>CM065486.1:33428472-33980472 GCA_032873175.1 Leptopilina drosophilae | reverse complement strand
AGTTATATGATTTTTGCAATGACAGAAAGTTGGGATTTTTTTGCTCTAACTTTTCTCTATTCTTAAAAAATTAGGTCATTTTGTAGATTCACATTCTTGGGAAGTAAATTAATCAAATTCTAGAGGGCGGCACATTCAAAAATTTTTTTTGCAATTTTTTGCAACATTAAAAAAAATTTTGCGAAAATTTATTTTTTTTTGCAAAAAACTGGTAGACAGGTCCCCCAGGAGGATCCAGCTCAAAGGATTTTCAAAAATCTTAATTATGTAAAAAGTTATAGGTAAATTTCGAACAGTGACGTCACAACCCTCAAAAATCGCCTAGAAGAGGAAGAAGAATTTTGAAAAAAATTTTCAACATTTTGAATTCAGCATGTAGCCAAATTCAAATTGCTCTAACTTTTTTAATAAGTATCCGATTTAGCTCATATTACTATTTTCTGACTTGTTAGGCCTTTCTGCAATGAACTCTTTGTATTAAAATTCTCGCAAAAATTTTTTTCTATGTTTTTATTGCAAAAAAATCAGTTATATGATTTTTGCAATGACAGAAAGTTGGGATTTTTTTGCTCTAACTTTTCTCTATTCTTAAAAAATTAGGTCATTTTGTAGATTCACATTCTTGGGAAGTAAATTAATCAAATTCTAGAGGGCGGCACATTCAAAAATTTTTTTTGCAATTTTTTGCAACATTAAAAAAAATTTTGCGAAAATTTATTTTTTTTTGCAAAAAACTGGTAGACAGGTCCCCCAGGAGGATCCAGCTCAAAGGATTTTCAAAAATCTTAATTATGTAAAAAGTTATAGGTAAATTTCGAACAGTGACGTCACAACCCTCAAAAATCGCCTAGAAGAGGAAGAAGAATTTTGAAAAAAATTTTCAACATTTTGAATTCAGCATGTAGCCAAATTCAAATTGCTCTAACTTTTTTAATAAGTATCCGATTTAGCTCATATTACTATTTTCTGACTTGTTAGGCCTTTCTGCAATGAACTCTTTGTATCAAAATTCTCGCAAAAATTTTTTTCTATGTTTTTATTGCAAAAAAATCAGTTATATGATTTTTGCAATGACAGAAAGTTGGGATTTTTTTGCTCTAACTTTTCTCTATTCTTAAAAAATTAGGTCATTTTGTAGATTCACATTCTTGGGAAGTATATTAATCAAATTCTAGAGGGCGGCACATTCAAAAATTTTTTTTGCAATTTTTTGCAACATTAAAAAAAATTTTGCGAAAATTTATTTTTTTTTGCAAAAAACTGGTAGACTGGTCCCCCAGGAGGATCCAGCTCAAAGGATTTTCAAAAATCTTAATTATGTAAAAAGTTATAGGTAAATTTCGAACAGTGACGTCACAACCCTCAAAAATCGCCTAGAAGAGGAAGAAGAATTTTGAAAAAAATTTTCAACATTTTGGATTCAGCATGTAGCCAAATTCAAATTGCTCTAACTTTTTTAATAAGTATCCGATTTAGCTCATATTACTATTTTCTGACTTGTTAGGCCTTTCTGCAATGAACTCTTAGTATCAAAATTCTCGCAAAAATTTTTTTCTATGTTTTTATTGCAAAAACATCAGTTATATGATTTTTGCAATGACAGAAAGTTAGGATTTTTTTGCTCTAACTTTTCTCTATTCTTAAAAAATTAGGTCATTTTGTAGATTCACATTCTTGGGAAGTATATTTACCAAAATTCTAGAGGGCGGCACATTCAAAAATTTTTTTTGCAATTTTTTGCAACATTAAAAAAAATTTTGCGAAAATTTATTTTTTTTGCAAAAAACTGGTAGACTGGTCCCCCAGGAGGATCCAGCTCAAAGGATTTTCAAAAATCTTAATTATGTAAAAAGTTATAAGTAAATTTCGAAAAGTGACGTCACAACCCTCAAAAATCGCCTAGAAGAGGAAGAAGAATTTTGAAAAAAATTTTCAACATTTTGGATTCAGCATGTAGCCAAATTCAAATAGCTCTAACTTTTTTAATAAGTATCCGATTTCACTAATCCTACAATTTTCTGACATGCTAGGCCTTTCTGCAATGAACTCTTAGTATCAAAATTCTCGCAAAAATTTTTTTCTATGTTTTTATTGCAAAAACATCAGTTATATGATTTTTGCAATGACAGAAAGTTGGGATTTTTTTGCTCTAACTTTTTTCTATTCTTAAAAAATTAGGTCATTTTGTAGATTCACATTCTTGGGAAGTATATTTACTCAAATTCTAGAGGGCGGCACATTCAAAATTTTTTTTTGCAATTTTTTGCAACATTAAAAAAAATTTTGCGAAAATTTATTTTTTTTGCAAAAAACTGGTAGACTGGTCCCCCAGGAGGATCCAGCTCAAAGGATTTTAAAAAATCTTAATTATGTAAAAAGTTATAGGTAAATTTCGAAAAGTGACGTCACAACCCTCAAAAATCGCCTAGAAGAGGAAGAAGAATTTTGAAAAAAATTTTCAACATTTTGGATTCAGCATGTAGCCAAATTCAAATAGCTCTAACTTTTTTAATAAGTATCCGATTTCACTAATCCTACAATTTTCTGACTTGTTAGGCCTTTCTGCAATGAACTCTTAGTATCAAAATTCTCGCAAAAATTTTTTTCTATGTTTTTATTGCAAAAACATCAGTTATATGATTTTTGCAATGACAGAAAGTTGGGATTTTTTTGCTCTAACTTTTTTCTATTCTTAAAAAATTAGGTCATTTTGTAGATTCACATTCTTGGGAAGTATATTTACCTAAATTCTAGAGGGCGGCACATTCAAAAATTTTTTTTGCAATTTTTTGCAACATTAAAAAAAATTTTGCGAAAATTTATTTTTTTTGCAAAAAACTGGTAGACAGGTCCCCCAGGAGGATCCAGCTCAAAGGATTTTCAAAAATCTTAATTATGTAAAAAGTTATAGGTAAATTTCGAAAAGTGACGTCACAACTCTCAAAAATCGCCTAGAAGAGGAAGAAGAATTTTGAAAAAAATTTTCAACATTTTGGATTCAGCATGTAGCCAAATTCAAATTGCTCTAACTTTTTTAATAAGTATCCGATTTAGCTCATATTACTATTTTCTGACTTGTTAGGCCTTTCTGCAATGAACTCTTTGTATCAAAATTCTCGCAAAAATTTTTTTCTATGTTTTTATTGCAAAAACATCAGTTATATGATTTTTGCAATGACAGAAAGTTGGGATTTTTTTGCTCTAACTTTTCTCTATTCTTAAAAAATTAGGTCATTTTGTAGATTCACATTCTTGGGAAGTAAATTAATCAAATTCTAGAGGGCGGCACATTCAAAAATTTTTTTTGCAATTTTTTGCAACATTAAAAAAAATTTTGCGAAAATTTATTTTTTTTGCAAAAAACTGGTAGACTGGTCCCCCAGGAGGATCCAGCTCAAAGGATTTTCAAAAATCTTAATTATGTAAAAAGTTATAAGTAAATTTCGAAAAGTGACGTCACAACCCTCAAAAATCGCCTAGAAGAGGAAGAAGAATTTTGAAAAAAATTTTCAACATTTTGGATTCAGCATGTAGTCAAATTCAAATAGCTCTAACTTTTTTAATAAGTATCCGATTTCACTAATCCTACAATTTTCTGACATGCTAGGCCTTTCTGCAATGAACTCTTAGTATCAAAATTCTCGCAAAAATTTTTTTCTATGTTTTTATTGCAAAAACATCAGTTATATGATTTTTGCAATGACAGAAAGTTGGGATTTTTTTGCTCTAACTTTTTTCTATTCTTAAAAAATTAGGTCATTTTGTAGATTCACATTCTTGGGAAGTATATTTACTCAAATTCTAGAGGGCGGCACATTCAAAATTTTTTTTTGCAATTTTTTGCAACATTAAAAAAAATTTTGCGAAAATTTATTTTTTTTGCAAAAAACTGGTAGACTGGTCCCCCAGGAGGATCCAGCTCAAAGGATTTTAAAAAATCTTAATTATGTAAAAAGTTATAGGTAAATTTCGAAAAGTGACGTCACAACCCTCAAAAATCGCCTAGAAGAGGAAGAAGAATTTTGAAAAAAATTTTCAACATTTTGGATTCAGCATGTAGCCAAATTCAAATAGCTCTAACTTTTTTAATAAGTATCCGATTTCACTAATCCTACAATTTTCTGACATGCTAGGCCTTTCTGCAATGAACTCTTAGTATCAAAATTCTCGCAAAAATTTTTTTCTATGTTTTTATTGCAAAAACATCAGTTATATGATTTTTGCAATGACAGAAAGTTGGGATTTTTTTGCTCTAACTTTTTTCTATTCTTAAAAAATTAGGTCATTTTGTAGATTCACATTCTTGGGAAGTATATTTACTCAAATTCTAGAGGGCGGCACATTCAAAATTTTTTTTTGCAATTTTTTGCAACATTAAAAAAAATTTTGCGAAAATTTATTTTTTTTGCAAAAAACTGGTAGACTGGTCCCCCAGGAGGATCCAGCTCAAAGGATTTTAAAAAATCTTAATTATGTAAAAAGTTATAGGTAAATTTCGAAAAGTGACGTCACAACCCTCAAAAATCGCCTAGAAGAGGAAGAAGAATTTTGAAAAAAATTTTCAACATTTTGGATTCAGCATGTAGCCAAATTCAAATTGCTCTAACTTTTTTAATAAGTATCCGATTTCACTAATCCTACAATTTTCTGACTTGTTAGGCCTTTCTGCAATGAACTCTTAGTGACAAAATTTTTGCAAAAATTTTTTTCTATGTTTTTATTGCAAAAAAATCAATTATATGATTTTTGCAATGACAGAAAGTTGGGATTTTTTTGCTCTAACTTTTCTCTATTCTTAAAAAATTAGGTCATTTTGTAGATTCACATTCTTGGGAAGTATATTTACTTAAATTCTAGAGGGCGACACATTCAAAAATTTTTTTTGCAATTTTTCGCAACATTAAAAAAAATTTTGCGAAAATTTATTTTTTTTGCAAAAAACTGGTAGACTGGTCCCCCAGGAGGATCCAGCTCAAAGGATTTTCAAAAATCTTAATTATGTAAAAAGTTATAGGTAAATTTCGAAAAGTGACGTCACAACCCTCAAAAATCGCCTAGAAGAGGAAGAAGAATTTTGAAAAAAATTTTCAACATTTTGGATTCAGCATGTAGCCAAATTCAAATTGCTCTAACTTTTTTAATAAGTATCCGATTTAGCTCATATTACTATTTTCTGACTTGTTAGGCCTTTCTGCAATGAACTCTTTGTATCAAAATTCTCGCAAAAATTTTTTTCTATGTTTTTATTGCAAAAAAATCAGTTATATGATTTTTGCAATGACAGAAAGTTGGGATTTTTTTGCTCTAACTTTTCTCTATTCTTAAAAAATTAGGTCATTTTGTAGATTCACATTCTTGGGAAGTAAATTAATCAAATTCTAGAGGGCGGCACATTCAAAAATTTTTTTTGCAATTTTTTGCAACATTAAAAAAAATTTTGCGAAAATTTATTTTTTTTTGCAAAAAACTGGTAGACAGGTCCCCCAGGAGGATCCAGCTCAAAGGATTTTCAAAAATCTTAATTATGTAAAAAGTTATAGGTAAATTTCGAACAGTGACGTCACAACCCTCAAAAATCGCCTAGAAGAGGAAGAAGAATTTTGAAAAAAATTTTCAACATTTTGAATTCAGCATGTAGCCAAATTCAAATTGCTCTAACTTTTTTAATAAGTATCCGATTTAGCTCATATTACTATTTTCTGACTTGTTAGGCCTTTCTGCAATGAACTCTTTGTATCAAAATTCTCGCAAAAATTTTTTTCTATGTTTTTATTGCAAAAAAATCAGTTATATGATTTTTGCAATGACAGAAAGTTGGGATTTTTTTGCTCTAACTTTTCTCTATTCTTAAAAAATTAGGTCATTTTGTAGATTCACATTCTTGGGAAGTAAATTAATCAAATTCTAGAGGGCGGCACATTCAAAAATTTTTTTTGCAATTTTTTGCAACATTAAAAAAAATTTTGCGAAAATTTATTTTTTTTTGCAAAAAACTGGTAGACAGGTCCCCCAGGAGGATCCAGCTCAAAGGATTTTCAAAAATCTTAATTATGTAAAAAGTTATAGGTAAATTTCGAACAGTGACGTCACAACCCTCAAAAATCGCCTAGAAGAGGAAGAAGAATTTTGAAAAAAATTTTCAACATTTTGAATTCAGCATGTAGCCAAATTCAAATTGCTCTAACTTTTTTAATAAGTATCCGATTTAGCTCATATTACTATTTTCTGACTTGTTAGGCCTTTCTGCAATGAACTCTTTGTATCAAAATTCTCGCAAAAATTTTTTTCTATGTTTTTATTGCAAAAAAATCAGTTATATGATTTTTGCAATGACAGAAAGTTGGGATTTTTTTGCTCTAACTTTTCTCTATTCTTAAAAAATTAGGTCATTTTGTAGATTCACATTCTTGGGAAGTATATTTACCAAAATTCTAGAGGGCGGCACATTCAAAAATTTTTTTTGCAATTTTTTGCAACATTAAAAAAAATTTTGCGAAAATTTATTTTTTTTGCAAAAAACTGGTAGACTGGTCCCCCAGGAGGATCCAGCTCAAAGGATTTTCAAAAATCTTAATTATGTAAAAAGTTATAAGTAAATTTCGAAAAGTGACGTCACAACCCTCAAAAATCGCCTAGAAGAGGAAGAAGAATTTTGAAAAAAATTTTCAACATTTTGGATTCAGCATGTAGCCAAATTCAAATAGCTCTAACTTTTTTAATAAGTATCCGATTTCACTAATCCTACAATTTTCTGACATGCTAGGCCTTTCTGCAATGAACTCTTAGTATCAAAATTCTCGCAAAAATTTTTTTCTATGTTTTTATTGCAAAAACATCAGTTATATGATTTTTGCAATGACAGAAAGTTGGGATTTTTTTGCTCTAACTTTTTTCTATTCTTAAAAAATTAGGTCATTTTGTAGATTCACATTCTTGGGAAGTATATTTACTCAAATTCTAGAGGGCGGCACATTCAAAATTTTTTTTTGCAATTTTTTGCAACATTAAAAAAAATTTTGCGAAAATTTATTTTTTTTGCAAAAAACTGGTAGACTGGTCCCCCAGGAGGATCCAGCTCAAAGGATTTTAAAAAATCTTAATTATGTAAAAAGTTATAGGTAAATTTCGAAAAGTGACGTCACAACCCTCAAAAATCGCCTAGAAGAGGAAGAAGAATTTTGAAAAAAATTTTCAACATTTTGGATTCAGCATGTAGCCAAATTCAAATAGCTCTAACTTTTTTAATAAGTATCCGATTTCACTAATCCTACAATTTTCTGACATGCTAGGCCTTTCTGCAATGAACTCTTAGTATCAAAATTCTCGCAAAAATTTTTTTCTATGTTTTTATTGCAAAAACATCAGTTATATGATTTTTGCAATGACAGAAAGTTGGGATTTTTTTGCTCTAACTTTTTTCTATTCTTAAAAAATTAGGTCATTTTGTAGATTCACATTCTTGGGAAGTATATTTACTCAAATTCTAGAGGGCGGCACATTCAAAATTTTTTTTTGCAATTTTTTGCAACATTAAAAAAAATTTTGCGAAAATTTATTTTTTTTGCAAAAAACTGGTAGACTGGTCCCCCAGGAGGATCCAGCTCAAAGGATTTTAAAAAATCTTAATTATGTAAAAAGTTATAGGTAAATTTCGAAAAGTGACGTCACAACCCTCAAAAATCGCCTAGAAGAGGAAGAAGAATTTTGAAAAAAATTTTCAACATTTTGGATTCAGCATGTAGCCAAATTCAAATAGCTCTAACTTTTTTAATAAGTATCCGATTTCACTAATCCTACAATTTTCTGACATGCTAGGCCTTTCTGCAATGAACTCTTAGTATCAAAATTCTCGCAAAAATTTTTTTCTATGTTTTTATTGCAAAAACATCAGTTATATGATTTTTGCAATGACAGAAAGTTGGGATTTTTTTGCTCTAACTTTTTTCTATTCTTAAAAAATTAGGTCATTTTGTAGATTCACATTCTTGGGAAGTATATTTACTCAAATTCTAGAGGGCGGCACATTCAAAATTTTTTTTTGCAATTTTTTGCAACATTAAAAAAAATTTTGCGAAAATTTATTTTTTTTGCAAAAAACTGGTAGACTGGTCCCCCAGGAGGATCCAGCTCAAAGGATTTTCAAAAATCTTAATTATGTAAAAAGTTATAGGTAAATTTCGAAAAGTGACGTCACAACCCTCAAAAATCGCCTAGAAGAGGAAGAAGAATTTTGAAAAAAATTTTCAACATTTTGGATTCAGCATGTAGCCAAATTCAAATTGCTCTAACTTTTTAAATAAGTATCCGATTTAGCTCAAATTACGATTTTCTGACTTGTTAGGCCTTTCTGCAATGAACTCTTAGTGACAAAATTTTTGCAAAAATTTTTTTCTATGTTTTTATTGCAAAAAAATCAATTATATGATTTTTGCAATGACAGAAAGTTGGGATTTTTTTGCTCTAACTTTTCTCTATTCTTAAAAAATTAGGTCATTTTGTAGATTCACATTCTTGGGAAGTATATTTACTCAAATTCTAGAGGGCGGCACATTCAAAAATTTTTTTGCAATTTTTCGCAACATTAATAAAAATTTTGCGAATATTTATTTTTTTTGCAAAAAACTGGTAGACTGGTCCCCCAGGAGGATCCAGCTCAAAGGATTTTAAAAAATCTTAATTATGTAAAAAGTTATAGGTAAATTTCGAAAAGTTACGTCACAACCCTCAAAAATCGCTAGGAATAGCAGTTTTGTTTGGGGACGGTTGTTGGCTTCTCTGAACCCGCGTTCATTTCCCGGTTCCCAAAATTATTTAAAAAAAGCTTTTTGAAAATTCCGAACTTGGAAAGATTAATCAGAATAGTAATGAAATAATAAAATGTGTAAAATTAATTTTTTTATTTTAATATTATTTCTATGTGACGTTCCACGGTGAAACGGACATTAACCGCAATAGACAAATTTTACAAGAATGGCCTTTAAAGTAGAACGACTCTGATTGGTCAAGACGTTCCAATGTAATTCAGCCCCACTACTTATTAAGGCGCTTGCACACTTCCAAATTTTTCGGCGAGCAGCGAATTTTCACGGTTGTGAAAACTCACGTCTCTAAATATGATTGGTTCTGCAAAAAGCTGTGTAAAAATGAACCTTTGTCAGAGCCAATCATATTTAGTGACGTGAGTTTTCACAATCATGAAAATTCGCTGCTCGCCGAAAAGTTTGGAAGTGTGCAAGCGCCTTAAGGATATTACCCAGACAAGGTGAAAAGTGACGCATTAAATAAGGTTATGTTGCCAAATTAAATGCGGCACTTTTCCCCTTGTCTGTAAAATAGCCACATTTAATGTGGGTAATATTCTTAAGGAGAGTCTACAATAGGTGCCAATATGCATGTGCAAGTGCCAGTGCCAGTGCCAAACCCATTCAAAATGTATTGGGCATTGGCACTGGCACTTGCACATGGCACCTATTGTAGACTCTCCTTTAGGATTTTTTACAGTGTATATCTTTAGCATTGGTTCGCACTTGCACTTGTACTTTCATCTTGCCTTTTGCACCTATTGTGGACTCTCCATGAGGCTGCTTCTACAACAGCTTTTTTTTCATCGAAATCAGTGTAAAAACGTTGCGCGCGCAACGTTTTCACACTATTTTACATGGTGCATTTTGCTCTTGTCGATAAAAAAAAGCTGTTGTAGAAAGCCCCTGAGAGAAGGCATCGTTGGATTCAAGTGTACGTGCATGGCCATTGCATGTAGTATAATTAAGGCTGCTTCTACAACAGCTTTTTTTTCATCGAAATCAGTGTAAAACGTTGCGCGCGCAACGTTTTCATACTATTTTACATGGTGCATTTTGCTTTTGTCGATAAAAAAAAGCTGTTGTAGAAAGCCCCTAAGTAGAGGGGCTGATTTTCTGAATAACCACGTGTAATCATTGAACAAGCTCAGTTTTAAACATTAATAACAAAGGAACCTGTAAGTTAAAATTGTTTTTTACTTTCGTATATGAAAGAACAACTCAAAAACTATAGAATGATATAAGTAACTCAAAATTAATTTTTTTGCAGCTTAGGTCCCTTTCACCGTGGGGCGTCACCTAAATTATTTAACAAATATTTGTTTTTTTGTTCTGACCGAATTTACATCCATAGCATAACCTATCTAAAAATTATCCTCGATAATTTCCAGACTGAAATGCGGTTTCGCATTTTAAGTTTTCATATAATTTTCTTTTCAATTTTGAAGCGAACTCGCTTTGCAACTACCTAGCGATTTGACATTGCATACTCAATAACGGGCGGACATTTAAAGGCCTTTCTCCAATAGGTTGCCAAAACTCTACGTTTATCTGCGAATGAATGCGTTACGTTGATTTTAACATATGTTACCATAGTAACCGACTCACGCATACGCAACGCAGAGTTTTGAGAACCTATTGGAGAAAGGCCTTTAGAATTCACCTGAAGTTCGCAATGCGAAATCCCGAACTTTGTATTGCAAACTCTCGTTGAACTTTCTGCAAAGTGTTTATGTGAAGAGACCAATAACAATAATAATAAAATTCGTCCTATATTTTCCAAAAATATAGCTAATGAATTTAAGAATTTGCTTTTTTATGTAGGAGAAGTTTGATTATTATTTTAATTGGTCTAAAGCATGTAGATTTCTCTCAACCTGAGAGTCTACCAACTCGGCAGAAGGTGCGGAGGATCCGGAATAATGAGAATTGATCTTCATTGACTCACAATATGTATTTATTCAGCACAGCTTACAAGTCCATCCTAACCACAAACTCTCTCTCTCTCTCTCGCCACACACGTCTACTCTGTACAAAGTCTACGACGAATCTAATCTTACGGAAAGCAATCACTCTCGCGAACATGTGCTCTTCTTAAGGTGCGTTCTCATTCGGAGTAGATTCGAGGAAGAGCTAAAGGCTCGTTCCCACAAGCATACATTGGGGGGGGGGGATTATGTATGTTATGTTTTAGTTTTTAAATATTAATTTTTTTCTCAATTTCGTTTTAGTTTACCAACATTTTAAATAATCGGTTTTTGAAAATAGGAGTACGAATGTCAGTCCCGCCATCTATCTTGACGAATACGCAGCGATATATCAATTATTTAATCTTTGCTTGGGAAAATTTGGCGTTTAATTAATTATTTATTACTCTATTTATTATAATTGTTACATAAATTAGCTTTTCATGTATCATTCTACATATAGCAATTTATTTTTAAGCAAAATTTAGTCTTTTTTTATTACTTTAATATTCGCCATTTATTTCGTTATCCTTTATTTTCTAAAAAATTAACTGTGTCACGCTCCGAAGATAAGTACCTAAGAAGCAAAAATATTTGAGGTTATGTTTTTAATTCTTCAAGTAAAAATTCAGAAATAAAATCAAACATTAATTAAAAATTATTTATCTTTTAGTCTTCATTATATCCAAAATATTCAATAAAAATTGGTTTTAAATTCAAATAATTAAAAATAAACTTTTAATCAAGAGAAATCTGACACGACCCTAACCTATAATTCGTTTGCTTCTAAAGGCGCTCGCACAGCTCACTGCCTGCCTGCAGGTCGTCATGGTAACACATAAGAGTAAGAGAGTCAGAAAATTCAAATTTGAATTTTCTGACTCTCTTACTCTTATGTGTTACCATGACGACCTGCAGGCAGGCAGGCAGTAAGAAAAGGTGTGAGTGCGCCTTTAGGCTTCTCAGGTACTTTTCTTCGGAGCGCGTCATAATTTCAATGTGTGGACAGACAGAATAAAAGAATGAAATACGAAAATTATTATAGTTAATAATTATTGTAATTTTATACTGAATGTGGTTAGTTCGTTGTAAATCTTAAAAAAAATAAAATAAAAAAGCCTTGGACGTTTATAAAATGAGTGCGAAAGAGAAAAAAATATTTTCTACACCTTTTCTGTTCTTTTCGTTTGACGTCACCGTCTCACGGTGAGATCAATGTGAGAATGAGACGCATGATTTTCCCCTAATCACCAAGTGGTCGAATGTTCAAATGGTCGAATACCAAATCGTCGAATCGTCATTTGATCGAATGCTTAAAACGTCGAATTGTCAACAAGTCGAATGCTAAAAACATCGAATCGTCAAATGGTCGAATGTTCAAAACGTCGAATCGTCAAATGGTCGAATGCTAAAAACGTCGAATTCTCAAATGATCGAATGCTAAACACATCGAATTGTCAACTGGTCGAATGCTAAAAACATCGAATCAGCAAATGGTCGAATGTTCAAAACGTCGAATCGTCATTTCGTCGAATGCTCAAAAAGTCGAATTGTCAACTGGTCGAATGCTAAAAACATCGAATCGGCAAATGGTCGAATGTTCAAAACGTCGAATCGTCATTTCGTCGAATGCTCAAAAAGTCGAATTGTCAACTGGTCGAATGCTAAAAACATCGAATCGGCAAATGGTCGAATGTTCAAAACGTCGAATCGTCATTTCGTCGAATGCTCATAACGTCGAATCGTCATTTCGTCGAATCCTCATAACGTCGAATCGTCAAATGGTCGAATGCTGAAAACGTCGAATCGTCAAAAAGTCGAAAAATTTGTTTGATGTAACTTAACATTAATTTAAACCAAGCAAATTTTTCGACTTTTTGACGATTCGACGTTTTGAGCATTCGACGAAATGACCATTCGACGTTTTGAACATTCGACCATTTGCTGATTCGATATTTTTAGCATTCAATCATTTGAGAATTCGACGTGTTTAGCATTCGACCATTTGACGATTCGACGTTTTGAACATTCGACCATTTGACGATTCGATGTTTTTAGCATTCGACCAGTTGACAATTCGACGTTTTAAGCATTCGACAAAATGACGATTCGACGATTTGGTATTCGACCATTTGAACATTCGACCACTTAGCGATTAGGGGAAAATCATGCGTCTCGTGAGAATGTGAGATGAGGAGACCTTTATAACGCTTAAATTCTAGTAACTTTCCAGTTATAACTGAAATTTGTAGAAATACCGCAATATTGTCCATCTATTCGGTAACTGAACAAATCCGCCGTCATTCTTACGGAATCGCTAGAAACACGTCACCAGTAAGATGTTTACATTATTTTAATTTTATTATAAAAAAATCTTTTCTACTAAGTAAAAAGCAACGCTATTTAATTTCACTTCAACATTATCTTTTGGCATTATGGAAGAAGTAACAAATGATGATTTAGTTATTCCTGAGAAAAAGTATGAATGTAAGTATATTTGAAATGCTAATAAAAATGACGTTTAATTAAAATATTTTTTTGCTTCTATTCACGTGCACGTGCTTTATACGCTGCAGACGACAATATTTTATTAACAATTAAATATTAATATAATTTACAAATTTCAATTCTTGATGATGTTATACGTGAGACTTTCAATTATTTTCATTTAAAAAGAGTTATTTTAAAGAATACGTATGACAGAAAGAAAATATTTAAAATTTACTTAATGAATAGAGGTTAAGAAAATTTGCCTTTTTACATCCTACATGTAAAAAATCAGTGTTTTTCATTTTATATTCTATTTACATAAATTTTTATTTAAATTATATAGGAGTAAGTTTTCAAAACCTGATAAATCCAAATTTTGTCATTTCGAGAAATTTTAACAAATGACAATTCTCACATAACCATTAAAATTACCTTTAATGTAGAAAAAATGTAATAAATTATTCATTTTTAAATGTTTTTTCTTTTTAAAATGCTATGTTTGTAATTAAATTCTATTGTAATAAGGAATTTAGAGGTATTAATAATTTTTTCTAATAAAAAGATAGAAATTAAAGATCATCAAGGTTAGGCCAAAATACTTTTTAAACTGAAAATTCTTTATTAATAAATTTTTTTCTTAAATTGAACAGTGATAAATGGATTTTTAAAGATTTTAATATTTTAAATATGTGTTTATCTCAATTTTTTTAAAAATGGATTTATCAACTTTTGAAAAATTGCTCCTCATAGATAAAAATTATAAGTATAGTTAATTTATTAATATGAATATTTTTCTAATATTAACATTTGAATAATACTTTTGAAATTTTTTTAGATTTGGATCATACTGCAGACGTTCAGTAAGTAAATATGGATAAAGATCACAATTATAAATTGCAATAATCGATTTTTGAAAATAAAACAAAAAAATTAAGAAACAAAAAGTAAAACTGAATTTTCCTAGAAACCTATTAAAAGCTATTTAATTAGATATTTTTAATTAATTTAATTAATACTTTCGCTATTTTAGTGAAACTTATCCCTGTTCAATGTACATTTTTTTCCATGCATAAACTATAAAAACACCTTCCAAAAATTATTTTTAAATCATTTTTGAAGATAATTAAAATTTTCAAATATATCTACAACAAAAATCTTTTTGAATAATAAAACTTTAGCATAATTCAATTAAGAATAATTGTTTTTTTAAGTATTATTATTACAATTTTTTGTAAACCAACTGTTGAAGAATTTAAATTGCAAATTTTGTAAATAATTGAATTATTCAGAATTTTAATGAACAATCATTAGAAGTAAATTTAAAAATGAAAATTAACTTTGAAGTTTTTTAAATTCACTATTTTTACACTATTTTCAATAAAATATTTCAAAAAATTCAAATGCGTACAACAGGTAATGAAATTTTTGAATTAGTTTTTTTTATTTTGGAGAAAAAAATCATGTTTAAAATTTTTAATTAAAATTTATCAAAAAATTACATAATTTCTTTTTTTTTAAAGTAAACTTTATATTCTTTTAGGAAATTTAATTATTTATACAATTATTACATTTAAATATTTTAAAAACTAATTCTTAGAATTGTTTCATTATAATTTTCTAACAAAATAAATAAGAAACATTTTATTAAACTTATTAAAATTTAGGGAAAATCATGTTCTTATATTAATAATTAAAATTCTTTAAAAATTTGATTTTTTTCCAAAATTCTATTATTCTTAAATAATTTTATGAAATTTCAATTGTCTAGAATTTTTCCAATTGTATTGTATAATTAAAAAATCATTGTTTATCAAAAATTATTGTTAAATATCTTGCAAAAAAAATTTAAACAATTTCTTTATCGTCATCTTTTGAAAATTCAGGGTGGCCACATATCAGTAAAGTCTGGGAAATTAAAAAAATTGGGACTTCTTTCTACTTTTCTTTCAAACATTGCAAAAAATAGAACAATTTTTATTTAAATAGTGGAACTTATTTCAATTTTTATAATGCGAAAAATAACTCAACAAATCTATCAAAAATTGTTTCTGAATCATTTTCTAACATAATTAAATTTTTTCAAATATGTATTTATGTATAATGAAAATCTTTTTCAATAATTAAATCTTTTGTCAAATTTAATCAAAAATAATTAATTTATTTCAAGGTACCTATGTACAATTTTTTAAAATCAATTTTTAAAGAATTTTAATTGCAAACTTTGAAAATAATTGAAATATTAAAAAAAATTGTAATAAAAAATCTTTAAAGGTGAATTTAAAAATGAAAATTGACTTCTAATTTTTTCGTAAATTATGCAAAAATTCTTTTTAGAAATTCAATTATTTTGGAAAATTACATTAAAATATTTTTAAAAACTAATTATTAAAATTGTTATATACAAATTTTTTAAAATTCAATTATCTTCGAACAAAGTAAATAAAAAATAATGAAAATTTACTTTTTGGACTTATTAAAATTTTTGAGAAATAAAACTAATAAATAGAACTAATAAAAGGTCTGTTTATAATTGAAATTTATTTCAGAATTTGATCATTTTTATTTATACTTTTTAAAAATTCAATTGTCTTTAAAATGATTTTAACGTATTTCAATTGTTTGGAAATTTTTCAAAATTGAAAAACTATTATCTTTCAAAAATTATTTTAAAATATTAAAAAAAATAATTGTAAGAATTTCTTTATAATTTCTTTTAAATATTACTTATACCTTAATAACTTAAGAAAAAACTATAAAGAGTTACAGTTATTATTAAAAAAATTGAGTTTTTTTACTTAAATAATTGAATTCTGAAAGAACATTCGTTAAATTATTTAAAATAATTGATTTGGAGATGAAGTTCAGTTGAAAATTGTATAAAATTAATGAATTTAGTAATTCAGTAATTCATTAATTTTTAGAAAATATAAAAATTCATAAATTTTAATAAGTTTTCGTAATCGTTTATATTTTTCTGTAAAAATAATTTTGTGAGGGAAAATAATTTTAATGTCAGTAAATTCTCGGGGTTATGTCAAGGAAATTGAACACCCCGGTGTTTCATTGCAATTAAATGATTAGGTTTATTAATTTTTCAACATAATTCTAAAGAAAAATAATTTTATTAGGTTACATGCTTGGGGTAGTACTCTCAAGGAAGCATTCGAGCAATGTGGAATGGCCATGTATGGATATATGACGGAGTTAGACAGAGTAGAAATAAAAGAAGTACATAATTTGGAAGCTGAAGGGCATGACATGGAGAGTCTACTCTTTCATTTTTTAGACGAATTATTATTTCTCTTTTCTGCAGATCCATTCTTAATAGCAAAAGTAAGTTTTCCTACCAAGAATTATATGATTTGAAAGGAAAATAATACTTATTAAACAAAATTATAATTTTTTACATCTTTTTATTCTTTTCTAATCTTAATTCCTTTACAATAAAGGGTTTTTTTAGTTTTTGACTCAATAAAATTACTATAAAAATAATATTTATTTCCATGGAATTTATCTTCAAATAATGATGCTAATTAAACGTAATGTGTCTTATTTGGGACAATTTTAATTAACAGTGTTTTACATATGGTTTTCTTTCCTTGTTGAAAGAAAACTTTTTTTTCTTGATTTATTATTTGAATATGGTAAAAGGGATTTTGATCCACTCGAAAGTTGTTGATAAGAAAATGTCTAATAGAATTTTACGACTATCTTAATTCTTATAAAGAATACTACTCTTCTAGAAACTAGTTTTCTATAAAATGCTATTAGATATTTTTTTCCAATTTTCTTCTTTCTATTTTCAACAAAGTCTTTACGTTTTTAGGTGACATGACTGTGTGTTCTGAATATACGCTTTTAAAAAAAAGGTTAATGCGCCAAATGAAAAAATCAAACTTTGTGTAATTTCTTGAATATTTCAAGAAATATTCAGAAATAATTAAATACTCAAGAAACAAATCTAATATGCAAAACATTATTAAGTAAAATTGCTCCAGGTAAGATTGGAAATATGAAATTAAGATAAAAATAACTAAAAATATTTTATACTATTTTTTTGATTTCTCTCTTTACAGAAAGTTAAAATCACCGAGTTTGATACTACAAATTTCAAGATTAAGGTACGCGTTGCTGGTGAAACTTTTGATATTAGTAAACACAGTCAAGATTGTGAGGTGAAAGCAATAACTTACTCAGCAATGCAGATTTACGGCGAGCCTGATCGAGAGAAGAAGGAATTATTTGTAATTATCGATATTTAATTTTTTAATATAACAAACTTTTGTTAGTTGAAATTAAGTAGAAAACGCAAAAGTATACTCTTGCATTTTCTACTTAATTTGAACTCTTATTAAAAAACTCTTCGTTTTTTAATCATGTTCAACTAACTGGAGAATCGAATGATTAATTTTTCTCGATTTGCATATCATCTAAAAAGGAAATCTCTCAGTTTTCCTGTAGATTTAATTTCTCTAAATTTTTTTGAAATAAAATTTTTAGATGAATTGAATTTTAATTGTAAAGAAAATTCTGTATATATATACAATTTTTTTAATTTTTTTTAAATGAATAAAAGTATTTTGTCAGAAGAATTTAGTTTGTTTTACGTTAACATGTGGAGCAGAAAACGTTAAATAATAATTTCAAAAACAATTATCAAAAATGATAATTAAAAAACAATTACTATAAAATATTAAAACTACAGAAATTGGATGTAAATAAAAAAAATGATGGTAAAACAAAATAAAAAGAATATAAAAACATGAAAACAAAAAGTCAAAAAGACAATGAAACTATCTTGACAATAAATAAAAAGTTTTACATTACATGTCGAAGGAATTAAAATTTATTGCCAAGCATTGGAACTTTGGAGTTCGTAACTGAAATGTTAAATATTAAATTGATAAATATGATGGAAATGTGATAATGAAAATAAAAATTAAGCTAATTCATTAAATTTAACTTTTAAATTTTATTAAACAATATTTAGTTGATTATTTTTTTATAAACAGTTGAAATTTTATGCACATTTTTTAAACTTCCGTAACATTAAAAAAATTTACGAAACTTGATGATTTTATATAAAGAAATTGATTATAAACTTGTAACTTTATAAAAATAATTTTTTCACTGTTTCGAAAATAATTATGTATTATGTATTAAAAATAATTGAATTTCTTCGAAGGATTTATAAAAATTTTAGTAAATAATTCAATTTTTGCCAAGAATTTACTATTTTTAAAAATAAGGAAATTGTTTCGATAAATTTATTAAAGTTTTAAAATATTATTAAATTTATATTATTATTAAAAATTTTTGAAAATCTAAACTATAATAATTATGTATTTAATAAGTGAATGTTTTAAATTTTTATTATGAAAATATATTTAAATTTAGATTTTGAAATAAAAAAATTTGTAATTTGCATAATAATAATAAATGGTTTACTTAAAAATTATTTAAAAATTTATTTGTTTCAAGAAATTTTTTTTTTGACAAAACATTTTTTAAAAAATTGTTTACAAATAATAAACAACTACTGAAATAATTGTTTCTTTCGCATTAGTCGAAATAAAATTTTTTGATTGAGAATTTCTAAACAATAATTAAGGAAACTATTTTTGAGTACATTTAATGATATGAACTATATTAAAAATTAGCTTAATCTATTAATACATATTATGTCATATTTAAAAAAAATTTATCAGATTTGAAACATACATTTTAAGCATACATTATTATTATTATTATTATTATAGATAAATATGAAAAGGTGATTTTTTCAGTTATCCTTAGGCTAACTATATTTAGTCTCACTTGATAAATTACCCGTTGCATTTTACTTACAAAATTTAATTTAAATTTCTTTTTGCAAGAAAAACTGAAAAAATTGTCCAAATTTAATGCATCTCCAGCTTAACTTTTACTATTTGTAATGTGGTACATACATTTTTATTTATAAAAAAATAATTATTTTTACATTAAATCTAATTTTTTTGTTATGGATTAAATTAAATTTTTCAAAAACTTGAAACTAATTTTCAATGACGTACAAAATTTGTGTGAGATTTAATCATCGCAGATAGTAAAATAATTATATTATCATTTTTTGTCAAATTTATTTAAAGTAACATCACTGAAATGTACGGATAAAAATCTTTAAAAGCTCACAAAACTCTTAATCTTAGTTGAGAAGACTTAGGACTAAATCTGTTACTGTCAAATTAAAATTGAGTCAGAAAGTTTTTAACACCTCGTCTGCATTGTCACTTCTAACTTCTATCAAGATTTTGTCAAAATAGCATAAAGTAGAATGAAATATCACATTTTTAAGCTAACTCTGTATTATGATTTCAGTTTTTTTAATTTACAATGCTAACATGCTATTTACAGTAGGTTTTAATTTATTTAACATTCCACGCCGTATAAATATTGAGTTTTCAGATTTTAACTTCTAATGTGTTTTGCTTAAAACGAAACAATTACTTTCAACAATTAAAATTCTATAAAATTATCTAATTTCAGTATTTTGAAAAAATTTTTATTAGAATTCTTAAAGACTTTGGGTAATTGAAAATATTACAATCTTTTGTAATACCATTCTTTTGTAATTTACCCAGATTGCACGTAATCTTGCGGCAAGGTTCCTATACATCGGATATTTGAAGCTTTGTGGCTTGCTGCAAGATTACTTCCTATTTGGGTATTAATAAATAACGAATAAAATTTTATTGAACACAAATGGGGAATAACGAGAAATAAATATTTTCGAAAACTGTTAATTCTGTTTTTTAAAAAGTTTCTATTTCCATAGCGGTATTTTCATAGGCAGAAAGTTTCTCCTTCTTCGTATCATCGGCCCAAGGTTGTTTTTCACCAGATGCGAAAATTCCATAAATAATAGCTCCTATCAGATAAATTAATCCTGAGATAACAAACACAATTCTCCATTCTGCGGCAGTCTGAAAGAAAGTAAATTTTCTTGTAAATGATTTAAAATTAAAGCAACAAAAATATTATTTTAATTGATTAAAACTAAAAATTAAAAGTGGGATTATTTTACCTTTTCTTGAACGATAAATCCTGTAATGATTGGACTAACAATACCGGGTAGAGTAGCAATTGTGTTGCCTATACCCATTAGGACGCTCGCATGTTGAGGGGCAATATCCAGATGATTGACACTAATAAAAGAAATAAATGTACTATATACTGAAAGATGATATGACAATATATTTAGAAGATAATAAACGAAAACAATTATTTGTACCTAAATCCTGACCAAGCGAAACCTCCAAGTCCGACAGCAATTGTTAGACAGGCAACTGCACCGAGAGGATTTGTAATAAATGCCGCCGCAGACATAAAAAGCGTTTGGCTTAAAAATGCTCCACAATTAAACGTTTTTCGTACCTGAAATATTTTTTCGAAGTTATCACTTGGCCACTATTTAATATATATGTAATTATTAATATTAATAACCGAATTCTAGGACAATTGTTTCTTACTTGTGTGGTAGTTAAAATTTTTTCAGATCTCAGATAATCCGCTAGGTGACCTGATAATTGAAGCACAATTGCCATCACCAAATAGGGAAGAGCTGACATAAAACCAGCTTTCTCCAATTTGTAATTTAAAACATCTGATAAATTATAATGATTACAATTATTTTGACTTTCATAACAGAGTAAAAGATTTTGGGTATCTTTATTGTGACATACCATTCATGTACGTTGGCAGTTGTGTCAGCATGGTATAGAATCCCCAATTTTCACTAAAATGAGCTGAAACAATAGCCCAAACTGGCGGAGACGTCAGCATTGATTTCCAAGGATGAACAATTTTCTGCATTCAAAATTAGAAAACATAAATGTTTCCCATTTATGGTCATAAAGTAAATGTTAAGTTAAGAATCATTTAAAACAGTATTGAAAATTACCTTTCGTTCAACATTTCCAAGGGAAAGTTTGATGTACTTCAATTCCCCTTGAGAAATATAGGGATCATCCTCAGGCTTATCTTTGACCACAATCCACCAAGAAACAAACCAAATTAAACCAATTGCTCCAAAGACGTAAAAAATACTCTCCCAACCATATCTTTCAGCCATGATTCCACAAACCGGCATTGCAAAAACAGTCCCAACAAAGCTACCTGAAAAAGCTAATGTTGCAAGTTTTGATCTTTCCAGAGGTGGTGCCCAATTGGCCCATACTGCATGTATACAAGGATAAGTAACACCCTGTAAAATTTTTAGAATTATTAATCAATATTAAATTTCATATTGAAGGTTTAAATATTCCTAGTGATGTAATGCATTTGTGATGTAGTTACCTCAAAAATCCCTTCAATTATCCTTATGAATACAAGAAAGTATACACTAGATCTTGTTATTTGTGGAGTCACAATGGTGAAAAGTGCAGTGACAGCGATACCTAGTCCAAAAACACGTTTTCCTCCAACTAAAGCACCTAGCCAGCCACCTAATAATTGTGTACTAATATAGCCATAGAAGAAGGAACTTAAGACAAGACCTTGTAGTCTTCTATCCCAGTTGAACTCCTGATGCTAGTAAACAGTAAGAAAATTATATGATGATAACATTATTTTTGGACTCAAACATTGGTTGTTTGAGAATCAGAAAGACGTCATAAGGGACTTCTCTAGATAGAAGAGATTTTCTCTATATCAAGAATCACTGATTTATGTTATGCAGATAAGGTTCCTGCAGCATTTTTTACATATTATGTCCTTAGTATTTTAGAATTAGTTCAATACGATTCCACTATAAAATCCTAGTGATATTTGTTAGTCAAGGGAATATTCCCGAACGGAGGAGAAAGTAAACTCACATATCCAGTTATTTCACCAGCATCGTTTTTTATAGTTCTATTTTCAGTCATAGCTACTATAGCAACACTTAAATTTACACGTAATATGTATGAAACAAAGAATCCAAGAAATGCGAGCACTGCAACAACGTATCTTCGTTTCCGCCAAAAACACCATGATGAT
The DNA here is from genome assembly GCA_032873175.1 of Leptopilina drosophilae. Classification (NCBI taxonomy): domain Eukaryota; kingdom Metazoa; phylum Arthropoda; class Insecta; order Hymenoptera; family Figitidae; genus Leptopilina; species Leptopilina drosophilae. The sequence goes on along the minus strand of CM065486.1, from coordinate 33,958,199 downwards.
TCGTCTTCTTCTTTTAATTGTACTCTGAAATATGAGAAAATAATTTTACAGAAGGTAATAAAATTCATAATATCAAAGAACAATCCCTTTTTCTCCGTGGTTCCTTCTTCTCTATTATAAATTTTTGCAATTCATCCACTCTTTCTCTCATGATTATATTTAAAGATATTAATAGATATTTATGATTATATTTGAAGAGCTTATACTATGAAGATTGTGCAGTTTTAGAATTTGTATTTATAGCATGTTTATTATACAGCTTGAAACTGGGGAATATTATTAATTAAACAGCTAATTGACATGACAAAAGGATCTAATACTGAATTACTTTTAGTAATATTGTTGAAAATAGAAATCATAATACCAGTAGGTGTATTGTGAGAAGTTCTCTGTGGATACAGTAAATAATTTGATCGAGTAGAATAGTTTGAAGCAGAAAATGCCACTTGGGACAGAAGAAGTGGAGGGTCATTAATATTTTTTATTATCTTTAAAGGAAAGATTGAAGGTTGAACAATTCTCCTGTCCTAAATACAAAGAGTTTTTAATCTATTACATTGTTCAGAATAATCCGAATCTGGTACAATCCATTGACTTTCCAATTAATAAATTTTAGAAACATTTTGTGATATCAAATGTCAGTAAGGTCAGTGGAAGAAACCCTTCTAATGAAGGTCAAAACTTTACCTTTCGAAACACTTAAATCAAGAAAATTTTCATTACACCAATCTATTAATTATTGAATTAATGTTAGTTTGTAAATTCTCACAATCCCTTATATCATTGATTGGGCCAAAAATGTTGAAGTCATCAGCAAATACTAAAAAGCCATAACATCAAAATAACTTTTTATGTTGTTCATATAGATAAATAATAAAGAACAAAGATTGGGCACTTGAGGTAAACCAGAAGTTGGAACAAAGCATTCAGATTTATAACCGTTGCAATAAACAAATTGTTGCCTGTTTCTCAGCACCAATAGTTTTTCTTCATTTGAACAATTTTTTCGCAATTGCGACAAATTGAGAGAAACGTAAATTAAGATTATACTTACGACCCATAATCTGTTTCTTTTGCCTCTGATACTTTTCTTCTCTCCATTCTGCAATGAGAGAAAGAAAATCAGTAAATTTGTTTTCTTTGATTCTCTAAAGTGCTCACCAAGAGTGAGAAATTTTTCAATTCTATTTCGTATATGCATGTAACTAAATGTCAGTCATCAGTCCTGAAACTGATTTGGTAACCCATATTATAATCTATTTTATCTATTGATAAAATCCAATCAAGATTTCTTAAATATAGCATTTAAAGAGTTGCAATTATTTTCTGCTATGTCAACGTTTTAATATCATTATTTTAGAAGAGCGAAGAATAATTACAACTGCTATGTTTTTGTTGAAAATTTTGAACAATTATTTTGAGGTACCGTAATTTTCCATCACCTTTAATTTTTAATATACCTATTTTTTGCCCATCATCGTATGAATCAAATGTTAACAAACATCAAATCAAATGCATTCTGTCCTTGAACCGAACATTGATATTTTTTACACATCAGGGACGAAATTTCTTGAATCTCTTAACAAATATGGTGATCGTAAAAAATTTACTAATCACTATTTACCTGCGTTAAATTTATCACAATTTTGTAATAATAAAAATTAAAAATGAATAACCAACACAAGTGCTAAATCAACCGAACACTTTTCTTTGCGTTTAGGCCTTGCAATTTACGAAGACCATGAATGAGAGTATTACACATATAGATGATAACAAAGATGTAGAATGAGTATTGATAAGGATCTATTAAAGTCTTTCATTAGCATATCAGCAAGTCTAAATATTTGTTGTTGTATGAGATTTAAAAAAATGCGATGTGGATTTTGGATTTTTAAAAATCTCACACTAATGTTATTAAACTTTTCAATTCGAATGTTCACAATAGTAATAGTTAAAAACAGAAGTTAAATTTTTTGTTTTTACAACTGCTTAAAAGTTGTCTCCTTAAATTTAAAAAGACAACTTTTAAGTTTGTTTTAAGCAAAAATTACTATAGTAAACTGCATAGAAAACTTAACGTTTTTTAAATTGCAGCTAGTTAATAAATTGTCCATTATTGCCCTAGGGTAATAATGGCTACTTTATTTACCTGGGCAATAAGAGCGAACTTGGTATGCGTCTGTACACGTAGGTAAAGTCACCATAATACAAGTCTGAGTTGCATCAAATACTTTATAACAACAAATTTTTTCAATTGCAGAAAGCTAAAATTTCAAGAAAAATAAACACTATAACCACCGGTTTAAATTTTATGCCAAAGAAATAGTTAAGGTCGTAAATAACTAAAAATACTTAGGTATTCCTTTTGCGAATTCACGTATACGTTTATAAAGACCGAAGAGAAAATATATACTAGTTTGGTCAATTTGGCAGCGGGTTCAGTTAATAGAATAATTGACATTACCAAGTCAATCTAGGAACAGAGATATGTGTACATCCCACGGTAACAAGACTTAAGTAGAAAAATTATTATTAAAACCGAATTTCATTTAATTCCGGAAGTTTCCTTTTATTTTTGATTCAACGATTACATATAATATATAATTTATAACAAAAAAGAAAAAGATTTTTTAGTTTCTTTTTTAATATCTATAAATGCTTATTAGTTAGGATAAAACGTAACTTCGACTGTAAGAAAGCATGAAAGAAAATTTATATAAGATTCATCATTACAGAATCAAATCGTTTAATAAATGGAAACAATAGACACGTTATATAAATAAAAAAATTTATATAAACAAATTAAACTAATGAAAATGTTTTTATTTAACAGTAACATAACATGATAAAAAAGTGTTTTTAAATTCAATGTTTCAAAAGAAAAGGTTATGAAAACAAATTGTTAATTCAAATACAATTTTATCTTTATCGAACGCAACACATACGAAATTTTTTATTATTTTTAGTATTTTCTTTAGCAGTTTAAATAATATTTTAAAGTTAAAGTTTACTTTCAGTAAAGAAAATATTTTATTAATGTAATAATATTATTCAATTTTCTGCCGCCATATTGGATCCGCCATTTTGTATTTTCAAAAACTGACATAGAATTCGTAATTTTTTGATCCCGAAAAATGTTAAATAAGGCATGATGAACTTTATATTACTTCAAATGCTATATCATGAAAAAATTAAAAATTTACCTAGAGTAGAAACTAAAAAATATTTTTAAAAATAAATTAAATATTTTTTATATTTTTAACAATTAATTTTGCGCAACATAAATTCTTACTCTTGAGTATAAACTAATGCAATTTCAATAGAAAAAACAATACATTGTCATTACGAATGTTGATTTAATACTATTTTTCTGTTAAATATACAACTTTAAAAATACATTCATACAAAAAAATTACATAATTTTAAAATTGTTTACATCATATATGTGTAACGTGAAATCGCAACATCCTCATAAAACTTCCTAGTAGAAAATAAAAAAACTATAAAGAATTGACTTTTTAAGTCTCTTTTTTTCTATTATGACAATAAGAATAAATTTTTTATTCTTGATGCTGTTTCTTTTACAATATTCGACTTACTTTTTAAAAATTTTAATGTGAACAAAACTGTTCCTAGTCTTTGAAAGTTAAAAAAAGAGAATTCTTAAAAATTATAGCTATGGTACTTTATTTTTCTCATGCAAAATTAAAAGTTGGTGTAAATTATTGATCATTTGTAGAAAAATTGACTTTTATCAAATTGACCAGTCGGAAATTGATAATTCAGATTCTTATATAGGTTAACCGAGGTCATTATATATTGCACTTAACAGCATGCTATCCCACTATAGGTCGTTACATAAACGAAAATTTACTATTCAATTGTAGATTTAACAAATTTACTGAAATAAATAAGTGACTCGAAGGTACAATGAAGCAAAATTTAAAAAACAATTTCTACACTTGGAAAATAACATTTTCAACTATATACCTGAGAGAAAAAGTTTTATGAAAACGATAAAATATTTGAAAATGTTGAAATTTCTTCCTATTGATTCTTAATCTAAACAAAAAATTTTAACATCTTTAAAAATGGGGCAATTATCGCAAAATTAAAAATTAACGGAAAAAAGAGCGAACCATCTTTTTTTAGTAAGATAAGAGAAAAAACGTCTATAATCATGGATAAAAATATTTTATTAAATCTAATGGATATTTTCACATTTTTAAGATTGAAATTTTGAAGCATAATAATTTATTCGTCACTATTAAATGTCGATGAAGAAAATTGAAATTAATCAGCATATGAAATATAAGAGAGAAAGAATTTCCATTGTTTCTAATTTTGAAAAATTATTCCTTAATAGATGAGAAAGTAAAATGTTCATAAAATAAACATAATATATATTTTCTTAGCTATAAAGTAGGACGCCCCTCTTATTTCTATATTATTTGAAACTTATAAACTAACGGAAAACAAATATATCAGAATATTAAAAGGCTTTCAAAAACCTTTCTGGACGAATGCGAATGTTCCCCTTTTCTTTTTTTAAATAATCCCTTTTCTTTTCTTTCTGACTTTTTAAAACATTGAATCTATTTTAATAATTTTGGAGCTACTTTTTATCTGATGTAAAAGATTTAAAAGTGTCTGTCCATCTTGTAAGTTATTCTATTGAATGAAAAATTTAATAAAAATAAAAAATGGGATAATTTAAATATGTAACATAGAATATAAATAAATAAATATGCGTATTAAACTAAATTTAAATGATTTTTTTTTATGTGGACACATTTTTATTCATTCATTCTATTTTGTCATAATAACCGCATACATCTTTTTTTTCTCGTATTTTTCTAATTCCTCTATAGGTCACTTTCTTGGATAAGTTTGAATACTAAATAAAAAATAATAATTTATAATTATCTATAATTATTATTATTATTATTATTATTATTTATAATTATTTATAATTTAATTATGTATTTATTATTATTTATTATTTTATTAATTTTTTTATTATTATTATTATTATTAAATAAAAAACTCATTATAATTAAAATTATACTGTTTTTTTCGTAAATTATGCAAAAAATCTTATGCATTCTCTATAGGAAAATGAAACTAAGATGTTTTGTTTGATAATAAAACTATACTCAAATAATTTTTAATTAATTTTTTACTAAATTAACTAAAAGAAACATAAAACTTTTCAATTTTTTATTTTTGAATCATGACCAAAGTAAATTTTTAATATTAATTTTTGAAAATCAAATTAAAATGTAAATAGGATTAAAAAAATATAAATTTCTATTCTAGAGATAAATTAGACATTAATTTTTAGCCGAAGGCATTGAAATAAATTGAAAAAATTATAAATCAATATCACATCTAAAATGAAAATATTTTCACAAATATCCATTTCTGTATATATATAAAGAACTGTCTGGATTCATTAAAATCTATTTTATACAGTAATTGGCAAACACTTTTTAATTAAATTTGAATTTTAATTAAAAATAAACGCAATTTTTTTATAGGCAGGCCCTATGTAATAGAATACAAATTGTTTTTTGAAGAAGAAAAGAATTCTTTTAATCTAACTTTTAAAAAATTTGTAAATTAAATATAGAATAATTTTATACATGATTTTGTTCGTTATTTTATAAAGAAAAGCACAAAGCGGTTTTCGATTTTTTAAAGAGATGGAAAATACAGACGAAAACTTACAAAAATCAATAAACAAAAGTTACAAAATTTATGAAAAATGCAGAAATCAGCATTTTATCTGCGGTATTTTAGTAATTCACTTTTAGGCAAATAAAAAACTCATTTTTTGCAACTGTGTAGCAAAAAATGCCTTTAATTAATAAGTAATGAATAATTTATAAAAGCTACATGATGATTCTGCGAAGGACACTACTTTCATAATTATTTATTATCATTATTATTATTATTATTATTAAATTATTATTATTTATTATCATTATTGTTATTATTATTAAATTATTATTATTATTTTTATTATATGATTATTATTAAAATATTATTTTTAACAATTCATTAATAAGTACTTTTTATAAAATCATTTGCATAAATTTTTCATTAATTAATTTCACAAAACTTATAACTCAGCTTTTTGAAAATTTAAAATTGTTATTATTTTCCCAACAGTTTAAATTTAAATTTTATGTCACTGAACTTAACAAAAACAAAACTAACTTGTCTCGTATTGAGTAAATTTTTTTATTGAAAAGTAAAAATATTAACGTTTTATGAATGCAAAAAATTTATTGATTATTTAATAATTTCCAAGTTACATCTAAATATTTTTTCACGAACTAAAATATGAATTTAGAAACAATATTTAAGTACCTTAAGTATAATAATAAAAATGAAAATAAAAATTTTTGTTTATGCCATTCATTTTTATTATAATCAAATTCTTTAAGCAAAAACTTTTTGGATACTTTTTACAAAACTTATAACAGTTTTCAAAATTTTAACATAAGTGTTTTTAATATAAACTCTTACAATATTTATTATTTCGATATAAAAAGAAGTAGAGAAAATAATTACAAAAGAAAAGAAGAAAAAAATTAGTTTTTTTTTTCATAAAAAATATTTACTTTTTAGCTAAATTTTTTTAAGTAGCAGCGTTTTTTATTTTTTTTTTAATTGTATCCTAAGTTTTGAAAAGTGACAAACTCTGAAAGCCCTAAGTCGTAAGGATCATTTTCCCTGTCAATTGTTATGTGAAAATGGTCCTTACAGTTATCAGTTTTAAAAGCTATACGTTTACGATTCAATTGCCTTTGGTATTGTATAGTTAAAATTTTTATTTTCTAATTCAAAAATCAAGCTAAATCTTTAAAATTCAGTTTAACAAGTCGTCTTTTTTCGTATTTTATTATTATTCTGAAATTATTTTTTCCTTCTTCGATTCTCACCGTATGAATAATTTAGAATGTACAATAGAAAGGAATAGAGATTGTTTCTTTCTTCATAATACAAAAGAGGAGGAGAGAAATGGAATTCATAAGAATTAAAAATTAAACTTATTTTAAAATAAATAATATTAATAAAATAGTAAATAGAATAATAAATTAAAAAAGTTTAAAAAATTAAAAATATTAATAAAATTAATAGTTAAAATTAAATATTAATAATTAATAATAATAATTAATAATAATAATAATAATAATAATAATAATAATAATAATAATAATAATAATAATAATAATAATAATAATAATAATAATAATAATAATAATAATAATAAGTATTATTATTATTATTAATTAATATTAATTAATAGTTAAATTAAATTAATTATTATTTAACTAATTAATATTTTGAAAAAATTAAAAAAACTTTTATTTTTTACTTCTTAGCGAATATTGTATGAAAAAAATAAAATCCACATACAAATTGAAAATAAATTTTTTTATTTTTTGCTTTTTAGTAAATATTTTATTTATTGTTTCTTAGAGATTGTTCCTAAGAAAATGAAATTTCAAAAGTAGAAGAGGAAATAAAAGAAAAAGAATTGAAGAATTTATAAATAAATAATTAATATTGAATATTGAATAAAATAAAAAAAATATTGAATGATTTATTGAATTTAATTTTATGCAGATGCGCGCCTTTTTCTGTATATTTAATGTTTAACATTAAATAACACCCAGAAACCACGTGCGCAGCGAACCATATAATGTACAGTTCGTAGTGGCCTAAATAACGAAAAAGTGCAAAACAAAGTAAATATTTAAGGAATATTTCGAATTTAAATTTTGCAATGTTTCTTTAAAAGTAGAAATTAAGTTTTAAATTTTCCTAAAATTATTACACATTTAATGTAAAATTTTTTTTTTCAAACATTTTTTTAAACATATTCTAATTTAAATAACAGAAAAGAGATATTCAAATCAATCACTTTTTATCTAAATGTAAACTGAAGTGTTTATTAAACAATGATTTTTAACTGTTTTACAATTGTTACCAGAAAAGTAGCATTATTTCAAAGTTTGGTAAAATAAATTGTTAAAGATTTCGCAAAAAAAAATTTAGAAATATAAAAATAAAAGAAGTAGAAAAATAATTAGAAAATTTTATGTCCTACCAAAAATACGGTTTCAAATTATTTTCGAAAATTTAAATTGAAATGAAATTACTCTTTAAAAAGAAGAGATAAAAAAAATTAAGTAATTTACATTTCTTTCTATTTAGCATTGAATACTGTACGATAAATTTTTCAAGCACTAGCCAATTATATTTATTCCTTTGAAACCTGCTTCTAAAGAGAGACAATAGCAATAATTGAAAAAAATACTAACAATATATATTTAATTATTACGTATCAAGTTGACTGTTTAATATTTATCTATTTTTCCACTATTTACTCATATTCACTCACAGTTAATTGTTATAATGTTTTTAAAAACTATTTTAAATAGAAATAAAATTTTTTAAAAGCTTTTTTTTTCAAAATAAAATTATGTAAATTTGAGAAATTTAATAATTAGGTACCTGACAGTCCAGTTGTAATAAAGAATTCAATAAAGTGCCATATGTTGAAGCAATTTGCGAAAAATGAAATTTAAGCACTTGGTATTATCAAATTTGTGTTCACCACGTGAATATATAAAACACAGTAAAGTATTTGAAACTCACTATCCACTTAACTGAGAGCGACTGCAATGACTGAATGGTTTGTAGGTGAAGTGAACGATAAAGTAGGTAAGTATTTTTCCGGTTTCACCTGAGAGTACAAGATTATAACCAATCATGTTTCATAGAAAGTAAATTTTGTTACAGCCACGTGATACAGTATGTCCTTAAAGGTCAAGATACTTGAAAATATTCAGTAATGTTTTTATTAATAATAAACTAACATTAATAATAAACAAAACATTATAATAAATAAATTTGTAAACTGTAAATATTTTTTAAGGTACCTATTTAATATGATAATGTAAATATTTCTGTCCAAGATTATAATTTTATTTTCCTCTTTGTCATTTTTTATCGTTTTTTGTTTAAAATTCTATAAAGTTAATAAAATTGCCACTCTTTGCCCGTAGTTTAAAAATATGAAAAAAAAACAGTTTTGCTTCTTTCCATAGTTTGACATATTTTACTCACAATTCAAAATGTTGTCAATAAACTATAAAAACATAAAAAAATACTTTTTTCTTCTTCCTATGCTTTGCCATATTTTTCCCATAGCTTAAATTTTGATAATAAACTTTAAAAATTATAAAAAATCTGTTTTTCTTCTTCCCATATGTTTTGTCATACTTGCTCATGGTTTAAATTAATTATTACTATTATTATTATTATTATTATTATTATTATTATTATTATTATTATTATTATTATTATTATTAACTATATTACTATTATTACTATATTACTATTATTATCATTATTTTTATTATTATTATTAACTGTAATAATATACGTGTTCATATGCAGGCACTTTTCATGATGTATAATAAAATAATATTGATAACTAGAAAATTTTAAAATTTAAAAAAAATTGTTATTAACAAATAAATTTTTTTATTTGTTTTTTTATAACCAATTTCATTAAACTAATCAAAATTAAACAATTTTTTTCTTTTTATTTATTAAAAATATGAAATTGTTATTGCTAAAAAATTTTTACTAAGAAATAGGAAATGCAATCATTTTATGCATAATTTTTATTTCTCAATAACAATATTGTTCACAAAATTATTCCTTTCTTTTGGAAAAAAAATTACAAATTCCCGTTTCTTAATATTTTTGTAGAAAATAATTTGCATCATTTCTAATTCTTAATTACAATTGATCTAATAAAATTCTAAGTTCTTTTTAAAAACAAAGGACAAAAATGTTCATAAATTCTATTTGTCAATTTCAAATTTTAATTGTAAATGAAATTGAAATTTTTTTAATTTTTTGAAAATAAAGGAAAAAATTTTACTCAAAGAAATGTACTGTTAAATATTTATTTTTTAATTTCTTTAATTATAAAATTATTTGAAAACATCAAAAATTTTTTTTTAATAAATATTTAATTATTATTATTTTTCCACAGGAATTAGGATTTTCAAAAATTTCAAATTCAAATCTTTTTGAAATTAAACAGCTTATAAAAGTATTATCACTATTTCATATTAAGAATATTGTTACTATAACTTCTTTAAAAGTATTTTATTTGCAATTCAATTATTACTTTTTTAGAATTTTCAATTAAAATCCATCTCTAAATCAACTATTTTTAAAATTTTTTTGAAAAAGTTCTTTAAAAATTTTCGCAAATACATTTGTTAAAAATTCAATTGTACAAAATTTCAATTATTCGAAAATTGTTCAATTTATAATTTTTAGAAATTTTTCATAAAATTTTGGAAGCAAATTCCATAATTAATTAAAAAATTTACTAACGTGGATAAGAGAATTTTTCTAAAAAATTATCGAATAGATACTTCCTATCAATTTAGAAGCATTTCTATGAAATAAAGTAGAAGAAATTATAAAACTTTGAAAAAATTCTGTTAAACATTTAAGAAAAAATTAAAAATTAAAATTAAAAATTCATTTATTATGAAAATATAAGAAAATTTCTGAGGATTTGAAAAAACTCCCATAGTTGAAAAATTTACATATAACGTCAAATTATTTACTTTAATTTGAAACCTTTTAAAAATTATTCAATTATTTAAACACCAAAGTAAATAATTTATTGAATAATCTAATGTTTTTTAAAAATTAATTTAATTTTTTATTTAATTTTAATTTTAATTAAATTTAATTAAAGAATTTTATAAGAAAATTTTTTAATAATTCTATTCTTCTGACGAATTTCAATCAAATTTTTTTAAATAATTAAATTTTTCGAGGAATTCAATTAAAATTCTACTAAAAATAATTGAAATTCTGTGATGAGCTTTATTACTTATGAAAATAATTTAATTTCTAAAACAAATTTATTGCTTATAAAAATAATTGAGTTCATAAAAAAAGTTTATTATGAAATTAATCGAATTATTGGCAAGAATAATTTTATTAAATTTTTTTTAAATTAAATTCTTTTAGAAATTTATTAAAATAGTTGATACTAAAAATTATTGAAATGAGAAAGTTTTTTTAAAATAATTTGATTTTGGAAAAAAATTTTTTTTTATAAAGATAATTGTAATTTTGACGAATTTTTTTTTAAATTTTTCAACGTAATTTAACTTTTGTAAGAATTTTATTACTTTTGAAAATAATTAAATTTTTGTAATCATTCGTAATTTCTCCTAAAATTCAATTTTTCAAAATATTTTTAGCTAAAATTTTTTATACTTCCACCATTTATGATAAAATTAATTAAATATTATATTGACAAATTTAATTAATTTTAAGAAGAATTTCAATCATTAACATTTTGTAAAAATCTAAGTTTTTTAAAAATTCTATCCAAATTAATTGAAAACTTTTTTTTCTAAAATTTTAAATTCAAACCTTTTGAAGATCATCTATTTATGATAATTTTAAACTCAACTCTTTGAAAATTGTATTAATTTTGAAATATTTAAGTAGAATTTCCATTAAATAATAATATTTTTACATAATAAAAATATCTTAGACAAAATTTGAATCCACATTTGACTAAATCTTCTGCCACTAAAAAAGAATAACAATAAATCTAAATTTTTATTAGACTGTATGTAGGGACCAAAAACGTTATTTGAATTATAAGCATTTTGTATTAAAACATTTATTTGCCACAAGAAATTAAAAATATGTTTCATGAATCATAGTAAAAAAATCTTGACTATTTTAATTATTTTCTTATGTACAAACGACAAGAATTTTTTTGATCTCCCCAGGTAACCTTGGTAGTCCTGAAACAGAAGCTTGACTTAACTTTAAATAAAAAGACATGCAAAATGTACTTTTTTGTGAATTCTTAAAATGCAGGCTTTTCTGAGTAATTTCTAACAGAAACTAAAATAATATCCTCGAAACTTTTTTTGAAATAATTAATTTTTAATTTTGACTTTAAAGCTATTGTTAGCTATAGTTTTTTTGTTTTGTTCTATATGAATTATTTTTACTTTTCCTGTACACATGAAAGCTTTTTGGAGTCGCTGAACACAAATCTAATAAGAGTTTTTAAAAATTCAAAATGGTAAATCCAATATGGCGGATAATTTATTCGAAAATTTATTAGATTCACTTGAAAATTATTACTTCGGCATTTTTTTAGGTCGGTAAATGTAAATTCAGTAGCGGTGTTTAAAAATCAAAATGGCGGATCCAATATGGGGGTCATTTTTCTAATATTCAATAGATTTACTTAAAACTTTTTACTCGGAGGTTTTCAGGGTCTGGTAGTTGAATAAAAATTCGATTTCAATTTTTAGAAATTTAAAATCTTGAATCGAATATGACTGACGTTTTTTTCCAAAAATATATCTGTTTTACTTGAGATCTAAAAGATTTTTTAAAGAAAGGGCATCTATATTCAAAATTTATTGAATATTAGAAAAATGTCGGTCATATTGGATCCGCCATTTTGAATTTCTGAAACCTGATATTGGATAAAATTAAATTTACTTTTGAAAAAAAATGAAAGTCACTGATTATTATTATTGACTCGCACAAGTGAGAGTGTAATTACGTGATCGCACACGAGAGTCATAATTTTCAATAACTTCATATTCTTCAAATTGTCCTTTGTCATACATATGAATAACACGACTTTATTTTTCTCCAAAAGAGATTAGCCACAATCAAGGGGTGAAATTAATAATTTCCTATAATTATAGAGTATAAAGTTTATACAAAATTGTATTCAAATTGACCTTCGACATAGAAAATCGCATATGTGCCCTTTAAAAGTTTCGTTCATGCGAATGTAAACACCTGTGAAAATGCTGCATTAATAAATTTACGTGTGATAAGTGAAATCAATTAATTTCTAACCATATTTAAATAGACTGCAATATTTAACATATAATTTATTTCACGATTTGATCTCAACAAAAATAATTCTCAATTGTTTATGAACTGTTATTTATTTTACTTTTATTGACTACATTTTTATATACACAATTTCTGAATTGTTTATAAACTGTTATTTATTTTTCTTTTATTGACTACATTTTTATTCACAGATGCCACACTGTTGACACTAACAATATTTGCTGTTAGTTGCAAACGTGTCGATCAATCAGCTAGTCATGAAACATAATACATTCTTTAGTAAGTAGACAAAACATTTTATAGAAATTTTAAGTAAAAAATAATTTTTTGAATTTAATTAGTACCCACATGAAATTTTTACCTTATTATAATTGTCACAAAAAAAATTATTATCAAGCAATTGGAAGTAACACTAGCTTTTACAAGTGTCCCCATAATACTTAACACTTCTTAATTATTGCTTCTACAGCACGTCTTGAAATTAGATGTACTTGCTTTTGCCTCGACCACCCCCATTTTTAAATAATATTAAAAATAAAATTTTGATATACGTTACTTATGTAAATTCTACTATTGCAATTCCTTTGAATATGCGCAAGCTTATACATATGAATTTTTAATCAGATGCATTGAACATTCTATTATTACTGGTATTAATTATTCATAGCACTGTCATCACTGATACTTTTTTCTTACTAAGAGGGTTCGGAATGAATAAATCACAAAAGATAGATAATAGTGAACATTAATCTAATCTGATCCAATTAATCTGGATTTTCTATAGTGACAGTAAGCACTTAGGTTAATACCCATTTCATCAAAGCCCAGTTTGCTCGTTTGAATGCAGCTTATCCAGAGTTCTGTTCTCCTCCAGAAGTCCAGTATCTCTTCTATCGATAAGTTCCCCACCTGTTCAGGGCCAATGATTGCTTCATCTCATCTAGAATTTTTGAACCTAGCCAACGCTGGGCATTCAGATAATATGTGAATCGCTGTTTCATTGAAAGTCTCAAAAAATCTCCACATTGATAAAACTTGTCTACCTATTTTGTGCTGATGGTAATTCAATAGTCCATGACTCGTAAGCAGACGAATTATGGTTCTAACTCTGATTTTATCGAATTTTAGGAAATCGTTTCCTTCCCCTTCTGTAGAATACTAGCCCCAACAGATTCACTTACCTTCCTACTCCAATTCCTATTTCATGTTCCCTATGACACCATCTTTCTATGACTCCTTTAATCAAGAACAGCATTATTGCCACTGCTGGCTCTGGACCTATCAATACCGTCTCGCAACTTGTTTTTGCCAAGACGTAAAGTGTTTCATTTCTCTTGATTTTCGAGTGACCCGGTACCAAGATCAATAAAAGTTTATTTACTGAACCTAATTCGTCTAGTACGCTACGGCATTCCCAGACAAGCTTTGATTCTATTGTGGGATTCTTTAGAGCACCCAGGATCACCTAACTATACACAGAAATACTGATCCTGTTGCCCTTCGTTCCCTTTCGAATGGACACGTAATCGCAAGTTTACACTTTACCCTACCAGATCGTGTCATATTGTCCTAATGACTCAGCCAGTTTAATGCAGCCAAATCTTTTTACAATGCATTTTAAATCCGTGTATATGCTATAATTTATTTATTCATGATATAAACAGGTAACAATTAAGATCCTTTAGATTAACATAAGTATAACCTAAATTTACAGGACCATAGGTGAAATGCATATCGTCATTAAGCAAAAAACAAGTCGTAAGCTGAATTTTAACAAAATTGTAACGTTATTATTTTTAAAATTCAAACTTTCTTAGTATAAGTTACCCTCAAAAGGAAGTCTACTAAATACAGAAGTATTGCCGTAATTCGTTCTATGGAATGAATTATAGAACGGAGAAACATATCACAAACGTTCGGTGGAAGTAGAAAATTTGATTAGGGGTACCTAATACAGAAGGGCACATTATAATTCCATTAATTACTTTAAAAAGAAAATAAAGGTCAGCAAACAGAAATCTTGATTCATTTTTAGGAATTTTAAACTGGAGTCTTAAGCTAATAACAATGCTAATATTATTTTTGTTGAGAAAAGGAAATAGAGTAACATTTATTCATATTCAAAGGCTTTCTATTTTTTACACCAAAGAGATCATAAAGGTCCGTCTGTAATTCCTCATTTTCTCTACATTTTATAACAGTTTCTAGGAATCTTATACCTTTATTATAGATTATTTATTAATCGAACCGTTATTTATCGTATTTAAAAAAACTTAAAAATCTTGTGTTTCCCTGTTGAGTGGAGAAAGGGTGTGATAGTTCCTGTTTCTAAATCTGAAAATAGAAATAATACTCAAAATTATACAGATTATATTGATCTTCAATCTGACTTAGATTCTCTGCAGGTTTAGCATGTTGAAATGCGACAATTTCATGTCAATATCTTTATAATTTGTATAGGGTTTATCACCCGTTGATATCTAAATAAATAAATATTCATTTACTAAAATGTTTGACTAATAATATTGTAAAGGGTATTCAAATTGATACTGTTTATCTTGATGTGTTGTTTTTGATAGTTGATGGTGAATATAGTGAACTATTTTAGCAACTTCCAGGGTATCTCAAGGGTCACGTCTAGATCCATTAATATTCATTTTGTGTACGGATGATGAAAAATCTATCTTCAAGCACTTCTATTTTTAATAATTATATATCTTGAGTTGAGAATTCTGTAATATCCAATCCTAAGCAGTTATGAAATAATATTAATTCTTTTCGTGGTGAATCGCGTATTCCTAATGATGTACACTTTGTGAATAACACAACGAATATATCTGCGAATAGTAACGTTAATATTGCTAACTGCTTTCGACTTTATTTCAGTTCTATTTATTCAGCAATGTTTCCATACACTTGGAACATTGCTTCTGATTCTAACAATGATATTGATATTAACAGTTTCACTATAAATAAAACGATGATTAGGCTTAAAGTAAATAATCTCGATGTCAACAAGGGTGCTGGTCCTGACCATATATCGCCATGTATTCTAAAGTCATGTGGCTCAGTTTTTGTTGATCCTCTATCTATTTTATATAATTGGTCTCTTGATAGTGGTATTTTTCCTTTAATTTGGAAAAGAGGCATTATATTACAATGCTGGTCTACAAGGACGGAGGCAGGAAAAATGTATCTAATTATCGACCTATTTGCATTTTAAGTACTATTTCCAAGATTTTTGAAATCTTAGTTTTGGATATACTGTA
Source organism: Leptopilina drosophilae (assembly GCA_032873175.1). NCBI lineage: Eukaryota > Metazoa > Arthropoda > Insecta > Hymenoptera > Figitidae > Leptopilina > Leptopilina drosophilae. The sequence continues at coordinate 33,941,967 of CM065486.1, read as the reverse complement.
TACGCAAACTGAACATCCAATTAATTAGTCGATGTTTGATCGCTCTCCATTGTTATTAATAAATTTTGGAAAATGTCGATCCGTTGGAGCAAGGATGTTTAGGTTTGAGATTTTTTATATATGTATAAAAAATAAACAGAAAACACTAAACAAATAAGATAGAAGACGAATTGTCTTTATTTACGACGTTTCGTTAATAGTTCATTGACCTCTTCAGGCTGTAAGCAAATGTAACAAACATTATAAAAGATATTATAATTTTTTAAAACACGAACAACACGTTGTTAATAAACTAATGATAAAAGATTTTTACCTTATACGAAAAGTTAAACGAATTTTAATTCATCACCGATTTGGTGACTTTGTCAAAAGCGTGTTTACATTGTCAAGGTACGGTACAAACTGATAAATTTTAAAATCGACGAGTTTAACAGGAGTGACACACCTATTTTAACAAATACAAATAAATAAGACGAAAGTAACGGGTATGAAGCTTAATTGTTAGACGTAGAATTATAAATAGAAAAACGATTATATATTAACAGACTGTGCTTTTAAGAGTTTTTTATAAATATTATTTAAATTTTCAATGTCTTCTTTTTTATTAATACTATTACGGTCATGGTTTATGAACATCATTTCAGACAGTACGCGTTTTTTCCAGTCATACTCAACATCTACAATTTTCGTATTGTCGAAGTCAAATTCGTGTTTGTGGTTATTACAATGTTCATGTATTACATGATTCGGATTTTTGTTATTTCTATGTTCATTTATACGAGTTTTGAGAGTTCTTTTTGTTTCTCCGTAATAGACTGCTTCACAATTTTTGCAAGAAACTTTATATACAACACCAGTTTTGTTCCATTTTACGGTAGAATCTTTACCTAATCTGATTATATTGTTAAGAGATTTTTTAACATTGGGGATTGTACATATGTCGTAGTCTTTTAAACTATTTTTAAATTTTGAGTAAAATTGTCCATTTTTAAAAGGAATAGTCATTTTTGGTTTTTTAGCGTATAAGGATTTTTTCAAAACTGTTAGTTCTTTAGTGTTCTTGTCTTTTTTTCTGTTTTTTATTATATTAACCTAAACATCCTTGCTCCAACGGATCGACATTTTCCAAAATTTATTTATGAACATCCAATTATTGACGAGCAGCATGGGTTTATGGGTCGTAGATCAGTGATGACTAATCTAACGTTGTTTATCAATTTTGTTAATTTAGACTTAAATAGTAGGATCAAGGTTGATGCTGTATATGCAGATTTTTCCAAAGTTTTTGACAAAGTAGATCATTTCATCCTATCTGTTCGGGTGGCTTATGACTACTCTGATGAATTCTTGGCTACTTCTGTGTTCCCTAAGTGTTCTTATCTTGGTCTTCTATTATTTGCTGATGATTTTAAGATTTGAAAACAGATTACTTGTGAGAATTTTGTTATCTGTTTTTTGTTTTATTGTTTTCTTCTATATTTTTTGTTTAAAGTTTATTGATGGTATTGCATACCGCTACTATGTTAGTCATTGTAATGTCGACGCGGGGTGAAGTATTGCCTATGTTAAGGAGTCGAACAGTGTCGCGCCTGAAGTTTGATTATTTTAGGCATAGCACTATTATCGAGAGACCTAATACTTAAAAATCAATTTCTAGGGTATAAACGGAAGCACACTTCATTCTTCAGTAAAAATAACACTGATAAAAATTTGAAAACAATATCCGAACTTAACATTTATGAAGACCTACTTCCAACATATTATCTAAGTAAAATATGCGGCTTACTTCCAATAAAGCAAATTCAGTTAAAAAATGGTGAATATTCTGGAGAACTATCTACATCGGGGATTTTTTATGGGTAAAAATATAAAAAGAATTTTACATGCAAAACTATCTCTAATCAAGTGCAATTTGACATAAACTTTAGATATGACAATGCAATTAATATTTAGCATTGTTTTAAGCATTTTATACATTTATTAGTTTAATAATGAAGTGTTTCTTTATATTTTAGAATCCTGATGATAATAATTCTTATGTTAGCTCAAGCATGGGGTCTATGGCGAGATTTGCGACATGGTTGGAAAAATAGTACAAGATTATCATCTAAGACAGCTGTTACAGTAACTTGTACGGATGTAGTCACAATTGCCAGTGTAACTATAACATCGGTTTTGTGTGTTCCATTGAAATGGAAACATATACAAAGAAGTTTACACTATTTAATTCAGGTACTTGAAGTAATTTACTAATTTAATGAAAGTTAAGATGCATCAGGTCCTAGTCTGCTTCATCTTAATACTTAGCATAATTCCTCATGGGTATTAGGATACAAATCCGGTATTTTTCAGGCGAATAGAAAAATAAAAAGCCTTGAAGTCAAAAGAATACAGACAAACATTATTCTATTTTTGTGGCCTTTACCATTTATAATTATTATTTCGATTTTGGATTATTATACATGGTTGTATGCAAACAAACGGAAAAATTTGACTCCTCGTGAGGATAGAGGACCTATTAACTATTCACCCATTTACTTAATGTATTTTGTTAATACCGTATTTGAGATACAATATGCTTTAATTGTATCATACATTGGAAAAATCTTGCAAATAATAAATCGAATTCTTCAGCAACAATTTATAAGATACAAACATCAATTCGTAAAGAGAATTCTTGAAGAAGGTAAGTAGATCAGTTCTGGCAAACTTTATACTTTTAATCAGATTTCCTCCAGTATAATTCGTTTATATATTCATACAAATATAAATTACACTCTTTTAACTAAACCGTTTTTTTATTTTATTTCACAGATCAAAAAACAATGGAAAACGAAATTTCCCTTCTGGCAAATGTACACGATGATTTATTGAACAGCATTCGTTCTTTGAATATGGGCTTTGGATTGCCGATAGTTTTTGCTGTTTTGAATTGCTTTCTTCATTTAATCATTACAGGTTATTTCGCATATATTGAATTACGAGACGATAATTGCAGTTGGAGAATTTTAAGTATGCAAATTGTGTGGATAATTTTCCATGTTATAGGACTTTTAATTATAGTGCAACCTTGTTATTGGTGTATATCCTTGGTGAGTAAGAAATTTTAAGAGCGGTTTATTTTTTATTTGGAACAATTTAAATATAAACTTTTTTTCAACAATATTCTAGAATAAGGAAATAGACATTTTAATTTGTAAATTAATTGCTATAAACAAGAAATTACGAATTTTAAAACGTTTGGAAGTATTTTCTCAACAAATACTATTTAGACCATTGGAATTTTCTGTTTGTGGATTATTTTATATTGACAGACGTTTGTGTACATCGGTAAATATGGTTTATTTATGACAAAGACGACATGGGAGTGTAAATTGTTTTATTATTATAGGAGCAATTATGTTACAGTTAATATATTTTGTTTTTAGATAGCATCTGCAATTACGACTTATTTAGTTATTTTAATTCAGTTCCAAGGTAATGGAGACGATAGTTAATCAAAAAAGTAAAGATCATGAAAATGTTACCTAAGAATTAATAAAATATAAAAATATTGTTATGTCTAAACAAACTATACTTTACTTCCCTATTTTCTTCAACTTAAATTCAAGTTAAATTAGTAATTAATAAATCAATCCTACATTTACGAGCAGTATTGAAAGAATTAAGAAGAGCAGCGACTGTAAAAGCAACACAATTTTGAAGTGAACAAGGATTGATTCCATCTTTTCCACTTTCTACACTGACTTCTATTTCCTTAAAATATTTTAATCCGCTATCAGTTAAAAGTTATAAACAATAAAATAAACAAAATTGGAGATACAACATTTTACGCAAAATACTTTTGAATGATTTGATTTCGAATATCTTCTGTGGTAAAATTTGCGAGACTTCAATATTTTTGAAAATTAAATAAATAAGGCTCATGACAGTCGACATAAGGATTAATGAACGAAATCTTCAAACGTCAGAATGAATTTTTGACCTGTAGATTGTTCAGAATGAGCAGTTGCAATATAACAATTAATAGACGAGACCAAAAGATAAGATGGAGGAGGTGAAGCGAACTTACCAAATGATGATAATGAATCGCAGCGCAAATGTTCTCCAATAAGATGTTTCTAGTGGTAGGAATAGATCACAATAAAACAAAAATAAGGCCAATAGGGCAGGAGTATAAACGACAAAAAAAAATTGAAAATTAATAACAAGTTACAAAATTATTTAAACTAATAACTACCTAATTAAAAGTGGTTGCACTAACATTTTGTCACAGGAATAAAAATAAATAAATTGTACACAAAATTGTAAATATTTAAGATTAAAAATCACGGACATGGTCATTATGAGTGGATTAGTCAAAACTGAATACTGCGGTGACAATTTTCATATTATATACAGAAAACGTGGGTCAATGAACCTTCATCGAAATATTGTGAATAAAATCATTGTTTCAACTTATTTATTAAAGGAAAATAAGTATCGACATTGTTATAATTGTACCAAATTTCTCTTTGAAAACACATTTTTTAGTTTCAATAGCAAAATTTACCAACAAATATATGGTACACCGATGGGTTCACCTATTTCACCTTTGTTTGCTGATATTGTTATGGATGATTTGGAGACTGACTGTTTAAATTTACTTAAAAATAAATTCAAATGTGAACCAATTTTTTATTTTAGATATGTTGATGACACTCTTTTGTGTGTCCTCAAAGACCATGTTGACCTTTTTATAAACACTTTTAGTTCTTTTAATATCAATTTAAAATTCTCTCATGAATTAGAATATAATAACCATATAAATTTTTTTAGATATGACAATTATTAAATGTAATGGCAGTGTTATGACCAATTGGCATCAAAAAACTATTTCCTTAAATAAATAAATTATTATTGTAGAACAAAACCTCTCTTGTAAATAAAGATTAAACTCTAGTAACCTAAAAATCTTTTATGTATACCAGGTGATATCAACAATCTATAAATTATTTTTCAAATCATCCAATACAACAAAAGAAAAATATTGTATACAATTTATACTACATAGCAATTTTGTTATCACACGACTCTTTCCATAAAGAAAATATTGTAAAAATTAAAAAAATTCTACTTAATAATGATTATCCATTAGAAATTATTCAAAAAATGGTAAAAGTTCGTTCTTATGTTATTAGTCAAAAAACAATCAATAACAAACATTCAAATAATTTGAATTCTATGTATCACCAACTTCCGAAAATTTGTATTCCTTATAATAATGTATACTCCCAATTATCTAATATTCTCAAAAAACACAATATTTTGACTATTCTAATGGTTGAAAAAAGTCTAGTCTCTGTTATAAAGTTAGGAAAAGATTTAACCAAAAAATGGGATAAAACTAATATTGTCTATAAGTTTAATTGCAACAATTGCCCTGCTACTTATATTGGTGAATCTGAGCGGACTTTAAAGAAAAGAATTAATGAACATATAAATAATAAAAATCCTGATTCTGTTGTAAACAAGCATCAAGCGGAGTATTCTTTCAATTTTGATGATACTAAAATAATAGATTATGAATTTTTATATAAAATAACGAAATTGGCTGCCCAACGAACTTAGGCTTTATTTTTACGGTCTTAGAAAGTGTGCCAAATTTCAAGTCGATTCATTAAAATTCATTCGAGTTATCGTCGAGACAAACTTTTCTACAGACAGACGACAGACAGACAGACAGACACTTTTCTAAAAACCATTTTTTTGGAATCAGGGGGTCATGAAACGTAAAGATTTATCAAAATTAGACAATGCTCAAAATCGCACAAATCCAAGACTTTCTCATTTTTGATGAGAATGTAAAAAGATTAATTACAGAAATGATTCATATCAAAAGTAATGAATTTATTATTAACAAGAAAGAAGATGTACCATTTCTCAGTAATACTTATTTTCCTTTAATAAATAAGTTGAAACAATGATTTTATTCACAATATTTCGATGAAGGTTCATTGACCCACGTTTTCTGTATATAATATGAAAATTGTCACCGCAATATTCAGTTTTGACTAATCACTCATAATGACCATGTCCGTGATTTTTAATTTTAAATATTTACAATTTTAAATATTTACAATTTTAAATATTTACAATTTTAAATATTTACAATTTTAAATATTTACAATTTTGTGTACAATTTATTTATTTATTTTTATTCCGGTGATGAAATGTTAGTGCAACCACTTTTAATTAGGTAGTTATTAGATTAAATAATTTTGTAACTTGTTATTAATTTTGAATTTTTTGAAACCTTTTGTTCATTCTGCATTTGTTTCCAATTTGTTCTCCGAAACATCGTCGTTAAAAAAGTGAATGTGTTTTATTCACCTGTCTTCCAAAATTCGACTAATTAACCAATCATAAAAGATTTTTGATTGCTAGAGTATAATCTAAAGTTGTAATCATCCTTTTTGTTTTACAATTGTTGTTAAATGGTTGATAATAGTAACCATAATCACTAATGTAGAAATCTAAATGCGCTTGATTTTAACCGGTATACATAAAAGATTTTTAGGTTACTAGAGTTTAATCTTCAATTACAAGAGAGGTTTTTGTTCTAAAATGGTTGTTTGTAGTGATCATATTCACTATTAAAGAACTCTGAACATTTGCAATTATATATTAAATACTTGTGAAACATTATTTTATAAAAGTCATGGATTTATTGAAATCTCTAGGAACTGGTTAATATTATTTCCATCCCAATAAGGTTGATCTATGGTTGTTTGTTACGACAATAATCAAAATATGCAAGCTTTTAACATATCATTTTACATGTTTTTTGTTTTATCTGCCAACAGTCATTAAAGAATTTTATGGATTGTTCTTATTAAACATTTTTTTCCTTTTTATTGTATACTATAATTTCTTGTGTTGTTCGTGACTTTTGAGTCGCATGTGACTCAAAAACTGTCCATTTTTTTGAGGTTTGGTATTAACATTTTTTGTTTAGTAGGTCATAAACTACATAACTGCAAAGTATAAAAAAAATTAACAACCATATTTAAAGAAAAGTAAGAAAACAGTTTGGATCGTTACACTTCAGTGTCGTCAAACTGATTTTCATCATTGGGATTTTGTTCTTCCTGTTTGTCCTTCTCAGGAATAATATTAATTAATAGTAATTATTTTTACAAAGGCTAATAGTGATAAGAGTGGGTGGTACGTGTACAAGTAAACACTGGAAAGTGAGAGTGGAAATGGAAAGTGGTAAGTGGAAGTAGGAGCAAAAAAGAGAAGTGGGAAGTGAAAGTGGAAGACAGGAAGTTAAAATGAGATTTGAGAGTGAAAAGGGAATATGATGGTAATTGGAAGTGGGACTGAAAATTTGGAGGTGAGAGTAGAATGTGGTAGGTGTTAAGAAAGAAAGGTGGAATGTGAAAGCTGTAGAGTGGAAGTAAGAATGGAAAAGGAAAGTTGTAGTAGGAAGTAAAAGAATTGAAGTGGGAATGAATAGTGAGAATAGAGAGCAGAAGGATGAAAGTGAGAGTGGAAAGAGAAAATGGTAGGTGGAAAGTAAAAGTGACCGAAAATTGTGGAAATTAAGAGTAGAAAGTGGAAGGTGGGAAGTGAGAGTGGAAAGGGAATGTGTAAGGTGAGAAATGAGACTGAAAAGTGGTAGGTGGAAGTAGAAAGTAGGTGTTAAGAAAGAAAGGTGGAAAGTGTAAGAGTAAAATTAAATGGAGGAAGTAAGATTGGAAAGGGAAAGTGGTAGTGGGAAGTGGAAAAATAGAAGTGGGATTGAAAAGTGGGAAGTGAAAGTAGAAGGAAGGAAGAGGCAGTGGAAAAGGAAAATGGTGGATGGGAAGGGAGAGTGGACAGGGAATGTGGAAGTTAGGAAGTGAAAGCGGAAAGTGGAAGTAGGAGTTCAAAGTGGGATGTGGAAAGTGAGAGTGGAAAAGTTACAGAACCATCCCCCTGGACATCAAACAACGGCAATTTATAATTATTATTTCATAATCACTAATTATTTGAACGTATTTGAATAAATCAGAAAAACTAAATGATCAGAATCGATCGCATTTAAAACAAATTTTCACTTTCCGTAGCCAGACAGATTGGTTTGCCTGCAGACTATTACAACCATAGTTACATTTAATTAAGATTCACTTTTAACACACCTCTAAATTCACGAATATTTTTATTTGCTGATCTGCTTCTCTAAAATAATAAATGATCTAAAATGGTTAAGGGTGGCGCATTCAACGTTGCTGATTATGTCGGTTCCTTCTTCCAGTGTTGGTAAATGTATCTTGTTTTTTTTTCTCGGGCGTTTGCTTGTCTCATCGTCGGTGCATCACGGCGATTTTGTCTCAGCGGAATCTCCCCATGAGAATAGTGTGGGAAAGCAAGTCTCCAGAGTGGCGAGAAATAGTTTCGCCTGTTAGATACAGATTATCGTGAATTAATTGAAAAAAAGAAAGTCACGAACTTTTTGGAAATTTGAATTGTTTTTTGAATATTTAAAAAAAAGTGCCAGTACTTTTTGAGTTGCTTTCAAGAAAACAATCACTAAAAAAGGATAATGAAGGATATTCTGCAGACGTTCTGATCAAATCCGGAAATTTGGTTAAATCATTATTGGATTAAACAAAAATGTTTAAAAAGAAAAAAAAATTCAGTAAAAAGTCCTCTATTTAGTTTTGTAAAATTCCTTTAAATTATTCTATGCATTTTGATGAAAAAATTCTTTGAAAAATTCTTTTAGTTTAGGGATTGTGTCGAGGTGTATTCACGAATGTGGCAGGGACTAATTATTTAGTAAGGGTCTACGAACCTTCTTTCTACCTTTCACTTTTTGAAGTAGCAGACCTACTATGGAGGATCGATTTATTTATTTTTCTTCCTTCGACTGCAATACCGCAGAATCAAACAGAACACTTATATGGACTTCGTCACCATAGGGTTATACCGCTATGCAGCCATTGTTTTGCCAACGGTAAGCTTGAACGCAACAACATTAGCAATTCAAATTGTCGGCAATTTTTTTAACGCATTTTTGACCTCCTGTATCGGCTTCTTCAGCCTTTGTAAGGCTTTTGACTTTGCCGAATGTCTGTTGTTATTAAACCCACCCTCACCATATTAAGGACTAGGATGCTAAATAATTGGTCGTCTCTCTCGACAATAAAGAAACTAAGGTAATTAAAAAAATTGTGTGCATATTTTAAATTTTCTAAATACTGGCGCAAATTAAAGTATTTACATTAATTTAATTCCATAGCTGGTAAAAAAAAACAATTAAAATTTTTATTTTGAATTAAAACCCGTGGATTTAATATGCTGACTCGAATTTATACTTTCAGGGACTTAAGACTGAGATATTTTAAAAAATAGTTATTTTAAATTATTATTTAGTTATAGTAAATTATTTCAATAAAAATTCAAGAGGTATTCTGGTGGGTATGATTTTTATTACTTTTCCGAAAATTATACAAGTCGATGTGTCCTTGTGCAGAGTATGACCCAGAAAAGAAGTTCATTGTCGAAAATATCTATTTGTAATTTTTTTGTTGAAGTATTGGTAATAAAATATTTATTACTTGCAGATGGAGAGAAATAAGTATTCAAATGCGCTTCGTGTAGAAATTTAAAAATATTATTGCAAATGGTTTTTTTTTTTAAAGGAAACTTGTAATTTTTAATTTTTTTTGATAAGGGTTTAGTAGGTGATTTGGTTGGAAAAGAGGCTGAACCGAAAATATGTGCATGGAGGTTCATCTGCACGGGACCTTAACGAGCTCGTAAGTATGTTGACTACCACACAGCTTGTTATACGTATGTACTCCAGCAAAATGATTATTATAGTTCGTAACCGAAGAGCTGCCCATTTTAGAGCCCATGGAAGCCGCCGTATAATTTTCCACCTACTAAAATAACCATTCTTCTGTCTCCGAGACCAATTCGTTCACAATTACTGGCAAATAAGGTACAGTATGCCAAGAAAATGAATCTGTTACCATGTTAGATTATGTATAAATAAGACATTTTTAAAAATATAAAAATCTAAAACTCTCGAGATCATAAAAACGTACTTCTTAATTTGCATGGTAGTGAGATTTTCTTTCGAAAATTTTTGTTACAGTAAATGTTTTTTAATTCATTAATGTTTTAATTTATTATTCAGTATTTTTTTTATGTGGCAATTGTTTAGGCTTAGCTTTTAACCAACTCACCAAAACGTTTGTTTTTCTTTTTGATCTTCTGACAATTTAAAATGATGACCTAAAATCATTATATGATATTTTATTCCTTCCAAGTATCGAATCTTCTACTTATTCTAAATATACATTTCTTAATTTTTTTCTAACGAATTGATATTTCTGAAATGACAAAGTTTGGAAAAAAGTTCGTTTGATTTAAAAAAAGAAGAAATTGTTTTGATGGAATAAAGTGTTTTCTCTTAGAAAATACTATCATTAACAATATTTGAATAAAAAATAACAATCAATTTGAAGAAAAGATTTTTTTACGGATTTCGAAATTAAAATATCTAAAAAATGTTGCTTGAAAATTTTAGAAAGATCTGAACACTCTAGATATATATTTTTTTAAAATAATATTTGAGCGCGTACATGGGCGCTTGTATGTGAACAATAAAAACAAAAACTTTAAATGCGTTTTTCTCGAAACCACTTTTTTCATGATTGTGTAATATTTTTCTCAGAAACTACTGGATCGATTCTTACGAAATTTTTATCTTCGTCACATACTTATGGGTATCGCCGAAACTAAAATTATGTAAAAAAATTTTTTAAAAATATTATTTTGTCAAGAAAATGGGTAAGAAAATCTTAATTTTTGAAAAATTTAATAAATTTTTAATAAAACAAAGTTAATTGAAATTTATTTTTTAAAAATATTAGCCTTAAAAAAAGTATACACAGAATTTAATTAATTATACAATACAATAACCTGAAAACTATTTATATCTAAAATTGTAAAAAGTCGCGATTCTAAATAATTACCATTATTTTTCAACTTCTTGTCCGACATATTAGATCTGCCATTTTGAATTTTGTGAAACTGAGATTATATCCTTACATTTTGGCCCTATATTTAAAAAATTTTAAGATATTTTAAAAAGGTTGAGCTACAGAAAAATTCAAAAACTAATAAAAATTTGTTAGAAAGTCATATTTTTTTTAAATTACGTATAAATTATTTATCTAAAATCATAATAACTTCCTTATAGATTTATGAATTTAAATAAACTTAATAAGTACTTCAGTTACTTAAAAAAGTTGAAAATTGCAGAAACAAATTAATTTCAAATGGTTTTTAATCAAAATTTAAAAAAATTCCAGTAACTGTGAAAAAACTGTAATAACGGAAAAATAATTTAACTTATTGAAAATTATATTTTAAAATTTAATAAAAATTATGAAAATTTTAGTTCACATTTTTTAAAGAAACTTGAATTTATCATTAACGTTTTATTAGACAATTATTAAGTTAACTGAAAAGTTTATTACATTTTTTAAAGTATTAACATTAAAGTATCTAAATAGCGTCTAGAATAATTGAGCGGCTGGATTCCATAAGGGCACGTAAATTTTTCTCGGCCGAAATCGAAGTCCCCTGGACACTCAAAATTCAACTTCTGAATTTAAATGTTTAAAATATATATCCTTATAGGAAATTTCATTGCGCATCTTTTTTTCTTTTAAATTTTTATTGTATCTGTTACCGTTTTCAAAATATAAGGAAAAAACTGTTTTTTTAAAGAGTGAAATTTTTATTGTTTTTTTCACTTCAACTCGCGATTACTCAGTCAATTTTACGAATTTTTTAATGAAACAAAAACGAAAATACGCGTTGTTTTATCCTACGAGTGACTAAAAAAGAAAAATGTTGTTTTAATTATAAATAAAAAAGTTATTAATTTTTTATTAAGATATTGCAAAATTCGTAAACTGAAATTTTCACTAAGCGGGGAAGTTGAGCAAATTTTGAGCAACAAAAAACTTCCAGCGAGAAAGTTGTTCATTTAGGTCTAAAAAAGTTTTTCCCGAAAGTTACAGTTCAATTAAACAATTAGTTAACAAATGGCGAATGTTAAAAGTCGTTGGCGACTGAACGCCCAGCGTGCGTATCTCACCCGTATTATGTATACACAGAATAAAACTCTCCAGCTTACTATTAAGTGAGATACGCGCGCTGGGCGTTCAGTCGCCAACGACTTTTAACATTCGCCATTTGTTAACTAATTGTTTAATTGAACTGTAACTTTCGGGAAAAACTTTTTTAGACCTAAATGAATAACTTTCTCGCTGGAAGTTTTTTGTTGCTCAAAATTTGCTCAACTTCCCCGCTTAGTGAAAATTTCAGTTTACGAATTTTGCAATATCTTAATAAAAAATTAATAACTTTTTTATTTATAATTAAAACAACATTTTTCTTTTTTAGTCACTCGTAGGATAAAACAACGCGTATTTTCGTTTTTGTTTCATTAAAAAATTCGTAAAATTGACTGAGTAATCGCGAGTTGAAGTGAAAAAAACAATAAAAATTTCACTCTTTAAAAAAACAGTTTTTTCCTTATATTTTGAAAACGGTAACAGATACAATAAAAATTTAAAAGAAAAAAAGATGCGCAATGAAATTTCCTATAAGGATATATATTTTAAACATTTAAATTCAGAAGTTGAATTTTGAGTGTCCAGGGGACTTCGATTTCGGCCGAGAAAAATTTACGTGCCCTTATGGAATCCAGCCGCTCAATTTAATTATACAAATGAATTACAAGTACAATTTTTGTCAATTATTTAATTTTAAAATGATTTAAATGAAATATTTGTTTTAATTCAAGTTTGGAAAAAATTATTTTTCTGAAATAATTTAGGAAGCTCGAGTTATGAGATTTTTAATTTAAAACGAAATTTAATTTTTGTATCTGAATTCTGATTATGAACAGAAATCATTTTTCATTAATTTAAAATAAAATTAATTTTCTAAATTGAACCGGAAATATGAAAAATATTTATAAAACTGAATTTAATTTGCATGACAACAATATTTGTCACGGCCAGATTAACATCTTTATTAGAACTCTAATATATAATTTCAAAAATAAAAAAAAATCGAATGACAAAAATATCTCGACTAAATATAATTTTCTTCAAGACACAACAAATCAATCAGATATAAAAGATGTATACTAATAACAGAGAATCAATCAATCAGATTGTTATTTGATACGACGATCTATGCGATTTTTGACGATACCTGATTAATATATCAAAAAGAAACGACCTTAACTACCTTTCAACATTATAACTATATAGCAAACTAAGAAGAGACAGGTAGTTAGTGAGAGTGAATTCTTTTAGAATCTATACATATAGAACGGTGAATAAAAGGAGAGAGACTTTTTTTCATTCACTGGGTCGTTTCTTCGCTCTCGCATATATATATACATATATACACGCACATCGTGACATCATTGGAAGTATAGTATTTGGACCACCCGAGTTCTGAGGTGAGCAGTGGGTACTCTGTAATCATGATGCCGAGCCGCGTGCAGACAAACCAAATCGAAAAAGTGTGTATAGAAATAAACAAGGAATTGAGTCTACAAAACTGACGGAAGAAAACATAGGAAGCAAGACTGGGCCTCGTTAAATTTTTCATTTTAGTAGTCCTAAAATTATTTTACAACTTTTAGTATCCTTGTCTAATGGGTTCCTATCATGCTTGCAGGGGCACAAAGTGTTCATTTTGGACTCGGAGAGTTTAAATGTTTAGACTTGTCTTCAATTCCTAACGAAATGGATTATGAACAAAAATTAGAATTAGTTTATGATAACATATGTAAAAAAGGAAAAAAAAAACAGCAGAAAAATTTAATATTTCGCACAAAACAACTAAATTCAAAGTCGACAAGTTCCCAGTGGACAAAAAAGTCGCCTTACGTCTTAAGAACGTTCCTATAACGTTTTCAGAACGTTTCATGTCCCTTACCAGAAATAAAACGTTTTAAGATAACGTCCCTGATGTTCTATGCCGCCTGGGTTCAAGATCAAGTTCCAATTAAACTACTTAATAAATCAGGTAAAGAGTACAAAATCATTGCAAAATTTCTTTATGTACACGAAGGACCTCCCAAGATTGAAAACGTCATAAAAAACAGAACTTACACATTATGGGATCCAAAAACAAAAATTGATAAAGGAATGTACCATGGTCAAGACTTGAAGAAATATTTTTCAAAGAATGAAGAAAATAGTGAAACACAAATAAACAATGTACGTGATAATAAATAAAGAATTTTATTCATTTAACCCTTTAAAGCACGACCTTTTTTTAGAAAAGTGCAATTTTCGATATTTTTTTGGACCGTCATTTTTATTTTGTAAAAATAACTTCGGATTTGTAATCAGCGACCTCAAAAACCCTTAGGTGGTCATTTTCATTATAGTAGCTTTATTTATTTTTCGATTTTGTAATTTTTTGTTGTATATCTTGTCATAAACATACATTTTTATTATTGTAAAAATTAAAAGATTGTTAATTCTTTAATGCACTATAAATTTTTTCACAAAGTAGAATAAATTTGTGGGTGTTGGGTTTTTTAAAATTAAAAATATTTTAATTTTTGTCAAAGTTATTAAGGTTTAAAGTCAAAAGTGGTTTCGATCGAAACCGCGGGGCGTTAAAGGATTAAAGGAAGTTAATTGAATAAATAATAACTTTGGTCAAATGACAAAAATATTACTTATAAATAAAAAATTGTAATACAATGTAGTGAATTATAAATAAAAAAATAAACCATTAAAATAAACAATAAAACAAGTGAAAATAATGAATAAATAATTAATTAAGTGAAAATTAATAGACAATTCTATATTAATAATAAAATTATTTCAAAAATAAAATTTTATTATAATGTTAAGCTTATAAAAAATATTAATTGTACGTAAAATTAAAGGTGATTGTGATAAGTAGTTGATATTTTGATCTCACCAATATAAACTAAAACAATTGAGGACAAAAGAAAAAAGAAATAAAAGTGACAGAGACACTAAGTGTAATCTCATATTTAGATTAAGGAAAAACAAGTTTTTTAAAAATAAAATAATAAACATGCGTAAAAAATATAAATTTTTGCCGCTATAAATTTTTAAAAATAATTAAGGTAAATTAAAACGAAAACATTTGGACAATGAATAAAATATTTATTTACTCCAACGTTTCGAAATCTAAATGATTTCCTCTTCAGGGAGTCTATCCAAAAAATATACAAAATTAAAATAATAAATAAATGAATTATATAAGAAAAAATAATAAAAGAAAATAGAAATTAATTTGACAATAAATAAATAAATAATTATCTTACCAAAAATTAATAATTAAAATAGACGATGACTTAAATTTTTATGCCCTGACGATGGAGTAGAGTCTGGAGTCATAAAATTATAAAGGAACTTAATTTTAAAACAATTAAAAAATAATTAAAAAATAATTTTAACAAATTTTAACATATCAATGACAAAAATTATTAAAAATTGTGAAAATAATCACCAATAACATTAGTAACAAGTGAATACAAATTTAAATATTAATTTAATAAAAATAATAATTTTTGAATAAAAAATAGAAAATACATAGTAGAAAATTAATAAATGATAAATAATAATCAGTAAACTAAAATAAAGAGAAAAATAATAAAGAAAAAAATAAAATAAATAAAAAAATAATAAAATGAAGAAATAAATAAATAAAATAAATAAATAAATAAACATACCATAAATAAATAAATAATCCATCCTTGTATAAAAACAATAAATAAACAATAAATAACATGTAGATAATAAATAAATAACAGTTCACAATAAATTAAAACAAATATTCTGTCAAATCAAATTAAAAACGTATTGCAAACTGCAAAGTCAAATTTAAAACTGAGCTCCAAACTCTATCTAGTCATTACAATGAACACATATTAAACGGAGAACAACAAAAACAAATAAAAACAATCAATTAAATAAGAACAGAGAATGAAACTTAATGATTATTTATTACGTTAAATTGCTGGAAATAAAATTCAAAATCACTTTGTACGATTTATCAAAATTATCTAAGTCAGTCATTTTATTTAGACTTTTTTCACCTTCCTTTTTTATAAAAAACATTTCTGATAGTAATCGTTTGTTAAGATTTGGTTCAACATCCAAAATATCAAAATCATCCCATTTTATAAAATGTGGAGAGGAATCACTATTAGAATTAGTCAAATGATTAGTAATAGCATTATGATATTTGTCATTTAAGTGAGAATTGCTCATATGTTCTTTTTTACGAATATGTAACGGTCTTTTGGTCTGTCCTATGTATGATTTACCACAATTACATTGGAATCTATAGACACAATTGCATTGATTGTGTCTCTCGAGTCTATCCTTACCAAGTTTAATGAATTTATTAAATTTTGAATTGTCACTACTGTTTGGATGTTAAAAGCTTTAAGTAACCGTTTGATATTTTCCGATATTGGTCCATAATAAGGAAAAATTATTTTCTTTACTAATGTATTATTATTACTATTGTTGTCATTAATATTATTTGAAGATTTTCTGCTATTAATTTCAATAAGTCTTTTTTTCACATGTTTGTTAACAAGCTGGTCAGGATAGTTATTAAGTTTTAAATCTAGTTTAACTAAATTTATATTTTTGTGATGAAGGGTATTGATAGCAGATGGGCATGTATTGAAAAATTCATTAAGATTCCTAAAGATGAATTTAAAAATTGTATTGTATTTATTATGAACAATATGTTTTTTCTATTTAATAATAAGTATTATAGACAAAAGTTTTTTCAAAATAATTGAATTTCGAAAAAGAATTTTATTATTTACAAAAATAATTGAAATTTTGAGAAAAATTAAAAAAAAAAATTAAGCATAATAAAATTTCTATAATAATTTGTAAATTCTCTAAAATTGATTTTTTTAGTGTTTTTTATGTAAAATTCTTCTATTGCTCTTCAAAGAATTCAAAAAATGAAATCCTTTATTTCTGATTAGAAAAATATTATAAAGGGGTCAAACACTAAAAAAATTTGTCCGCCATATTGGATCCGCCATTTTTAAATTTTAAAAACCGTCAATAAATATAAAATCAGCACTCCATATACTCTTGATCAGTGATATTTTAATAACTTTAGCGCTTAACTAATTGTTTTTTTAATTTATTACCTTATTTAAACAATAATTCTAATATTATTTTCTAATTATGCTGTCGAAACGTTAAATGGAATTTTCATTTTATTTTCTAGCCTGCTCATGGATTGATGGATAATTATTAATCACATTTATTATTTTTTAATATTCTATTACCGTGTTTATATGAGTATTTTTAATATTTGAATGTAATATAATATATGAATAATTTCAAATTTATCATTAAGACAAAATTACTTAAAGTTATTTGCGATCAATATAAAATTTTTAAATAAATATCCTAGCTGAAATATGAAGATTAAATTAAATATCCTGGCATTGTTTTTATCCAATAAAATGAAGTACAATTTAAATTAACTAAATCAAAATTTAATGAGTGTGATTTTTAACCAATCAAAAAAATGGTTCATCCTTAATGTTAGTCAATTGTATGTACCTCGTTTTAAGAAAAAGGAAAAGAAATGAGGGTTCATTATTGTAAGTACTGCGCCTGAAACTCTGCAACCTGACATTCACTAAAGCGTGTTTAAAAGGAACTCTTAATGGTAGCTGAAAAATTTCTTAATAACACTTCAAATATTAAAAAGTAGTTAAGATGAATTTTACCATATCTGAACAGTATCATTAAAAATACCAAGGATGTGGTTTGTTATACTTTCTTCTATTTATAATTAATTATAGATAATAAATAAATATTAAAATTAATAATATTTCAAATTTTCAATAACTATAAATGAATTAACTTATAAATTAATGTTTTAAATAATACTTAGAAAATCTAATAAAAATAAAAAATTTTTTAAATAGTACTTTTCGTAACGTAAATGTGTTTAATATTAAAATAAAAAAAGTTCATTATATTTTAGCACACAAAATATGGCTACAAATGTAAATCATAGAGGATTGTTATTTTTTAAACAATTAAAAATTTCTTTATCCGACAAATTGAGTGCGTTGTTGTAAAATTTAGAAATCTAAAATTAAATTCAAATTAAGTGACGCAGACAACTTCCGAAAAAAAGTTTTGAAACAATTTAAACACTTTAATTAAAATGACTGATGGGAATACAACACGGTAACTAAAGGACATTTGATAAAGTTTCATTCGAAAACGTACCACAAACTGTTTTTGATAATTTTCAAGAGCAAACAAAACAAGTAATGATTTATTATTATTAATTAATTAAAATTCATATTTTAATTAATATTAATTAATATTATAATTAATATTGCAAAATATTTTCAAACGTTCTTAACCGATTCATGTATGTAAAAAAAATTGCTTGTAACATTATTAGAATAATGTAATTTGGTGTGTTGTCTGCAATTTTGATTTTGAATGCGCAACATAAAACTGAAGTCTTTGATAAAACAAAAATGGAAACGAACTATAAAGAAACGTTTATTAAAATTTCGAGTTAATTTTCAGGAGACAATAATTTTAATGAAACTAATGAAAATTAAGAACAAATTTGAAAAAAATTCATAGTCTCCTCAAGCAAATGTAACTTTTCCCAATGTGACTCTTTTATTTAGCCGGCGCACACTGAAATAGTGGAAATAAATTTCAGTGGCGCATTAGATCTCATGGGATCAAGTGTGTGCCTGAGATATGGTCATATACACCCAGAGAAATCGTTTATTTGAATAATATAAAATTTACTTGATACAGAGAAAAATGTAAATTTTTCCCAGAGCTAAATAAATATTTATTTTTCGCAATGAAGCATTAGTTTATTACGTTCACTTTCGCTATGGGACAATTTTGCTAACACACAAAAAAATAAGTGTTAAATTTGTTGCGTGTAGTTTTCAAGATGGTGTTGTTTTAACAGCCATTAAAAATGTGCATTAATTTTAACACACTCATGGAGTTAATTTAACACAAAATTTAGGTTAAAATCACCTCGTTTTGGTTAAAAATGTTGCGTGTTGTTTTAACACTACTTTTAGTGTTAAAACAACACTTTTTTTTCTGTGAAGACATTACCGTTGTCTAATTTGTCAAAAAAACAATACAATAATAAATTAAATATAGCTTAGTGCGTTATGAGTTTTAATTTTCATTATCGGGTCATATTGAATCCGCCATTTTGAATTTTCGATAACTGATTTCAGATTCGTATTCAGCGACCCCAAAAACCCACAAGTAACTATTTTTGAGGAAATTCAGTCGATTTTCAGTTTGCATGTCCACCATATTGGATCCGCCATTTTGGATTTTTAAAAGCTGACTCTACATTCGTATTCAGCACACCACATTTAACAAAATTTCTTCAAGTTCACGTGGGACCTTACGAGATTAAAAAAGTCATGTAAAAAGGTATACTTACATTTTATGGGATCCAAAATAAAAAATTGAAAAAGGAATGTACCATAGTTAAGACTTAAGGAAATATAGTTCAGGGAAAGAAAAAAATAGTGAAACATAAATAAATAACATAAATGATTATTAATAAAAAACTAAAATAAAATGTAGTTAATTATAAATAAACAATTAGAATAAATAAACAAAGTAAAAGTATTAAATAAGTAAACAATAAAGTGTAAATTAATAAACAATTTTAAATCAATATTAAAAATACTTTAAAAATAATTTTTGGCTATAATGTTAAGTTAATTAAATTATAACAAACAATATCAAACGAGCGCTAAAAATTTTCGTTACCTTAAACGATTGGTTTTTTAAATTTAATGAAAATTTGACCTTTTTTAAAAAATATAATTTTTTTAACAGCTTTTCTTTAAATTTAATTATTAAAGATTTTTCTAACAGCAACTTGAGTATTTTTGATTAAATAATTGAAGCTTCCAGTGGAACTCGAGTACCACTTAGAACTATCCTAGTAGTAAATTCCTTCGACATTTTTTAAATTTAATTATCTTCCAAATTTTTAATTGGAATTCTTAAAAAGTACGATATTTCAAAATATGATTAAAAGTATACAAAAAATTCTGTAAAATAGTAAAAGTAATTTAATGAAATTTAACAAAATTTCAAATGTTTCAATTTTTAAAAAATATTGTTAGAAATTCACGTTGGTGAAGTTTACAACGTTTATAGTCAACGATTTTAGAAGAAAAATATTTTTTTAATCAAATTATTATAAATTTTTGTACAGAAAATAGTAAGTTTAAAATTTTTTGAATAATAATTTACAATTAAAATATTTGTAAACAAAAATGTTGATTCCTTTGGTAAGAAAATTAGTTTTTTTCTTTCAATTGTTGATCATAATCGTTGAGAACTTCACCGACGTAGAAATTCAACTATTCTTAAGAAATTTTAATTTCATTTTTTCATGAAACAAATTTTTATGGAATTTTTGAATTAAATTATACAAAACATTAAGAATTAATTAAGAATTTTTTAAAGAAAAATAATGTAATCAATAATTTTTAAAATAAAAACGTAATTATTATTTTTATACTTTTCTCTTCCTTCTAAATTTTCAAGGAATTTAATTCACTACCTTTTTAAAATTCAATTAAGTACAAAAATTATTGTTATTGCGCTTTAAATATTTATTTATTTTCCAAAATTTTAACTGAAATTATTTTTAAATCAATTTCTATCAGAATTCAGCGACAAAGATTGAATTATGTACATAAAATATACTTTTTCTAAATTCATAAAATAATGTATTTTCAAAAGTAGAATTACGTTTAAAGAAAATTTTAAAAATAAGAAATAATTCTATAAAACATAAAATTTTACAAAACTTCCACTTCTTTTAACTTTCTAAAATTATTTTCGAGAATTTAAGATTGTTTTGGAAAAAAATTTACATACTATTTTTTAGAAAATTGATTTAAATTTTTCAAATTTCATAAATTTTTGCAAAATTAATATTCAAATACTTTTTGTTCTTTATTTGCTTTAAACTCTAAAATATTTTAAATGTAAAAACATTTTAAAAAATATTTTTTGAACATTTAAACTGCAAATTTTTTGAAATTTATTATTTTTTATAATTAAATATTATTATGATACTTCTACCAAAATTAGAATTTGAAAGATTGAAAATTAAATACTTTTTGAATTTAAATTATTTTTAAAGATAGAATTCTTTTTAATTATATTATTTTCTCAAAATTTAACTAAAATTTTATTAAAATCAATTTTTATGAAAATTAAATTATTTAAACACAAAAATGTGTGGTTAATTGATGAAAAAAGTGAACGGAAATAAAAAATTTGTAATTTATATACTTTGAAAAATTTAGAGCAAAAGAAGTTACTTTTATAGAACTTGAAAAAAATATTGAATATTTGTGAATGATTTTGGTCTAGACTTAAAGAATGGAATTTTTAATTCATATTGTACAACTGTCAAAGCTTAAAATAATTTTCTGTTTAATTGACGTCGCTTGGATTCAAGATTTTAAAATCGCTATTTTCACAAAAAATCTTTATCTGTAACGAATTATATTTTTACATTTCTATAATTAAATTAGTCATTTCTTCGTCCATATGACTTGTAATTTATTTAACTTAAAGATGATTCTACTTTGATAGCTTTTACATCTATTTTTACTGAAATATTTGAATTTAATGTGAAAGGAGCATTGCAATGTAATCAGTCTAAATGTACTGAAACTTTCTGACCCCAGTGTAATTTGTACAATAATTCATTATTTTTAAAAAATTGGAACTGTATCTCTTCATATTAATTTTTTGAAATTAGGATTAAATATTCCTACTCCTGTTATTTAATTATTTACAAAATAACTGGCAAACTTTTGGCATAACAATTCGAACTATAAAACAAAAGATTGTAATAAAAGAAGACTAACATTATGTGAAGACAGATTATGTCGATTATTATAATATGTATAATTATGTGATTGTACGTGTAAATAAAAATTTTTGTGATAAGTAGTTGATATTTTGATCTCACCAATATAAAATAACATAAATCAGAAAGCAGCGTTTCAAAGGTTTCATCGGGAGAGAGATTTAGGATTAATTATGTACCCTGCTCTAAATTGTAACAAATTATATTAATCATGTAATTGGAAAATCTTTAGGAGCATTTGGCCAGATTGTAAGATTTGGTGCCGGCATCAATGATCTAAACCTCTTCCGGATTATTAAATTTCACGAATATGTTAAATTGAAAGGAAAAATTATTCTTGATTTCAAGTGCAATGATGCTAAAGATATTTTTCACAAATTATTTGCTCTATAGTTCAAAACCAATATAGAATTCATGTGAATAGAAAATTTCATTATATTGATCTCAACTCCACCTTATGTGCAGTTTCGTTAATTTCAATTTTATCACTAGTACCTACACTATTTTAGATAACATGAAATGCGCTATTACCGTTCAAAGTTTCGAATTGAGCTGTTCGATTAAATTGACATTTGAATCCAATTTCAATTAGTTCTCGCTCTTTGATCTTAACACAATAACACGTTAGTAAATACCAAAGTGACAGGTAATGAAGAAAATTTTTTCTCCAAATTATTTCAATAAAAAATTTTTTTCTCCAAAAATCAAAAGAATACATTGAAAATTATCGGGGATATGAATTTAGTACAAAAATATGATAATTTGTCATGCATATTGTAAATATATGGGCAAATCTCTGGAAACTTTAACATTCGAAATTGAATTTTTAAAAAAAAAATTTTGTATGCACAATTTTGATATTTTTAGTATTACATCTTCGACCAAAATAGATTTAATTTTTATTACTGTACAACCATTATTTGGTTGCCTTCTATTATAAAATATAAATTTTTGGAAAGAAAATAATGTTAGATTATCTAAATCTGTAACAAGATGTACATAAACATTTTATTCCCTACACTTAAGTAAGATATTTTTCAGTATCACAAAAATATAATAAATCATAAAAATAAATATAATAAACGTCTAATACAACTAAGAAGGACAACATTACAATAAAAAGAATTAATGAAAATTTTTTACGTATAAATATTTTAATTAGTAACATGAACTTTTCTATTAAGAAGTAGAATTTATCACTCGGTAAAAGATAATATTAAATGTCAAGAAATTTATCAATCCTCCAAGTCAAATATTAAAACAAAAAATATTCACTTTATTCACTTTATTAACACACATATTAAAAAACGTATACACTTTATCAATTTGAACCAAGAACGACCAGATTCAAAATCTATCTATCGTCGATTAAAAAAGATTTGCTTACCCTATGTCAATGGTTTTTATGAAGATACTTCTTCATTGTTACGTCAAAACAATATAACAACCATTCCTTGTAACATGCATAATAATCATATTAAGAAAGGAAAAGATGTAACAAAAAAATGTGATAGGACGAACTGTGTATATAAACTTAATTGTAATAATTGTTCAGTTTGCTACATTGGAGAGTCTAAAAGAATGATTGAAAAAAGAATAACGGAACACATGAAGTCAAAAACAAATGTAATTTTCCAACATAAGAATAGTTTTAAACATGATTTTGACTATAACAATTTTCAAATTCTCGACAATGAACCAGTTTGGCAAAAGAGATTGATTTCCGAAATGATTCATATTAACTTACATAAAAAATCGATTAATAAAAAAGATGACACTAACAATCTAAATCAACATTATAAAACTTTTTTTAAAAAATTCAAATTTTAATTTTCAGAAATCAATACTTGATCTCTGTGTCAAGTGGTTGAGTGTGTGTATTCATTGATACTTATTGATTGTATTTCTTCGATGATTGACACCTTTGTTTTATAATAAGTTCACTGACCCTTGATTTCGTACTTTTATACATTTATATTTATAATATTTGTCAGTCAACTTAAGCCAGTTGTGTTGTTCGCACAAAATCAAAATTAATTTGTGGTAAATTTTTCATTTATTAATTTATGTTTCTTATAATGTTATATCTTAATTTTGTAATAATATTTTAAATTTTAATAAATATTTTCAGTTTTCTGATGAGGACAGCAGGGCTGTTGAAACGTAAAATTGAGTTTTAATATTTTTTGTTTTAATATTTGACTTGGAGGTGCAATTGTACAGATTTTGAATAATCAACGATTGTCTCAGATCAAAATCAGATCTAAAATCATAATTAACACGGAATTATTCCAGGGCGAACGTCGAACACAGCTTTTCTGAACGTCAAAGCGTT
Organism: Leptopilina drosophilae; assembly: GCA_032873175.1. NCBI lineage: Eukaryota > Metazoa > Arthropoda > Insecta > Hymenoptera > Figitidae > Leptopilina > Leptopilina drosophilae. Next base: position 33,917,606 of record CM065486.1, on the reverse strand, counting down.
AATCGTAACATTGTCGGGCATTGTTCTGTGACATGTCGACATCAACCTAAAATGTTCATTATACTCAATTTAAAGTACAAGAGAGCTATAATAGCGATTAAAAAAAGTGTAAAACTTTAGACTTTTTTTAATCTCTATAGGATAACGTCTAGAAAAAGAAGAATCGAAATTGCTGCAGAATACACTGTTAAAAAAGTCATTATTATTAATGGATATATAGAGCTAATATTACTTTTTCATGAATGCTATAATCTTTAAATAAAATTTGTTTCTCTCTAATAAGCAAATTACATTCATAATCTAATTCATTTCGAAGTATTGTCACTTGCCATGGCCAAGTGTTGTTTACATCTCAGTTCATTGACTCCTCCAATTTACCTATAGGTTTAATTATATCTGTATGAGGAATGTGGGGCAAAGTGGGGACCCTAACGTAATAAAAATTCTTTCGTATACTGTGAACGATAATTTCACCACGGAAATATTTGTAACTCTTCTGTGATTGAAGTACGAGGTGTAAAAAATATCATACGAGTAAAATTTAATAATTTATCAATATAACATACTGTTAACAAAAATGCTATTTTCTCTACGGTTACTTTGGCAAGCTCTTAATTTTCATTGGTTCAAATGTTGTGAATTGTAACAATGTTTTTCTATGATTAGAAAATTTTTTGTTACATATACTTGTATTTTTCTAAAAGATCATTTTATAATTTAATCCTTTTTGAAATCTTTTATGTTTTGTCGTGATTTTGGATTATGTATTTGTAAAATATTCATCCCCTGATGAGAAACCATATATGACTCGAAACTAGTCGGGATTAAAATAAGTAATATCATCTTAATAAACCGTAAAATAGGCCTTTTCATTATCTTACAAAAGAAATATTTAATACGGTCAAACAAACAAAAATTATTATTTAATATTATTATTTAAAATTCCATAAATTTTTTTGTTGTTAAAAAGTATCTATATTTGTTTTAAAAATCGTTTCCCATCTAATTTGACATTTTAGAATATGTTGCTCTTATTTCTGTTTGTATTTTCTTTCATTGGAAGCTTTTTAATTCATAATATTGATATAATCGGACCTTGTCAGCTTTACATTGTCATTTAACCATCTATTTGTCCTTTTATAAGCAATAAATAACACAGATTAATATTGCATAGAAACATTGACAATATTTTTGCAAATGTTTTATTCGACTTGAAGCAATAGAGAGCATGGCAATATTGTGGTGTCGATGTTTGGAAATATAGAAGCAATATTGTAAATAAATGTCACTTACCTCCAAACGTTACAACCTTGCGAGTTAAAATTTTTATTTCTAATTATTAGAGTCCACCTACATTTTAATAGTTTTCATCTTCAAGCACAAAATTGTTTTTTTATATTTTTAACGTATGAATTTTCTTTAAATTAAAATTTATTCCACACTTTCAAAAACGGAGTGCAAAATTTGTCGTAGTTGGCGAAAAACTGACTGCAATATGGGTTTTAGACTATGTGATATAGATCAGTTTGTACTGTAGCAAATTTTGGGAAGAAAATTTGGGATTCCCAAACTTTGTACATATTTATTCATATACCTTTTCATATCCAGTAAGCTAAACATCTGTGAAGACTTTTACTTAAAGATTGCTATCAATTTTTGGTCTCATTTTAATCAATGCCTATATTTTAACGGCTTGTTTCCGGGAACGAAAAAAAATTTTTGCAACAAAGAAGATTCCATCGAACTACATTTATATTGTAAGTCGAATTTCAAAAACCAATGTCTTAGGTTCAAATAAAGTTGGTAAGGAAGAATGTAGAGTTTGTAAGGGATAAAGGAAGGTTAGTAGGCATTTGATAATCATAAAATTAAGAAGTTCTTTTGAGGTTCATTAGGTTTCTCCTGGGGATGAAAATGTACTATCGAAGGGTGATTAAACGTTAAAGTAATGTCAAAAGAATAAAAAAAGATTCAAAGGTTTGACTCATTTTAAAGTAAACTATGGGACAAAGTTAAAAATTTCATCTTAAGGGTCGTTCCGATTTTCGTAAGGAATGTTCTTTTTATTAATTTTCTATTTCCTTGTGCCAAAACGGCACACGAATTTCTATAGGAATTTTACCTGATTTCCGAACAAAATTTTCAGGAATCATTTTCACCTGGAAATGAAGTTTAGATGAAGTTATAACTTTAGAAGTAAAAATCATACCCTCAAGGAAATGAAAATGAAACAAAATTAATTTGGAACCAAACTAACTAAAAATCAAATTCTATTTACATCTAAAATTAACTGGCTACCAAACTAATTTAGAATAAAATAACATTTAGATCCAAAATTAACTTGGAACCAAACTAATTTGTAATAAAATTTTATTTGATCCAAAATTAACTTGGAACCAAACTTATTTGGAATCAAGTTTTATTTAGATCCAAAATTAACTTGGAACCAAACTTATTTGGAATCAAGTTTTATTTAGATCCAAAATTAACTTGGAACCAAACTAATTTGTAATAAAATTTTATTTAGAACCAAAATTAACTTGGAACCAAACTTCTTTGGAATCAAGTTTTATTTATATTCAAAATTAATTTGAACCAAGTTGTATTTAGATCTAAATTTAACTGGGAACTAAACTAATATGTGATAAAATGTTATTTAGATCCAAAATTAACTTGGAACCAAATTCTATTTACATACAAAATTAACTTTGTACCAAACTTATTTGGAATCAAGTTTTATTTAGATCCAAAATTAACTTGGAACCAAACTAATTTGGAATCAAGTTTTATTTATATCCAAAATTAAGTTTAAACCAAATTTTATTTAGATCCAAATTTAACTGGGAACTAAACTAATTTGTGAAAAAATTTTATTTAGATCCAAAGTTAACTTGAAACCAAATTCCATTTACATCCAAAATTAACTTGGTACCAAACTAATTGAGAATCAAGTTTTATTAAGATCCAAAATTAACTTGAAACCAAATTCTTCTTACCTCCAAAATTAACTTGGAACCAAACTAATTGAGAATCAAGTTTTATTTTGATCCAAAATTTACTTGGAACTAAACTAATTTAGAATCAAGTCTTATTTAGATCTAAAATTAAGTTGGAACCAAATTTTATTTAGATTCAAATTTAACTTGGACCTAACTAATTTGTGATAAAATTTTATTTAGATCCAAAATTAACTTGGAACCAAACTAATTTGTAATAAAATTTTGTTTATTTTCAAAATTAACTTGGAACGAAATTTTATTTAGATCCAAATTTAACTGGGAACTAAACTAATTTGTGAAAAAAATTTATTTAGATCCAAAATTAACTTGAAACCAATTTCCACTTACATCCAAAATTAACTTGGTACCAAACTAATTTTTTAATAAAATGTTGTTTATTTTCAAAATTAACTTGGAACCAAATTTTATTTAGATCCAAAATTAACTTGGAACTGAACTAATTTGGAATCAAGTTTTATTTAGATCCAAAATTAAGTTAGATCCAAATTTAGCTTGGAACCAAACTAATTTGGAATTAAGTTTTATTTAGATGCAAAATAAACTTGGAACCAAACTAATTTGGGATCAAGTTTTATTTAGATCCAAAATTTACTTGGAACCAAATTTTATTTAGATCCAAACTTAACTTGGAACCAAACCTATTTTGAATCAAGTTTTATTTAGATCCAAAATTAAGTTGGATCCAAAATTAACTTGGAGCTAAACTAATTCGGAATCAAGTTTTATTTAGATGCAAAATAAACTTGGAGCCAAACTAATTTGGAATCAAGTTTTATTTAGATCCAAAATTAACTTGGAACCAAATATTATTTAGATCCAAAATTAACTTGAAGCCAAACTAATTTGGAATCAAGTTTTATTTAGATCCAAAATTAAGTTGGAACCGAATTTTATTTAGATGCAAATTTAACTTGGAAGTTGGAACCAAACTAATTTGGAATCAAGTTTTATTTAGATGCAAAATAAACTTGGAGCCAAACTTATTTGGAATCAAGTTTTATTTAGATCCAAGATGAACTTGAAACCATAATAACTTAAAACCAAAGATAACTTGGAAACAAAATTCATTTGTAACTATACTGAATTCATAAATTTTAGTTTACTTGGCATGTTCTAGTTCATAATCATCAAAGTTAAAAAGTCTGTTGCCTTATGCCCTTCTATGTATAGCATTAGTTACTAAACATTTACCTAGTTTTAAGAGGACATCAACATAGTACTTTTATACCATGAAAACTATTTCTTTCATACATATGAGACAGAGGGAAAATAAAAATAGTCATGTTGACGCAAAACGGTAGACACACCAAAAAGACTGAAAAAAAAGAAAATAATAAATAAGCATCTAATAAGTGAGCTGAAAAATGATAATTGAGGAAAGCGTTTATAGATTGTGGCGCAGGGTGGAAGAAGAGAATCAGTAGGAAGAAAACGAGATTTGCAGTATAAACAGCAGACAGACAGTCTTGAGAAGCGGGTGCGGGAGGTTAAAGAAGGCAGTGGACTGAGAGAGCGAGAGAGAAACAAGTGATGGCGGGATGAGAGAGGGTGTTGAATGAAAGGGGACAAACGGAAGAATGAAGATCAGTATGAGTGAGATGGGGAGAAGATCGCGCGTGCGGCTCTTCGGTTGTTAGGTCGTTGTTACACAGGTTCTTAGGCTGTCCCGGAGACCGCCGCGTCGCGCGCGCGACGTTCCCTGCGCGCGCAAAGCCTCAACCGGCGTCCACGAGGGGCGCTAGCTCTGTGGCCGGCCTTTGCCTTCCGAGAGCGGGACGTTCAGTCTAATTTGAACCGTCGCGTGTATCCGTATCGGCGGTTGCGACAATCTTTTTTTTCCCCATCAACATTCAAAAAATCCACGAGGTCTGAAGAAAAAAATTTCCCACTCTTTTACATTTAATTCCATATTTTTAAAACATGGTTTCTTTTTTGAAAAAAATAGTGAGTCCTCCCCCCTCCCCACCACCACTTTTTTCTTTGTGATAACGTGAAACCACGTGTTACTTTTTTTTAAGTAGAATTTTTTTTTTAACACTGGATAATGTGTATTCATTTCATCCATGTTTTTCATTTCTAGGGCTTTTTGAATGGAAAAAATTTTTTGATGACAATTTCAAGACTGGGAAAATTGAGAGTCGCTTTAACGTGTGGTGCGTGTGCGATGATATTTAAATAGCAGCGGCGAAGATTCAAAGAGGCAGACGACACGCAGATCCTTCTTCGTAAAGTGCAATGCGATATTCTTGGTTTAAAACAGTGTCAACTTTTTTTCTTCTTTTGCAGCAAAGAAATTAAAAATTTCCGCATCGAATTTTTTGTTTTTCGAATATATAGCAAACAATGAAACATATCTTGATAGAAAGGGAAGAGTAAAAAGAAACGAAAGAAAAAAAAAATTGGGGTTTTTGCGGTATAGTGCCTTTAATAGGCCTGGACCCAGTGTTTGTGTGTGTTTGTGTGTGTGCGGTGACCCGCAAAACTCTTTCAAAATGAAGAGTAAAACGGTACCGCATAAGGCTAGACACCCTCAAAACTGTCTGGGAATTCTCACCACTTACCAATGGTACAACACTTCTTGAAATAAACATAGCTTCGTTTTGACTCTCGAGGGGTCCCAAACTTCATGAATGCAGTGCAAAAAATTTACAAGTGAAAGTAAATTTTTTTATTTTCAATTTCTGAGAAAGAAAGAAATTCGAAATCCTGAGATATATAAAACAAAGAGGGAAACGATAAAGACTTTAGTTAATTATTCAGGGTGAGGCGCCGGAAACCCTTTAATTCGGGGTAGTAGAGGTCACCTCACCCCGATAAAACAAAAAAAATAACCAACCTCCCAAATTTAGATGATGTTGGGATCATTGATAATTACCGGAATCTTGAGCTGTTGGGGCGCCATTGCCTTTGCCTCGGCACCCCCAACAAAGCTTTCAAGTTTCCCGATTCCCTCCATTGAAAAATTGCAAAATTCAAATAGTTCTCCAAAAGCCATTGTTTATCATCATAATTCCAAAAAACAACAACTCCATGAATTAGATTTAGCAAATTTTTACACATACAATGAAAAAATTGTAGGCATAATGAATCATTGGAAAAATGATAACGAAGATGATGATGATGATGATAATGATGCTGCAGCAGTAGCAAGAGAGGGTAAATTATTCCAAATGCCAAGAATTGAAAGATCGGTGTCGATGAGGAAAAATCGGACAAAATCAGAATCACCTCGTGAGCAGAGACGACGTTGTCGTATGAAAAACAATTGTCGGGGTAGAAATTGGTGTCCGGATATGGACGTTGGAAATAGGGCATTTCTCGCGCCGACAGTATTTGAAGGGAAGGCGAGAAGTATGTCCTCCCTCAGGAAGCCGGGATCAAATTATGCCGTTACATTTGAGGTGAGACAGGTTTACAAGAGTCAGACTGGCTTTGTGCCTCTGCAGAAGAATGATAGCGTCAGATTGCACTTCCGCGACAAGGCCACACCGAGTAAGTCAACACTCTGTGGATATGAAGACAACAACAACAAAAATAATAATAATGACAACAACGCTGGAATTCAGCAACGAGATAATCGAAGTGGAGTGGTGAGAGCCAATATTAAAAGGGGTAAAGTGTATCTAGTGTTTGTGAATCGCGTAGGACCAAGAAACTTTACTATCCTCGGCGAGCCAGTGATACGCAGCAAGAAGAATGAACAGGCAGTGCAGGCGGTCACTCGTCCGGATTATGGTACGAAAAATTGGAAAATTTTTAAAAATCTTTATTCAGGTCAACTTTAGGTCACCTACTTGAAACTGATGATTAGGATTACTTTTTAGGTTAAATTTAGGTAAACAGGTTAAAATTGATGATTTAGATCATTTTTTTGGTAACATTTAGGTCAAACGGTTGAAACAAACGATTGTGATCATTTTTAGGTCAAATTCAAGTCAATAGGTTGAAATTGATGATTTAGATTATTTTTGGGTCAAATTAATGTCAACAGGTTGAAAATGATGATTTAGATCATTATTGAGGTCAAATTCAAGTCAACAGGTTGAAATTGATGATATAAAACATTTTTAGGTTCAACAGATTTTCATTGTTCAGCAATTTTTTTCATTTTTCAACAGGGTGAAACTGACGATATAGATCATTTTTAGGTCAACAGGTTGAAGCTGTTGAAAGAGATCATTTTTTAGATCAACAGGTTTAAAACTGATGATTTGGATCATTTTTTTGGTCAAATTAAAGTCGACAGGTTGAAAATGACGATTTAGATCATTTTTGAGGTCAACAGGTTGAAACTGTTGATATAGATAATTTTTTAGGTCAACAGGTTGAAACTGACGATTTAGATCATTTTTTTGGTAACATTTAGGTCAAACGGTTGAAACAGACGATTGTGATCATTTTTAGGTCAAATTCAAGTCAATAGGTTGAAATTGATGATTTAGATTATTTTTGGGTCAAATTAATGTCAACAGGTGGAAAATGATGATTTAGATCATTTTTGAGGTCAACAGATTTAAACTGATGATTTAAATCATTTTTTAGGTCAACAAGTTAAAACTGATCATTTAGATCATTTTTTAGGTAACGTTCAGGTCAAACGGTTGAAACAGACGATTGTGATCATTTTTAGGTCAAATTCAAGTCAATAGGTTGAAATTGATGATAGAGATCATTTTTAGGTCAACAGGATGAAACTGATGATTTAGATCATTTTTTAGGTCAAAAAATATTATAATATATATTATAATTTTTATTTAGATAATTATTTAGGTAACGTTTAGGCCAAACGGTTGAAACTGCTGATTTAGATCATTTTTAGGTCAAATTTAAGTCAACAGGTTGAAAATGATGATTTCGATCACTTTTCAGGTCAACAGGTTGAAAATGATTATTTAGATCATTTTTTAGGCCAACAGGTTAAAATTGTTATTGATCATTTTTTAGGTCAAATTCAGGTCAATTAGTTGAAACTGATGATTAACATTATTTTTTAGGTCAAATTTAGGTCAACTGGTTGAAAAATTACTTTCACTAATTCCTTTTCGATACTTCAAAATGGAATAGTCTATTCACATTCCAGAAATATTGTTAAGAATAATATTTTCTTCATATTTTTATATGTTTTAAATAAATATTTTTAAAGTATATTCCGTTGTCTGAAATATTTCTAAGAAATATTTCAGAAAATTCTATTCAAATTCCCGGAACATTATAGTGGAAGGTAGATTATATATTTCCGATAATTAATATTAAAAAAACATTGTCAAATACTATAGTTACATTCCAGAAATCTTTCAAAGGAATATTGTGAATATTATATTCATATTCCTGGAATATTTCTGAGAAAGGTAGATTAAATATTCCCAATATGGAATATTCGTTTAAAATATATTTTAAACGAATATTGTGAACATTTTCAAGAAATATTGAAAATATCCTATTAACATTTTTGGAATATTTCAAATGAAGGTATAATATAATATTCAAAGGAATGTTAAGAATATTTCATTAACATTCCTGGAATATGTATTTTAGAGGATTATTGTAAATAATTTATTTACATTCTTAGAATGTTTCAAAGAAATAGTGTGAAAAATATGTTTATATTCCTATAATATTTGAAAGGAATGTCGTAATTTCTCTACATTTCAAAGAAATTATTATGAATACTCTATTCACATTCCTGGAATTTTGTAAAGAAAGGTAGATATACAATATTTCCAATATTTAATATTGCAAAATATTTCGTAGGAATATTGGAATATTTTAAATAAATATTGTGGATACTCTACTAACATTCCTGGAATATTTCAAAGAAGGTATATTCAATATTTCCAACAATTAAAACCTATTAACAAATATTTTAAACAAATATTGGAAATACCATGTTGACATTCCTGAATGTGTCAAAAAAATATTGTCAATATTTTATTCGGAGGAATATTATTTATAATTATCTTAAAACATTTCAAAGGAATATTGTGTATGGTATGTTCACTGTCCTACAATTTTTCAATGGAATGTTGTAAATACAATATATTCAGTATATTTCAAAGGAAATATTGTGCATATTCCATTTACATTCCCGGAATGTTGAAAAGGATAGAATATATCGAATATTGAATATTAAAAAAAATATTTCAAAAGAATACTGGAATATTTCTAGAATATTCTGGATATTCTATTAATATTCCTAGAATATTTTAACGGAAAGTAGATTAAATATTTTCAATATTTAATATTCGAAAAATATTTTAAACAAATATTGTAAATACTATATTCATATTCCTGAAATATTTTCAAGGAATATTGTAAAAATTCTATTCACATTCCTGGAATATTACAATAGAAGGTGGATTAAATATTCCTGATATTTAAAGGTTTCTTATATGTTTTAAATATTCCAGGCATGTGAATAGATTATTACATTAGAACATTAGAAATATTCCATTCACATTCCAAAAAAATATTGTATATATTATATTCACATTCCAAATTAATATTATATGAATATTCTATTCATATTCCAAAAGACTATTGTAAATAATAAATTTCCATTCCCAAGGAATATCACATTCACTTTCTAAAGGAATATTGAGAATATTACAGCCACATTTAACATGAATATTTTGACTATTTTTCACTCACATTCCTAAAAAATCCATATTCCAAACTAATATTTTGAATATTCCACCTAAATTTCAAATGTGGAAATATATCAGATAAATATTAGGTATAGGAATATTGTATTACTTTTTACAAGTTTAGAAATATTCCAGTGGAATGTTACATAAATATTCCAAAGCAATAATACAGAAATATTTTTTTGAAATGTATCCCAATAGCTTGGCATTTTTCAACGCACATTTCTGAAGTATTATACTTTGGAATATCAAATGGAATATAATAATGAAGTATTCTATACACATTGCATTAATTGTTAAAGAATTATTGGATTATAAATGAAATATTTCTAAATTAATCAATTGATGTATGTTTCTAATATATACGATTGTAATCTTTTTAAGATTCTCATTTGGTATATTCCTAAAATATAAAAATTATAATTCCTTTGAAAATTGTACGGAATATTTTCAATATTTGTTTGGAATGTGTCTAGAATTTATTCAAAATAATCTTTTGAAACATTGATAAAAAAATTTTTCGTTTACATAAATTTTTTAAAGAATATTCCTTCTGGGAAACTTTATGAATATTCTGTGGAAATATTATTAACTTTAAATTAAAACTTTTTAATAAAATAGATAAATTATTTTAATTTAATAATGAATCTGTTATATAATATTACTTAATTAATTGCTTGTTCTTGTATTTCAATATTCATTTTTTGCACGTCAATGTTGGAAAATGAATAAAACATTATCTCTATTCGGAAATAATAATAAACGTTTTAAATTAATTTCGTTAATAATTTTAAAGTTCATTTTCTAATTATTATTTGTGTCGAAGATACTATTAAAAAAAGAGAAGAAAAATTTTTAACTCGTCAAATTTTTTTTTCTCTAATAAATAAAATAAAAATTTTTAAGATATTTGCAAGTAATTAATTACGTATATTTTCAGTAAGAAAAAAATGTTTAATATTAATTATCTATTTTAATTATAAAATTAATAAATTTTTAAATGTAAACTTTTCAACATTTTCAATTTTCGAATAATTATTATTAGCCTAATGAAGATTGTTATTATTATTATTTACACTCTAATTTTATGATTTAAAACTATTTCTTAAGGAATGAAGTCCACATCCAACTAAAGAGAGACCTTATTGCTAAAATCCTGTTCGTAAGAAAAACGCGTTTAAAGTTCTGAGTTAACATTACCAGCCATGGATTTGTTTTTTTTTGTAATCGTCTCAAGGACGGTTATTTTAAAAGACAAAAGTATTCGAAAGTTAAATTATAATAGAAATAGAACATTTTTTTAAAGATTGTAAAATCGAACAAACAACACGGAATATTGGAATGTCGAAATGATATTCCTTTATTTTGTATTTTCAAAAAAAAAAAAAATTTGTCAGCAAATAAGATTCCGGCAAAAAGAAAAGAAATCTTTATTGAAATATTCCATGCACATTTATGGAATATTTAATGTGAACTTTTTGCATATTAGAATTATTGAATATTCCATTAGAACTTTACAAATATTCAAATGGAATATTTCAGACAAAATTTACTAACATTCCAATGGAATTTTCCATTTGATATTTACAAATGTTTTATTCGAAGTTTACAATTATTTCAATGGCATATTCTATTCGAACTTTAAGAAAATTCCATTGGAATATATCGTAAAAGTTTACGAATATTCCAGTCGAAATTTACAAATATTCAATTAAAATTTTACCAAAATTCCAATGGAATATTTCAGTTAAATGTAATGTTTCAGAAATGATAATAAAAAAAATATTTTTAGTTAATTGCAATGGAATATTATAACAAATGTTTCATAGAAGAAATATTACAAAATGTGTTGTAAGGAACATTCCAAATGATGGAAAATTTTGTTTTCTTAAAATATTAATGGAATACTCCAAATGGTCAATGTAATATTTTTTTGGAATATTTCAAATGTTTAATGGAACAGTTTTTCAGATATTCCAAGTCATTGAAGGAATATTTCATTAGTATTTTATAAATGTTTAATTCATATTTTGAAATATTCCAAATGTCTAACGGAATATTTTTTTGAATTTTTTAAATGTTTAATGGGATATTTTTTGGAATATTTCAAATGTTTAATGGAATGTTTTTGGAATATTTAAAATGTTTACTCGAATAGTTTTCCATAAAATAAGAATCTTTCTAAAAATGTTTCTTTGTCATATTTGGAATGTTTAATTTAATATTTATTAAAAATGTTTTAAATGTTACATTGATTTTTTGAGATATTCCAAATATCTAATAGATAATTTTTCGAAATATTCCAAATTCTTGAAGAAATGTTTATGTGGAATATTCCAAATTTTTGAAGAAATGTTTGTTAGGAATATTCCAAATGTTCAATGAAACACTTTTTTAGATGTTTGAAATGTTTAATAAAATATTTTTGCGGATATTCCAAATTTTTCATGGACTATTTCTTTGACATTTTTTGAATGTTAAATTTAATATTTTTTTGAAATATTCCAATGAATATTTCGAATGTTTAAATGATTTTTGTGAGATATTCTAAAAGTCCGATGGAACATTTTTGGAATATTCCAATTTTTTAAAGGAATATTTCTTTGGAATATTTCGAATGTTTATTTTAATTTTTCTTTGAAATATTCCAAATATTTAGTGAAATATTCCAGGAAAGTTAACTGTTTATTTTTTTTTACAAAATTTAAATAGGAAAAAATGATGTTTATTTTCTAATTAATGGTTGTGAAATATTTTTATAAAATTCTGAATCAGAATTGTGGTTAGACTTTAATGAAAATGATATTAATCATTTAGCTTTGAATATGAAATTTTCAATGGATATAGGCAACTAAAGTGAAATTTATTTGTTTTTAAATTCATAACATTGATTTTTATTTTAAAAATATTGTACCACATAAAACAGTGTGAGTGAAATGATTTTCTATGAAATTGCTTTCAATTAGAATTCTTGTTTGTTATCATTTTTTTTTTGTATTTTAATTGATCGCCATAATAAAACTTTATACATTTTCCTCTCTAGCAAATTATTATTTTTTTTCAATTTTTAATTTAAAATGAATTTATTTTTAATTTAGGGAGAAAATAATTTTTAAATAATTTTTGTCTTTTATTATTAAACAAAGTTTTAATTATACATATATGAAAAAGTGAAAATTAATTAGAAAGAAAGAAAAGAATTGTGAATTTAATAAAAATAAGAGATTTTCTATCGCGATTAAAAGTGAAACATTAATAATGGCAGTTACTATATAAAAGATTCGGTTTATTTTTAATACTTCGAACTTTATGTTTTCAAGCTTAAAAAAATTTGACTTTTTAGGCTTCGAGATTTTTTTTTCATATTCTCCTCTTCATGACGAAAATAGTAACTTAATATTAGGTAAAGCTTCAGATCCACATTCATAAAATTCCCAAGCTGTAAAATTCTGCTCGCCGCTTGGTCGCTGCAGACTATCTCTCATCGCAAGTTTTCTAGTTTAAAATCTAGTTTGACAATTTTTTTTTCTTGTCATTAAATTGACACTGATTAAAAAGTACTATTTTTGATTTTTCCATTTTGCAGTTAAAGTGGAAAATATTTTTAATATCATAGAAATATTGGAGATATTTTATAGTTCTTTTAAATCTAAATTCAGCTTTATCTATATAGTTTACATTTATTTTATCAGTTTTTTTTTGTTCTTTTTTTTGTTTTAACACATATTTTAATTAAAATGATTTTACACCACTGTGCTTGCGAAATGTTTTTACCTATATATTATTTTAGAATACTTATTAAATATTAATTCATACGAAAAGCTGTCATTTCGTTATTTAGCTGTTAATTTAATTTCCTCAGGTAAAACAGATTTTTTTAGCTAAATTTATATTTATATAAAACATAACGTGTGGAAAAATTTGTGGAGAAATAATTTTTAGAAGAATAAAAAAATTGGACATTCGAATGTGTAATTTTAAATATTTATGTACTTTCATGTCGAAATAGAAGAAATCAGTAATTTTTTTTTCATTAATTTTATTGGATATTTTTAAAATTTACTACTTTCCGAATATTATCTAAAGCTAATTTCATCATATTAAAATAGTAACTCTCTCGTATAGCAATTGCCTACTAATTAAATGATACGTTTTTTTAAATTTTACTGTGGGCCTTAAGTTTTGAACGTTCAAATAAACGAAATTATTTTCACCTCAATTATTTTTGAAAATTGCTATAGAAAAAAAATAATTAAAATTAAACAATATTTAGTTTAGAATTTATTTTTTTAATCTAAAACATAATTTTTTGTAAATAAAATACAAATTATGAGAAGTAACAAAAATATTGTCGTTCATTTAAACGTTCGAAACTTTATGAACATAATTTTACTCAAATATTTTTGATCATCATATTATTTATTGTTAAAATAAAGTTATAAACAAAGATCGAAAGGTGGTTCAAATCCGATTATTTTCCTTCATTATTATTATTATTATTATTATTATTATTATTATTATTATTATTATTGTTATTATTATTATTATTATTATTATTATTATTATTATTTGAATAGTATACCGAACGATAGGCAGATTTTCGATAGAAATCGACTCCATATTAGATCCTCCATTTTGAATTTCGAAAACTTGATACAATTGAACTGAAATTTCAAAAAAAATGGCAAATATTTAAAAATAAAATGTATTTAGAGTAATTGTGGCCTAAAAATAAAAAAAAACTATTTTCCTTAAAAAAACTCGTCAAAATAGAGAAAATGGAAAAAAAAGAAATAGAAATTTATAAGAATTGATGGTTAAGTATAGAAATTCGACTTTATAAATTTTAAAGCAGAAATTCGAATTAATGAACCGTGGAGAATATTCATGCATCCCGTTAAAATGGGGCGTTGAGTGTTTGTGGGCTACTGTTTCTTTATTCTGTTTTAAATATTTATTGTGTCAAAAAACTGCAGTATGTACGCGATAGCTGGAAAAATAACTGAAATATTCGTGTTGATGCGGCGTTGTTAAAATTCCCCTTCAAAAATTGTTCATAAAGTAAATTTTCTATTATATAAAAATAAAAGTTAAATTTAGAATTCACTTTTTCTTCTTGCAATATATTGAATTATTTTCCAATAAATGTTTATAATAATTATATTTATATACTTAATTTAATTATTCTGTTTTTCAACTCATACTAAACTATAGACTTCGCAATCGATAATTAATTTTAAAAAAGTAGTTTTTTAACTGAAAAAGGTAGTAAAAAAGTAGCCATCAAAAAATTAAACCTGATGACGAAGAATTTTAAAAAAATCTTAAATAATTTATTTCTATCGACAAATTTTATGCAAATTCTAATTTAAATAATTGAGTTCCTGAAAATCTTGTATTATATTCATGCAAAAAGAATCGAATTCTTATGAAAATTTTAAAAAATGTTATATAATTTAATTCTTCTTGGAAATTTTATAAAAATCGTAGACATTGAAAATCATTAACTCGAAAAATTTTTTTAAAAAGAATATTCTACAAAGAATTTTATTAAAATTATTGACAATAATTGAATTGCTATGTGGCATTTTATTAAATTTTTTTTAAAATAATTGAATTCCTAAAAAGAATTTTATTATTTATGAAAATAAATAAATTCGTGAGAACAATTTTATTCGAATAAATAATTGAATTTCCAGGAAAAAATGTATGACTTTTAAAAATAATTGAATTCTTCTAATGAATATGGTTATTTATAAAAAAAAATTTGCATTTTGAAAAGAATTTTACTAAAATGCCTCAAAAAAGAATTTTCGTGAATAAATTATGTTCTTTACCGACATAATTAAATTCTTTTGAAGAATTATTCATGTAAATAATTGAATTCTTGGGAAGAATTTTATTAAAATGAAAAGCAACAATTGAATAATTTCAAAAAATGTTAATAAAATTGCATTTAAAATAATTAATGTATTTTGAACAGTTTTATTAAAATATTTTAAAGTAATTTCACTTCTGTGCGAAAAATTCCAATATTTTTGTAGATAATTGAATTCTTACAAAGAGTTTTAAAAAACATTTCTTTAAATAATTGATTTTTTCAAGAAATTGAAATTTAATTTTTAGAAATAATTGCATTTTTGAGCAATTCCTTTAAAAATGTATTGAAAATCATTGAAAACCTGCGATGAATTTAATAATTTGTGAAAATATTTGAAAATAATGGAATTTTTCGTGAAAATTATATAAATATTGCTTTAAATAATTTTTTTTTAATTCTAATGAATATTATAAAAATTTTGTTTTAAATAATAAAATTTTTGTGAAAAATTTTATATTTGTGAACATAACTGAATTTTTCGATTAATTAACTTGAAACAATAGTAAGAATAATAGAAATACTTTGACGAGTTTTATTATTTATGAAAATAATTAAATTCTTTCTGATAATATTATCAATAATTTTTTTAAAATTGAATTTCTATGAAAAATTCTATTATTAGTGAAAGTAAATTAAATTTTGGCGATGATATTGTTTAAAAATTTTGTTATATAATTGATTTTTTCGAAATTTTTTTCAAATTGTTATTCTACATAAATTGAATTATCGTGGAAATTTTATTATATACACAAAAATAATTGAATTTTGGATGAATGTTAACAATTTTTCTCTGAATAATTGAATTTTTTTGCGAAATTTGATGACAATACTACGTATTGAAAATAATTTATGTTAAAATATTTTTTGAAAATTTTGAATCATTTTAAAAAAAATTTTGATTATAATTTTTGAGAATAGTTTTGTGATTTTTATTATTATTGTTGTAATATTAAATTCAAATTATTATTGAAGTAATGGAAATTCTAAAAATTAACAGAAATAGTAACTTTTGGTGGCTCAAATCTGTAAAAAGTACCCGAATAGCAATTTTTATTGCATAAATGACATTTTCTATAATTGACAAATATTTCATTAAACATAATATTTATATAACATATATATGTCATTTGACATAGAATTAATGCAACATACATTTTATTTGACATAAAAATAATTTAGCACAATTTCCATTTAAAGAAACATACAATTAATTTGACTTTTATTTCACATGAAAATCAATTCACATAAGTTTTATTTAACAGAAAATTCATTTGAGGTGAAATTCGTTTAACATATTTCATTTGACATAATGTACATTTGATATAAATTTAATTTTGTCCCAAAATGCATTTGTCATACATTTCATTTGACATAAATTTCACTAGACATAAATTTCATTTGGCATAAATGTCACTTAATATAATTCTCATTTGACATAAATTTCATTTGACATAAAGTTCATTTAACATAAAAGACATTTAACATAATTTTCATTTGACATAAATATCATTTAACATTAAAGTTATTCAACAAAATTCTCATTTGGCATATAATTCATTTCACACGTAATTACATTTTACATAAAAATATCGGCGCGAATTATAAAAGTAACCTTTTAGATACTATAAATAACATTGTGATTCGGCAATTTTGAAATTCGCGCCTATATTTTCATAGCAAATCATCTTTATGTAAAATGTGATATCTGTGTCAATTGAATATTATGTCAAATGAAAATGATATATTTCTACTTTTACTTTTACTTTTACTTTGTTCGTTAAATAAAAAATATACTTATGTCAAGTGGATTTCATGTCAAACGAGAATTACGTTAAATGACTTTTATGCCAAGTGAAATTGTTGTCAAATAATAAAATAAATAATAAACATTTGAAATAAATTTTATAACAATTGAAATTTACGTTAAATGAATTTTTTGTCAAAAGAAATTTATGTTAAATGATTTTTACGTAAAATGAAATTTATATTAAATGATTTTTATGTAAAAAGAAGTTTATATTATACATGATTTTAATGTCAAATTGGAATTATGTTATATGAGTTTTATGTCAAATAAAATTTGTGTTAAATGAATTTTATCAAAAATGATATTTATGTGTAATGACTTATCCGTTAAATGAAATATATGTCAAGTGAATTTTATGTCAAACGAAAATTACGTTAAATGACTTTTATGCCAAGTGAAATTGTTGTCAAATAATAAAATAAATAATAAACATTTGAAATAAATTTTATAACAATTGAAATTTACGTTAAATGGATTTTTTGTCAAAAGAAATTGTGACGCGCTCCGAAGAAAGGTACCTAAAAAGCAAACGAATTATAGGTTAGGATCGTGTTAGATTTCTGTTGATTAAAAGTTTATTTTTAATTATCTTAATTGGAAACCAATTTTTATTTTTAATTTTGAATACAATGAAGACTTGAAGATCAATAATTTTTAATTATTAATTGATTTTCTTTCTTTATTTTTACTTGAAAAATTAAAAACATAACCTCAAATTTTTTGCTTCTTAGGTAGAATTTTCAGAGCGTGACACAATTTATGTTAAATGAATTTTTTGTCAAAAGAAATTTATGTTAAATTATTTTTATGTAAAAAGAAATTTATGTTAAATTATTTTATGTAAAAAAAAAATTTATATTATACATGATGTTGATATCAAATTGGAATTTATAAATTCTAATTAATTAATTAATTATAATTAATTAATTAATAATTAATTATGATATAATGATATTATGATATAATATATTATATTATAATGTAATTATCTTTATGTTATATGAGGTTTATGTAAGATAAAATTTGTGTTAAATGAATTTTATCAAAAATGATATTTATGTTAAATATTATTTATAAAAATTTTAAGAATTTAAAAAAAGAAAAAACTTTTTTCTCCTAAAATTGTAACCGTGTGATGACAGCTAGCTTATGCTATATATATATATCGAAAGAGTGCCTGATCGACACATAAGTGTGTATTTAGAAGATAGTATAAAGAGGTCCGAGGAAGGTGAAAAGCATTGTAGGGTGGAGAAATCGTTGGGTGAGCTCTCTGATAACTGGTGAGAAAACGTATGAGCCCACAGCATCTTGGTCTGGCGGTTCGTTGATCCGCAGTGCAAAAGCAGTTCGCCACGCTGCTTCGACCATTCTTCCAGTTGTCGGTGACTAAGCCAGACGGGGGGGCCCGAGACGTCAATTATAAGGCCTTAATCGGAAACCCGTCCTTACTTCTGTTGGCTTATACTCCTTATACCTCCTTACGTACAACCGAAGAGAGCACTCTGTGCTACGCGCCGCGTATTTTCTCTATATCTGGCTCGGTCCCTTTAAGCAGGCTCGGATTCTCAAATACATCATGTCTAACTGGAGAAATAAAAAAAAGAGAGAGGAGAAACTTTAACATCCAAATCTTTATCAATAAATCAAATGCACTTGAAACGAGAACAATTGCGAATATCAAAAGTTTTCTTTTCGGATTCTCCCAGAGCGATGAAAAGCGTAATTATTATACAATATACATTCCAGAGACTTCTAAAGCCGTTTGAATTTATAGAGAGTGAGAGAGAGAGAAAGAGAGAATTTTTTTTCCTTCTTTCTTTCCCCTTTTTTTAATTCTTTGAATTCTCGACAGTTTCAAACGAGAATGAAGAGGTTTGGATACAATATAAATTATGTCTTCTTTAGCTCCATAAAGCGTGCAGATGTTTACATTTCTATATAGTTGCGAGGGGATTAAAAGATGTTCATGCGAAACTTCTTGTAGCTTGAAAATACTTATATGTACTTTAGCTTCATTTTCCACTTTCTCTAATTTTACATTCAATTTTTAAAAATTAAAAACTGACTCAATTGTTCCAGGCAGTGAATCAAAAAGTTTGTCATATTCTTGTCAAACATTTTTAAAAATCAGTTTTTTTAAATGTTCCTCAATCAGATTACAGTTTTAGAATTTTTGATGAATTTAACCAATTTTTTAAAAATAATTCAATTCTTTTGCGAAATTTTAGGAAAATACAAAAAGAAAAACAGTTTTTTGTTCGAGACACTACAATAGTATATTCTCATTTATTTTTGCCCGCTGAATCCGAATCCGAAGTCAGAATTGTCAAATTGGTTCTTTTCTTGAGTTATACTCAAAAATCGAATTAAAAAAATAATTTTTGTTGTACTCTCTAAATCTGAATCAGCGATAAGTATGCCACTATTTCAATTAGCGTATATGCACTGCGAATTAGTGAAATTTCACTGAATAATCAGTGAAATTTCACTGATTAATTAGCGCATATACGCTGATTGAAATTAGTGGCATACTTATCGCTGAGAATCAGTGAAATTTCGCTGATTCATATTTAGAGAGTATAAGACAGAATTACACAAAATTTTGACATAAACTCAAAAAGACCTCAAAAAAAGTAAAACTAAAATAAACAAAATTTTTTATAACACTATAGTAGGGTATTTCTATGTATTTTTTCCCGCTCAATCCGAATTTGTATCCAGAATTGACAAAATTGATCCAAATTTAGAGATAATCTTAAAAAAACTATACTCAAAAGAATAAAATGAAAATAAAAATGATAAAAAATTTTTTGTAACATTAAGTACTGTATTTCCATGTATTTTTTGACGCTGAATCTGAATTCAAAATTAGAATTTTCAAAATGGCTCAAAATTTGGAGATATTTAAGAAAATTTGATAAAAACAAATTAAAGTCAAGAGACTCAATTTTTTCTTGCTACTACACTAGATTTGGTGTATTTGCATTAAAA
Organism: Leptopilina drosophilae; assembly: GCA_032873175.1. Lineage (NCBI taxonomy): Eukaryota > Metazoa > Arthropoda > Insecta > Hymenoptera > Figitidae > Leptopilina > Leptopilina drosophilae. The sequence continues at coordinate 33,897,260 of CM065486.1, read as the reverse complement.
TTATGGTTTCATTATTTTCTTTACTCTTTTAAATTCGAGTTTTAGAGCAATATAGATTAAACTCAAAATTTTGAGCCTGCTTGAGAATTTGACTTCGAAATCGAAGTGAAAAACTACACTGGAATACACTAATGTAGTGTCCCTGAAAAAATTTCCTTTTTTCCAGTTTAAATCGATTTCTTCCAATTTATTGAGTTTATTTTAAAATTTTGAGCAAATCTGTGAATTATGAATTTGTATTCGGACATTACGTGAAAAAATGCTTGGAAATATACTATTGTAGTGTCGTCAAAAAAATGTTATTTTTTTATTTTAATTTGGTTTTTTGAAGCGTTTTTTAATATAAATCAAAAAGAACCAATTTCACAATTCTGACTTCGGATTCGGATTCAGCGGGCAAAAATACATGAGATTATTATACCTGTTGTAGAATCTCGGGTAAAAAATTTTTTAATTGTATTTTCCTAAAATTTCGTAAAAGAATTCAATTATTCAGAGAAAAATTGTTAAAATTTATCCAAAATTCAATTATTTTTGTGTAAATAATAAAATTTCCAAGGCATTTCAATTTATATAGAATAGCAATTTAAAAATAAAAATTCAAAAAATCAATTATTTAACAAAATCTTTAAACAATTCTTCGCCATAATTCAATTACTTTCACCAATAATAACATTTATCATGAAAATTCAATGTTTTAAAAAAATTTTTTAAATAAAATTCTAAGCAAAATTTAAATATTTTCATAAATAATAAAATACATTCAAAAATTTCAATTATTTTTAATACTATTTTAAAAATTAATAAATTTTTAAAATTATTTATTATTATTATTTATCATTATTTATTTTCTTAATTTTTTAACTTGAAATAAATAAATAAATTTTAAGTTAATTTATCAAAAAATTCCATTATTTTCACAAATAAATAGTTTTTACAAGATTTCAAATATTTAAAATAAAATGTTCGTAATATTTATTATATTTCGAAAAAAATTAATTATTTAAAACAGTGTTTATAAAATTCTTATTTAAAGAATTCAATTATTTTCAAAAATAAACAAATTTTTCACTAAAATTTCAATTCTCTTTAAAGATTTTAATAAAATTTTATGCAATAATTCAATTATTTTCATAAATAATAAAATTCTTTTTTGGAATTTAATTATTTTTGAAAGTATAGAATAAAATTCGTTGCAACTGTTTAATTATTTTCCCAAATATTATAATTTATCGCAGGGTTTCAATTATTATTAATAGGACACAATTTTATAGGAATTGATTAAAAAATGTAATTATTCTTAAAAACTTAATTTAAATTGTTCGAAAAAATTAATTATTTAAAAAAAATTTTTTTGTATATTTTTAGAATGAATTCAATTATTTACAAAAATGTTTGAATTTTTCAAAGGAATTTAATTATTTTCAAACATTTTAATTAAATTTTATGGAAAGAAATCATTTACTTTAAATTCAATTTTAATTTAACTTTATTGTAATAATTCAATTTTTCTTTTAAATTTTAATTAATTTTTCCCCAAAAATTCAGTTCTTTAAATAAATAATTTATCGAAAGAATTCAATTCTGAATTTCGAAAATACAATTATTTCGAGACATATTCTTTAAAACTTTTACAATAATTTAATTATTTTTGTAGAATAAAATTCTTCTCAGGAATTGCATTTATTTCTGAAAATTTTAATAAAATTCATTGCAATCTTTCAATTATTTTCATAATCATAATCATTGCAGGATTTCAATTATTTTTAATTCATTTTTACAAGAATTTATTAAAAAATTTTTAAAAAATGTTAAAATGAAATTGTTCTTTAACATTTAAGTTTAATTTTTCGAAGAAATCAATTCTTTGAGAAAATGTTTTTTTAATTATGTAGAAGAAGTACTAAAAATTAATTTTATTGGGGCATTTCACGCCAAGTTGGAAATCATTTCGCTTTTGCATCTCAAATTTTTTTTAAATATTTTTTTTTCAGTGCTCGTCGCAATGACCTACCATGATTATTTTCAAATTTTTTCATAAAGCGATTTAAGAGATGCAGATTTTTGAAAAATTACGTTTTTTACCTACGAAAATGTTTGCTTTCACATGTAGTTTATAATAAAAATATGAAATTTTTTTTAATTGCTTACGATTAGATTAAAAAATTTTTTAAATAAAATGCTTTTTAAGAATTTAAATATTTTTCAAAAAATTTAATGAAATTCTACACAGGCAATAAATTATTTTTAAAAAATTGATATAGAATTCTTTGTAAAATTTAATTTTTTTCGCATGAATAATAAAAATTTCTAAAGAATTTATTTATTTCCATTAGAATTTGCATAAAATTAGTCGAAAGTAATCAATTATTTAAAAAACTTATAAAATTCTTCCCAAGAATTAAATTAACTTTATAAATATTTAAATTCTTTCACGAATAAAAAAATTCGTTACATGAAATTAATTTATTAGCTAGATAAGAAAGATGTAAATATTTTTTATGAAAATTAGGGATACTTTTTTAGTTTTAAAGCTAGTTTTTTCTTTTTTACATTTAATTATCGACTGCGTAGTCTACAATATTAAAAAAAAATTTTTAAACGATTCTTTGAAAATTCTACAGCCTCTTAATTCTTTAAGTCTTATAGTAATAAATGTTAACAAGTTTGTTAACGATTTTAAAAATTCACTTGAAACTTAAATTGTAAATACTTTAAAAAATTAACAGATCAACGTTTTTTAGGACCATTTTTTATTCTAAGCTTAGAACATTTAAATATTCTTTAAATATTGTTGGTTTAATTATTTAAGAAATAAAAGACAATAACTTGTGTCCAGTCTTAACAGCTCTCTATTTTGTTTCAAAAATGTAAATCTAAAATTCCATTTTTAAGAATTCCCCATCATAAATAAATAAAAAAAAAAATTTTTTTTAAAAGAAAAAAAAACAGTTTCTAGAAAAACTAGAAAAAAAATATCTGGAAAAAATGTCACGTTCCCAATTTAAAATTCCCCTTTTTATTCTTCTCTATATCTAATATTTAGTAGTAGTTTGAAAAAATAGTCTTTTGTTAAGTATCGACCCGATTCTATACGCCAATAACAATTTAGTAGTTGTTCACAGTACGCCAAAGGTATAAATGCGGTGTATGGTGTTTAGAATTGGAATTGGACCGCTATTAATGGTGCCTACATACTATAGTGGTCCATTTCTAAACAGCTCCAGTGAAACCTCATTCAGTATTTATTTATCATTTGTTAAGCATTAGTTTGTCTAGGGCATAGGTGTGGAGTACATTATTCGTTAATGGGATGATACTTTAACAATACAAACACACCATATCTCTACTAACGTACATTTAATCTATCTACTCTGATTAAAGATAGAATTGTTTATAATGTCGAATGAGAAAACTGACAAATTTCAATTTTACTAATATTTTATTTTTTATTTTCATTTTTATTATTATTATTATTATTATTATTATTATTTTTAATATTATTATTATTATCATTATTATTATTATTATTATTATTATTATTGTTATTATTATTATATATTGTTATCTTTTTAGTCATTAGTGTCGCGCTTCGAAGAAAAGTACCTAAGGAGCAAAAAATTTGAGGTTATATTTTTAATTTTTCAAGTAAAAATACAGAAAGAAAATCAATTATTAACTAAAAATTGATTACCTTCAAGTCTTAATTACATTTAAAATATTCAATGAAAATTGATTTCAAATTAAAATAAAAAAAAACTTTTAACATTAAGATAGATCTAAGATGAACCTAACCTATAATTCGTTCACTTCTTAGGTACCTTTCTTGGGAGCGTGTCACATTATTTTATTTATTCATTAATATTTATAATATTTTTTATTTATTTATTATAACAAAAAATTGTTCGTTTTACTCAAAAATGTTTTTTAATATTATAAAAATACTGCCTAAAAACATTTTTTAAAAGAAATATACAGAAAAGAAAGAATGACATCAATTTATATAACGGTAAGTCTGCCATTTTGAATCTGCCATTTTTATTTTTCAAAATCTAATAACAAATTCGTAATCAAATTGCTCCTAGGTTTAGAAAAATTTTAGTCCTTTTTTTAATGTTCGAAAATTTCTATTCCAAAAAATGCTCACAGTAAAAATTTAGATAAATTGTGAAAAGCCACAGGTGAAATAATTCACGATATTTTTAACTTAAATTCGTTTCTATAAATAGTCGCACTTTCATTATAAAATAAATTCGATCGAAAGCTTAATATTATTTTTTTCCAACATAAAAGTGTATATATTCAAAGAAAATTTTCTCATTAAATCTATAATTAATTTCAATATCACGATTTCTGTATTAAACAAGAAAAGCAGTAATTAGTTAATTGATTATTCCTCTCCTGAAAGCATTCTCAAATATTTTATTTTTCTTCATTTTGTCTAATTTGTAAATTTTTCTTCCTTTCACTTTATTTCTTAAAACTGCAATTTTTAATTAACGGATAATAATATGACAGAATACATATCCAATAATAATCAGTGTCAATCATATCATGTATCATATAATGTGAATGAATTAAATAACATTATTTTTACGAAATGTAGTCAAATTATTTAATTACAGAAAAAAAGAAGAGACTTTTTTTTCTTAAGTAGAAAAAAGTAATAATAATTATTCAATATAAATTTAATTAGTAACGTGAATGAATTTTTAATAATTTTTTAGTTAAAATGAGTAAAAAATAAAATTTCAAAGTGTCACTTTAAAATTACGTTTCACTGTTTTAATCAAAAAAGAGAAAGTAGTTTCGTTTATTGTTTTTTTAAATTGCTTAAATTTACGTGTAAACAACAGTATTTGCCTAATAGAAACAGAATATTTCACTCAAATTCCTGGAATATTTCATTGGGATATTCCTTACACATTCCTAGAATACTCAATTTGGATATTCCATTCCCATTCTTGGAATATTCTATTGAAATATTCCATCCAATTTCCTGGAATATTCCATCTACATTCCCGAAATATTTCATTGAGATATTCCACCCGCATTTTTAGAATATTCCATTTACATCCCTGGAATATTTAGTTGAAATATTCTATTAAAATATTCCATTCCTATTCCTCGAACATTCCTTTGAAATATCATAATAGGTTCAACCTTCGAATTAATGTATTAATATTCCATTCGAATATTTTAGTTGGAATATTGCATTGAAATATTATAAGAATATTCCAATGGAATATCAATTTATAAATTAACGTTTTTACTTTAAATCAAATCAATAAAATTTAAATAATGCAAAAATAAAATGTTTAACAAAAAATTCTTTTTTTACATAATTCCAATGGAATATTTCGTCAATATTTTGAGGGTTTATTTCTTCATTATTCCAAAGGAATAATTTATTTGCGTAATGACAAAATATTATAAGAATAAAATTATAAAATTTATGTTAAAATATATTTTAAGATGTTAATGGACTTTTTCAAAGGGGAATTCCCTAAGTTCAAATGGAATATTTCTGGAATATAAATGGAATATTTTACACTATTAGAGTTGTGATATTTTAAGAATAATAAGAAGTATTTTAAAATATATTTAATCACATTTCAGAAATAATGAAATCTTCAACTGCGAAATGCATTTTTTTTAATAATATTGGAATATTTCATGAAAATATTGTGGGAGTATTCTATTAAAATTTTATAGAAATATTTTCAACATTATCACCATTGTTGTGATTAAAAATTTTTTTTACTGTATTAGTAAATTATGAATTTATTTTTAAATAAAAAAATCATATGTTTTAAAGGTTTTACTCTAGTGGAATATTTCTATAGTAAATCAAAGGAATATTCCAATTATATTACATTAGAATATTCTTGTTGTGTAAATTTTATTATTTTTTAGTATGGAAAATATTATAATTTAACAGTTGAAAACAATTAAGTATCCCTATTATTACGTAATATTCCATTCACGTTTTTGGAATATTCCATTTGCATTCCTGGAATATTTCCTGGAATATTAGTATTATTATTTTCATTAATTTTATTCTAGTATATTCTGCTAAAATTTCAAAAATATTATAGTCTTCGACGTTTGGAATACACCTTTGGAATAATGTAGGAATATTCCAATAAAATATTGTGAGAATTTCCCGGTGGATTTTTTTTTAAATTACTTTTTTATCGGTATCATTGATGACACATTTACCAAATTTCGACACATTAAAGTAAATTCATCAATTAATATTTGAAACTAACAAAATTTTTTTAATTTAAAAAATAACATTCTGATGGAATATTAATATTCCAATAATGTATTATTTTCAATATAATATTACTAGAATACTCCAAAGGTAGGAAATTTAAATTTCTGGAATATTCTTTTTGAACACTGCGAGTATTTTTTTGGAGTATTCCATCCACAATTTAGAAATATTAAAATTGTCCAAAGTTTGGAATATTTATTTTAAAGAATGTAGGAATATTCTATTTCTTATTCCTTTAGAATATTCCATCCACAATTAGGAAATATATAAATTGTCCAACGTTTGGAATATTCATTTCGAAGAATGTAGGAATATTCTATTTTAATATTATGATCAATATATAGTGGAAATATTTCACAAGAATAATGCAAAAATATTTCATTGTAATATTACTTTTAACATTCCAATAAATATTTCTATTATCCACTAATTAAATATGTGTATAATATTGCAAAAATATTCCAATGGAGAATTACACGATTTGTCTGGCACCAATGACTAGGAATATTTCGCTCGTATTCCAGGAACATTTTATGTACACATTGAAAATATTTCAAACCTTTTTTCGGAATATTAAGATGTCGACTCTATGGAATGTTGTTTTGGAATAATTTGCTATATTTATGGAATATTTCATAAAATCATTTGGAATATTCGAAAGGAATATATCATTCATGTCGTATGAATGATGAATTTTTCGAAATTTGGAATATTCCTTTGGGAATAATAGGGGAATATTCCAGTAAAATATCACGGAAATATTTTATAAGAATTTTGTAAAAATATATTTCGATATATTCCATTGAAACATTGGGAATATTCCATCCATATCAGGAAAATAATAAAAAGTCACATCTTTGGAATGTTCTTCTTGAACAAAGTAGGGATATTCCAATAGAATACAGTAGTCATACTTTATTGGAATATTTTAAGAATATTTCATTAGAATATTTGGGGAACATTTAATTGGAATATTTAGGGAATATTTCGCAAATATTTTGTCGGAATATTCCAACGTCATTACAAAGCCCCATTCCAAAGGATGGATATTTTCAAAATTCTCAAAATGCAGATGGAATATTTCTTTAGAATATTCCAAATGAATATTTTATTCATGTCTTAGGAATATTGAAATGTTCGAAATTTGGAATGTTCTTTGTGAGGAATAGGGGAATATTCCTGCAAAATATTACGGAACAATTTTATAAGAAGTTAGTAAAAATATATTTCGATATATTCCATTGCAATATTGGGAATATTTTATCTATATCCTGGAAATAATAAAAAGTCAAAGCTTTGGAATGTTCTTCTTGAATAAAGTAGGGATATTTCAATAGAATATAGTAGTCATATTATATTGGAATATTTTAAGAATATTTCATTAGAATATTTTAGTTATACTTTATTGGAATATTTTAAGAATATTTAATTAGAATATTTTAGTTATACTTTATTGGAATATTTTAAGAATATTTCATTAGAATATTTTAGTTATATTTTATTGGAATATTTTAAGAATATTTCATTAGAATATTTTAGTTATACTTTATTGGAATATTTTAAGAATATTTCATTAGAATATTTGGGGAACATTACATAGCAATGTTTGGGGAATATTTCATTGTAATATTTTAGTCATACTTTATTGATATTTTAAGAATATTTCATTAGAATATTTTAGTTATACTTTATTGGAATATTTTAAGAATATTTCATTAGAATATTTTAGTTATATTTTATTGGAATATTTTAAGAATATTTCATTAGAATATTTTAGTTATACTTTATTGGAATATTTTAAGAATATTTCATTAGAATATTTGGGGAACATTACATAGGAATATTTGGGGAATATTTCATTGTAATATTTTAAGAATATTTCATTAAAATATTTTAGTCATACTTTATTGATATTTTAAGAATATTTCATTAGAATATTTTAGTTATACTTTATTGGAATATTTTAAGAATATTTCATTAGAATATTTGGGGAACATTACATAGGAATATTTGGGGAATATTTCATTGTAATATTTTAAGAATATTTCATTAAAATATTTTAGTCATACTTTTTTGATATTTTAAGAATATTTCATTAGAATATTTGGGGAATATTCCTTTGGAATATTTGGGGAATATTTCATTGGAATATTTGGGGAATATTTCATTGGAATTTATAAGAATATTTGATTGGAATATTTGCGAAATATTTCGCAATATTTCTTCGGAATATTCCAACATTATGAGAAAGTCCCATTCCAGAGGACAGATTTTTCACTATTCTCAAAATTTAGATGGAATATTTTTTTAGAATATTCCAAAGAGAATATCCTGCTTATATATGTAATAACACTTGAGATTTAAAATAAAAAGATGAGATACCAAATAATTATGACAAAATTCTGTAGGCATTGACATTTTCGCATATAAATTTGAAATTGGACATAAATTTTTGGTGATCATTAAATTAGAATTAATGAAGTAAGAATAAGATTTAAGATCTAGGTCTACAACAGCTAGGAATGTAGAATATTTCAGCTCCGCCCCTGTTTCTTGTTTTTTCTCCTTTTATCTTTGCTTTCCTTGTTTGTCTACTTCGCTACCTACCGCAACCTATCTTTGTGCACAATGCTTTCTTCTGCAAAACGTGTCGTCGTCGTGCAATGTATATACTGGGCTCTTCTCTTTGGTCTTCGACTGCTATACGTTGATCTTCCCGTTTAGGCAAGTAAACGGTTGTCCACTTTGGGAAGAAGAACCGCAAAGAGATGAATCAAAGCTTTCGCGAAACTATAAACATTATATTTATATACAAGTTAATGCGCTGCGCTGGTATATTAAAAAATCTCTTTAAATTTGAGAATATATTTTTTCGAAACTCCTCAATATTTCTCCTAGAAAATAGTGAACGAATATTTTTTCGTTTTTATTTTATTTTTAATTTTTCATGGAAATAATATTTATAAAAAAGGACTTCTTAAATATTATGGAAATAATATACTTAACGCATTCAAAAGCTATTAAATCTTTGATTTTTCTATTTAAAAATATTTTTTTAATATTTTATTTTTAATTATTGATAGGTATTGCACCTGGGGGAGTTTTCTGGTTCAATCTTTTGCGTTTGAGCACTTTGCGTGCATTGTTGCTTTAAACAAGTGCATCGTATCAGGTTTATTGCTGGAAATTTTCTCGTGAATTCTGAAAACAGAAAATTTTCTAAATGAAAAACAAGTTTTTTACATAATTCAGAAAAATGTAAAACCTACATTTCTTTTTATTTTTAATGATATCAGGGGTCGTACTCGATAATCGATTATAAAAAAGAAGAAAAAAGTAGTTTTGAAGCAAAAAAAAATAGTTGTAAAAAAGTTTCTATCAAAAAACTAAACTTGACGAACAAAAATACTCGTTTTAGACACTTCACAAAACCAAAAAAAATGTTTTTCATTTGCACTTAATTTGAAATCCTGCAACAACGTTTACTACACATAAAAGAATTTAAATATTTATGGAAAGAATTTAATTTTGCGAAGAATTTTATAAACAATTTTAAATAATTGATTTCTTTCAACTATAATTTTAGGTAAATTCTATTTTAAATAATTAAATTCCTGAGCAATTTTTATTATTCATGCGAAAAGAATCGAGTTCTTACGAAGCTTTTAACAAGAAGTTTTTTTAAAGTAATTTAATTTCGCAAATAATTCTATTAAAAATTTTGAGAATAATTAAATGTCTGTGTGTCATTTTATTGAAATTTTTTTAAAATAATTCAACTCCTGAAAACATTTTATTATTTATGGAAATAATTGAATTTCCAAGAAATCATTTATTGATTTTAAAAGTAATTGAATTCTTTTCAATAATATTGTAATTTAGGAAAATAATTAAATATTTAGAAGAATATTCTAAAAACGTTTTATTTATTAAAATTTTTTATTTATTAAAATTAAATTATTGAATTATTATTAATTATTAATTAAATTATTTCAAAAAAATTAATTAAGATTGTGTTTTTATTTTCACACTGAAAGAAAATGTATTAAATAAATTAAGTAAATGTATTAAATAAATGTATTAAATTTTGTAAAAGTATTTTGCATTTTGCAATTTTTAAATTCTTCCTAAAAGTGTTATCAACATTTTTTAAAATAATTGAATTTAAAGGAAAAAAGTTATTACTTTTTAAAATAATTGAATACTAATGATGAATATTGTTATTTATGAAATTAATTGAATTTTGCAAAGAATTGTTATTAAAATGCCTCAAAATAATTGAATGTTCGGGAATACTTTTGTTATTTAACGATATAATTGATCTCTTTTGAAGAATTATTTATGTAAATATTTGAATTTTTGGGATGAATTTTATGAATAAATTAATTACTTCCAAAAAAATTTAATTTATTGCATTTAAGATAATTCATTTTTTAGATCAATTTCATTAAAATATTTTAAAATAATTGTAATTCTTCTGAAAAATTCTATCTATATTTGTAAATAATTGAATCCATCTGAAGAATTTTAGATAATAAATTTCTTTGACGAATTTACTTTTTTTATCAATTCTCCTTATAAATTAAATTAAATGTAATTATAATCCTGCGATAATATTCTTATTAGTGCACATCATTGCAAAGTTGCAAAAAATTTTATTAAAAATTTCGAAAATTATTGGATTTCTTAGAAAAATTTTATTATTTATGTAAATAGTTAAATTATTTGCAAAAAATTGTATAAAAATGTCTTTAAAAAATTGAATTTCTTTGTAAAATTTGGTTAATTTGGAAAATAATGGAATTCCTTGTAAGAATTTGATAACTATTGCTTTAAATAATAATTTTTTTCGAAATATAGTAAATATTATGAAAATTTTATTTTAAATAATTTAATGCTTGTGGGAAACTTTAATTCTAAAAATACTTGAATTTTTTTATTAATTTATTTAAAATAGTAAAATAAATTAATTTCTTCGATGAATTTTATTATATTTATGAAAAAAATTCAATTCTTGCTCAGAATCTTATAAAATTTTTTTTTATCGAATTTTTATGTAAAATATTATTATTAGCGAAATTGAATTATTCTGAAGAATTGTAGAAAAGATTGTTAAAGAATTGATTTTTTCGAATTTTTTTCGCAATTGGTATTTTAAATATATTGAATTTCAGTGGAAATTTTAGTTATTTACAAAAATAATTTAATTTCGGATGAATTTTTATCGATTTTATTTTAATAATTGAATTCTTTTATGAAAGTTTACGAAAATACTGGACATTTATAGTAAATTGAATTTCGAATATTTTCTGCAAATAATTGAATGGTTTTAAAGAATTTGGTAATAATTCTAGAGAATAGTTTTTTAATTTATTTTTGTAGCAAATTTAAAGTAATGGTAATTCTAAAAAAATATTTAGGTTTTGTGTCAGAAAACCCTAACAGAAGGTTTTTTAACTTACTGATTACGAATCTAAACTCTGATTTTCAAAATTCAAAATGTCGGATTTAATATGGCGACAAAGTTTAAAAAGTTCGGTGGATATTTATGCAAATTTTGGTCTTTAGGGATTTTTGGGGTAGTTTATTACGAATCTAAAGTTAGATTTTTGAAATTCAAAATGGCGGATCAAATATGGCTGACAAATTTTTCAACAACTACTGTTTTAGGAGAATTGCATATGTGTTTCAAAAATTTCTTCTTATGCTCGTATTTAGATCATTCTTTCAATCATGAAAAAATGTTTACAGAAACTAATTTTTACTTTGGAGAAATATTCATGATTATTAGTTTTCTGTTAACTTTAAAGTATCAAATGGCAAGGAATTGATACCAAAAATGTGGATCAAATAAAGAATTGATCCAGATGTTTGGCATCAATTTGATTCACTTTAGCATGAATTTGATGCTTTCAAGAAAACTGTGTTCAATTCAAATCTTTAAAAACATTTTATGTTTCGTACGATTTAAGTAAAAATTGATAGAAAAATGATTTTTTTTTGTAAATTGAAGTAGATGTTGCCACCTTGAGGAGAAGGAAATCCTTGGGATTAGATGTTCTCAGTCGATAATGAATATTGCATTAAGAGCTTAATTATTAATTTCCAAGTAATCTATTTGTAAATCTAGTAAGGGATTAAAATGTTATTAGTTTTGATATTTAGTATCATTTTGATAATGCATGGTTCTCATGCCTCCTAACGACCGCACAGACCAGTTTAACATGACTTGTTCCACAAGATGTTTTGCTACTATACAATGTTGAACTTCTTAAGTTGGAAATTTAACTTTAACTGCTAGACTTATGGAAAATAAATAGAAAAGAGGTTTACAGGTTAGCATAAACCAAAAGATTTTAAATATTATTCAATATTCACATTAACATAAACCAATAGCAAGAGCGCCTGTAAAAATTAATTACATAAATTGTCATCTAATGATTAATAAGGCTTTTGATTTTATTGTTTCAGTCGAACTAAATGTCACGTGTCAGAGTTGTTAATTAATCCTGTAACATTTAATCATTGGAACAATAGTATTTATTCTCCAAGCTTGGAATTAATTACTTCACATTTGTTACGAATATCGTTACTTGAATTAATATCTAAAACCCCTCCAACTTTACACAACCGGTATACAATATTGAACAAAGCGAAAGCAGGTGCTAAATGTTTAGATGAAACATGCGCATGTTACATTCAACTTAGAGAAATTCCCTTAATTTACTGTATAGAATCTAAATGAAAAAAAAAACAATTTAGTCAATTTGGAGAATAATAAAAGTCAGGAAAAGAATATTCTTTTATTAACCCTTTAAATGTCCATGACCCGTATGTAGGTAAGAGAAAAAAAATTCTTCCTCCTTTGCGTTCAAAACCCGTATAAGAACATCTTAGGGAAAAAAAAGAGTACTAAACGTAATTCGATTTGAGCATCGGATACTTCATGTCGTGAAGGTTTCCTCTGGTGCTAGCTTTTTGTGAGCCCGTGATGGACAAAGTACTTTTTGTCATGATCTTCACCGTAAGTATGTCATTGTGAGAACAAGAAGAAGGGGTCGTAAAGTAAGCGATTGCAACCCGCTTCTAAAACACAAAATGAAATACTTTCCCGTACTCAGGAAGGAGAAAAAAATAATTACGAATTTACGAAAAAACTTTAAAACCTTTTTTTACAGTTATAATATAATTATAAATATATAATTAATATATAAATATATAAATATATATAAAATATTCTACTTATTTATTTTATATTTTTATATTTTATTTTATAAATGTGATGCGCTCCGAAGAAAGGTACCTAAGAAGCAAACATTTGCGAGGTTATGTTTTTAATTTTTCAAGTAAAAATACAGAAAGAAAATCTGTTAATAATTTAAAATTATTGATCTTCAAGTCTTCATTGTATCCAAAATATTCAATAAAAATTAGTTTCAAATTCAAATAATTAAAAATAAACTTTCAATCAAGAGAAATCTAACACAACCCTAACCTATAATTCGTTTGCTTCTTAGGTACCTTTCTTCGGAGCGCGTCACAAATATAAAATAAATAAAATATAAAATTACCAAACATAGAATAATAGTTTATTTATTATTTTTCCTTATTATAAAACTATTGCTTTTTATTTACACTATACTCTAAAATTTTGGCAAATCTCAAAAACGAAAATTAGAAATATATCAGAGTGAACGAATATTTTTTCTTTTCAATTTTATAGAAAACTTTTTTATGAAAATAATGTTTCCAAAAAAAAATTTTTTTAAATATTATCGAAAATATGCGTAACGCATTCAAAAGTTAATTAAATTCTTGATTTTTTATTGAAAAAACCGCAGTTTTTCACAATACTGACGAAAAATTCATTCCATGTTTTACTCTTCTGACTTTTTTCCTCATTTTCATAAAAAATATTTACTTCTTTCTTATCCTGATAATAAATTCAATTCCTGCAACGAAGTTTATTATTCATTAGAGAATTTAAATATTTATGAAAATAATTCAGTTTTTGTGAAGAATTTTGTAAAAAATTTTAAATAACTATTTTTTCGACTGCAAATTCTTATGTAAATTTTATAATTTAAATAACTGAATTCCTCAAAAAATTTTATTGTTCATGAAAAAAAATTAAATTCTTACAAAGATTTTTAGAAAAAAATTTTTAAATAATTGAATTCTGTTTGAAAATGTTGTGATAATTGATATTGAAAATTGTTAAATTGCGAAAATATTTTAAAAATAATTAAATTTTACAAAGAATTCTATTCAAATTTTTGAGATTATTTTAAGGTGTGTGGGAAATTTCATTAAATTTGATTGAAAATAATTGAATTTCAAAAGAGCATTTAATTATATTCATAAAAAAAATTAATTCTTGTAATGAATATTGTTATTTATGAAAATAATTGAATTTTTTCAGAATTTTTTAACAAGCAGTTATTTCTCCATTTTTTCATAGTTTTAAAATTTATTTTTTATTATTATTAATATCTTTAAAAATAATTCAATTCCTAAGAATTTCAGTATCTCCGAAAATAATTGAATTTTTGAAACGAATTTTATTCAATTACTTTTAAATAATTGAGTTTTGCAGAATAATTTTATTATTTATGAAAACAATGGAATTTTGTCAACGATTTTTATTTAAATTTTTAAAAATTTTAATATCTACTAAAATAATTAAATTTTTGCAACGAAATTTATTATTATTTTTTTTAAATAATTGAATTTTTCAAAAGATTTTTATGATTTATGAAAATAATTAAATTTTTTCAACGATTTTTATTAAAATTTTTTAAAATTATTGAATTCGTCAAATGGATTTCATTAATTTTAAAGGTAATTGAATTATTTTGAAAAATGTAATTAAAATGTTTTTAAAAAATCAATTTATTTGAAGAATTTTGTTTATTTGTAAAATAATGGACTTCTTTGAAAGAATTTTAAAAATATTGTTTTGGATAATCACTTTTTTTCGAAATGTTCTAAAAATTATGAAATTTATGTTTTAAGTAATTGAATTCGTGTAAAAACTATAATTGTTAAAATAACTGACGTTTTCGAATAATCAATTTGAAATAGTATTAAAAATAATTGAAATTCTTTGGTGAATTTTTTAATTTATTAAAATAATTGAATTCTTGCAAACGATTTTATTAGAAATTTTTTCGAATACTTAAATTTCCAAGAAAATATTACATGTTTTAAGTAATTCTTATAAAATTGTATTAAAAATGATTAAACTCCAGCTATGAATTTTATTTTTTATGAAAATTTTTGAATAGTTACAAAGAATTTTATTAAAATTTTAAAAAATAAAATTTTTTTCTATGAAAAATTTTCTTATTTTTGAAAATAATTTAATTCTTGATAAGAATTTTATAAAAATTGTTTCAAAAAACTAATTAACTTTTTCGTGACATAATTAAGATTGTAAAAAATTATATTATATATAATTGCATTCTAGTGAAAATAATTGAAGTTTTTAAGTTATTTTAAAATAGTAGTATTAAAAATAATTGAATTTCTTCTATACGTTTTATTATTTATATAAAAATAATTAATTTCTTGTTTAGAATTTTATCAAAAAAATTTTTTTTTAATTAAATTTCCATGAAAAATGTTATTATTACACCTACTGAAAATAATTGAATTATTGTGAAGGATTGTATAAAAATGTTGTTAAATAATTGATTTTTTCTAATTTTTTAAAAATGTTATTCTAAATTTTAGTGGATGAATTGAAGCAATTATTTTGTTTTTTAATAATTTAATTCTTTTGCGAAATTTGATGAAAATACTAGATATTGAAAATAATTGAATTGCGAATATTTTTTTAAAATAATTAAGTTCTTTGAATTTTTAAAAAATTAGCCGCCATATTGGATCCGACATTTTGAATTTTGAAAATCTAATATCAGATTCGTAATTATCGACTCTTAATATTCACTAGTGTCAAACTTAAAAGGAAACCGTCGAATGTTTTAAAACTCGGCCGCCATGTTAGATTCGCCATTTTGAATTTCGACATTTTAAAAACTAGAAATTTAAAAGAATGAAAGAAATATTTAAAAACCTTAAGTCAATGGACATCATTTATATCATTGTGAGTTACGTATACAAAAATTGAATAAGCTTTTAAAAATGACTTTATAACAACTAAATACAAACAAACAATTTAAAAAAAAAGTTTTCCAGCTTCACTTTTTTTAACGCACTTTTTTTCTGTGTTGTAACATTTTCATTTTCCGGTCTGTTTGTGATTGTTTGGTCGTAACGCAAAATTAAGCACAGCCGTCTTTACGATGCACAGCTTGCCTAGTAAAGAGGCAATCAAACCGATACTCCTGGCTTCCGGAAACAAATTGCCATCACAGCGCCAGTGTTGCCATCCTGGGCGTTGATTGACTTACGTCATCATTTAAATTCAACGTTGCAAGCATTGTAACTAATTAGGACAATTGCCTGGCGATATAGTTTTATACCTTTATTTTGAATTAAATTCCTTATTTACTGAAATAAAGCGAGACAATTCGATTAGAAGATAATAAAAAAATTTATTTACTTAAACTCCTGTGAGTTGAGTAGTGTATATAAACTCGAGGATAAAATTAAAAGTAGAAAGTAGATTTTTTTTTATTTCTTTTCCCAGAATATAAAGAACTGTTGAGAACATTACGCCTACGGTGCTTTTAGAATCGAAATTTTTTTACCAATCTGCATTAAAAATTATAATGCAGAAATAATATTTAATAATGAAGTGTTGTTGGCAATTTTTATAATTTAAAATTGAATTTACTAATTGAATTCGTTTCCATTTCTTACGTTTCAGTTTTATTGTAAATTTTTATACGAAAAGAAAGATTTAGAAAGTTAGAAGCAGCTCCTTGAGTTTGAAATTTAGACCCTCTTTTAAACCTGTAAAGT
Source organism: Leptopilina drosophilae (assembly GCA_032873175.1). NCBI lineage: Eukaryota > Metazoa > Arthropoda > Insecta > Hymenoptera > Figitidae > Leptopilina > Leptopilina drosophilae. Next base: position 33,880,051 of record CM065486.1, on the reverse strand, counting down.
ACAAAATAAATGCTCCATTGCACCTCAACAACATCCTTAGCCTTTCATGTATCGTCTCTTAGCCCTCTTTAAAGACTCCTTACAATTTTCTTAAAAAAAAGTTTTAAGTTCCATTTTCAACCACTTATTTTTGAAAATAAGAAAGAAAAATTTTTTAATACGATTTTTAATTTTTTTTATATTAAAAGTTTGGAAGTGAATTAAAGACAATTGCAGGTAAAGAATATTCATTAAATTTTTTTGATTTTCGGATAAGAGTTTTGATTTTTATATCTAATGTTATTTTGTACCTTATACAAGAAACCCTTGAATATCCTTTGGTTAGAGCGTCATATTTTAAGTTTACAAATACGTTCGAACCCTTTTCAACATTAGTTTAATTACTTAGACACTCACCTCAAACTGTCCAGAAAATTACATTGCTGTGCATGGTTTAATGTTTAGAGGAGGGTCCAGTTTGTAAAGTAACTTTCGATTCTCTTTAAATCTTAAATTTTTATTTTCATAAAACTTAAAACACTTCAAAAATTCAATTATTCAAAAAAATTTGAATACAATTCCTTTGCAAAGGTAAAAACTATTTTTGTAAATAAAAAAATTCTCAAGAATACAATTATTTTTAAATATTCTAATAAAATTGGTTTTCAAAATTTAATTATTTTCATAAATTATGAAATTGTTCTGCAAAATTCAATTATATTTAAAAATGTTAATAAAATTCGTCGCAAGAATTCAATTATTTTCATAAATTATAAAACTCTTCTGCAAAATTTAATTATTTAAAAAATTTTTTAATAAAATTCGTCGCAAAAATTCAAGAATTTTCATAAATTATAAAAATCTTTTCCGAAATTTAATTATTTAAAAAAAATTATAATAACAGGTCACAATCAAAGAACCAGATGTAAGTTTTTGAAACTCAAAACTCTAGACCTCTAAATAATAAAAGGATTAAAAATTTCAATTTCTTGAAAACATTTCGTATTTGTATAAAGATTACCAAAAAGTTACTAAAAAAATCGAAATTAAGAATTGTTTAATTTTGGACTTACAGGGCAATAATTTTGAGCTTAAAAAATAATAACCGGCTCTTTGTTTAGGACCCTCACTTCGATGTAAAAATTTAATTATTTTCATAAGTAATAAAAATCTTCTCAGGAATTTAATTATGTTCAAAAATGTTAATAAAACCTACTGCAAAAATTCAATTATTTTCGTAAATAATAAAATTCTTTTGCGATAATCAATTATTTTAAAAATTTTTTTTATAAAATTCGTCGTAAAAATTAAATTATTTTGATTAATATTTGAAATTCTTCTTAGGAATTCAATTATATTTTAAAAAAAAAATCTTCTCAGGAATTTAGTTATTTATAGAAAATTAAAAAAAATGTTTTCTGTAATTCAATTATTTTTAAGATATTAAAATTCCTCACAGAAATTCAGTTATTTATACAGAATTTTAAAAAAATTTGCTACAAAGTTAAAACTGTAAGATTTCAATTAATTTAATAAAACATTTTATTGAATGCCTCGAAAAATTAAATTTCCTTTAAATATGTTCTTAAAATTTTTCAAAAAATTTAATTATTTTAAAAAAATTTGATATAATTTGTTTATAATAATTTAATAATTATTTTCAATTAATTTTTTATGAAATTTCTTGAAAGGTTTCGAATATTTTCAAAAAGTTAAATAAAATTTGTTGATAGATTTAAGTTATTTTTAAAAATTGTAATAAGAATTCAAATATTTTCAGTACAACTGTAATTAAACTCCTGGTGCAAACTTAATTTTTCTGCTAAATAAATCAATTTTTTTTTTGACAAATTTTATTTTTTTAAAAATATTTTTATCTATTATTTTTAATAAAATAATAGAATTTTCTCACAGGAATTTAATTATTAACTAAATTTTAATTCATTTAAATTTTTTTCCCAATACAATTATAAGTACATTTTTGATAGAATGAAATTACTTTTGAAAATTTTATTAAAATTCTTCGAAACAATTCAATTTTAAGAAATATTTAATTATTTATTCATGTGTTTGATAAATTTATTTCTCTCGTAGTAATTGCTAATAAGAATTGATTTCAAATTGAATTTCAGCTAAATTAGATAATAATTGAATATTAAAAATATTACAGTCCAAAATTTTCAAAATAATTGAATTTCAAAAATTTTTCAATTTATATCTTTAAAAATTTTAATTGTTGTAAAACTTAAATAATATCGAAGTTATTATTTTGAAGTTTCTTTTAAAAATTATAAAAAAATTGTATTGTTGAATTTAATTTTTCAATAGCTATTTTTTATTATTGTTTTCAGTTTTAAAGCTACTTTTTGCTACATTTTTACTTTTTGCAATTAATTATCGAGTACGAAGCTTGTAATTTCTTGAATGGAAATTTCGTTCAGTCTGTAACGAAGGACTGATTAAAAATTTAATTCACTATTTAATATCAAACATTTTGTTTTTGAAATAATAATAAAAATAATAATAATAATAATATTAATTATTAGTAATTTTTGTTTGTTTGACCGCATTAAATATTCATTTGTAAGATAATAAAAAAGGCCTATTTTACGGTTTAAAAAAAAAACCGTTAAATAAAAAAAAATTTAAAACTTAATAATTAATAACTAAATAACTTAATAATTAATTTAACTTAATAATTTAATTTAAAATTTTTATTTTTTTTTAAATTTAACATTTAAAACTGTAAAATAGGCCTTTTTTATTATCTTACAAATGAATATTAATTATTATCAATTAGAAAAAAAAATTCAGGGTCCACGTGTAAGAGAAAAAATAATGAGCTACTAAAGAAGAGGAATCGTCTAAAATTAAAAAAAAATTTAATTACTAAAATGAATATTAAACAATTTTCAAAACATTTTTGTTGTAAATGAAAAAATATTGATTTAAATGTTACTGTATTTAAGAAAAAGTGTATATATTGCTTTTCAGAATTCAGATATATATGCAACGCGGTTGGCTTCTATGCTCGGTCTACGATTAAATATCGGTCAAAGTTAGGGAAATTTCGACTTGGGTTACTTCAAATTAAGCATTAAATTGAAATTTACGAGCAATATGTGAAACAACTATTGGACATATAGACTCAACGTTCGCCTCGTTCAGTGAGACGATATTCACGAAAGCAAATTGAGATTTTGACCCATAATATCACTCTGAAAGGAGTTTGAATACTTTTTGTATTTTAACTGCAGTAAACAAATTAAAACTTTGCAAAATATTTTCTCAATGATATTAAATTTTCTTCTTTGACAATCGCCATTGACTCTAAAAGCGAAAAAGTGGGGTAATTATGTACACCGCACGCTGGTGCGGTGTACATAATATTATTATAATAATAATAATAATAATATAATAATATTAATAATATTATTATTTTTACTTTAATTTTTATTAGTATTGTCTAGGGTGTAAAAAAACCCTAGTTTCCCGTTAGGGGCACAAAGACCATGAAATCTTTTTGTCTATAAAGAATTTAAAATACATGCATTTTTTATTGTGATATATTTTTCATTTCCTGAAAAGCTTGAGAAAAACGGTTCAAGTGGCATATTATTGTGCAATTTTTGTCGCGCACAAAGAGTGTGAAAGCTATATTGTTTATTGCGATACACTGTTGAATTTTCTCCATCTTCACCATTTGCTTGAAAAATAGTTGAAATCGCAGTATTGTGCAATTTTTGTTGAATAAAATTCGATCTACAATTGATGATATACCAGCAGAATTCAATATATTTTTCTACAATGCGCGCGGTTTCCTCCAAGCACCAGCACTATATGAATCTGACAACACTAGTTCAATTGATCTTGATTTTCTTATTTTCTCTTCAACGATATTACGAAATTTCTATCAATTCTTTATCGCTTTCATTTTCTCCTTCAATTTCAAGTTTCAACCAATATCAGATTCTTTGTATTCCAATAAAATTCTAATTTCCAAACACATTTTCACTCTCCTTGGAAATTTTAGAAACTATAAATATAAATATGTTTGATTTTGAAATTAATAATTTTCATCGTCATTGAGGCTGCAAATTTTCATTGGATTTTGATGAAAATTTCTTTTGCTCTTTATTTACAGGATGAAAATAAAGTTTTAGAAGAAAAAAAGTTTATAGTGACTTCAGTTAAGGATTCAGTGCATTAATTTAAAAATTGTTGGGAAAACTTTTCTCTAGCTTGCTTTCTTTTGTCAATGTGATATATATATTTTTTTTATTTCGATTTGCCTTTTATTTGAGAGTATAAAAAAGTTTCTTTCTTAGCATCAAGACATTCATCAAGCATTCTGGATACTTCTAGCAGACAGTTTCCTGCAGTTTTCATTCAAAAATGCTGTTTGCACATGAAAATGAAAAAGCTTGAGATCCTTGTTTGCTACCATTGCTAAGAACACTTTGAGTGAGTCATAAAGAACTACGAGTGTGAAAATCTCAGAGTAGTCAAGTCCGTGTTCCTGCATAAATCCTCGCGTGCACAAAGTCTTGAATCGAGAACGATCCACAACTTTTTATAAATTACTTTCGATTTTAGAAGTCGAAACGATAAATCAAAAGTTTTTATAAACATATTCTTTCTTTAAAAAAAAATTATATAAAAAAGATCACAATATTTTAACATTACAGGTTTCGCACTCATCTACTAAAATCTACTATTTACTATATACTTTTTTTTACTTTAAACTACTATTTAGTTACTTTTTTAAATTTCAGTCACTAAAAGATACAATTTGTGTTTTTTTGAAAATTTCCACTACTTAAAATTTGCTAATACTATAAATCAGAAAAATATTCTCAAAAAATATAATTATATTCTATCAAACAATTCAATTATTTTCAAAAAAACATTCGAAATTCAATTATTTTCAATATCTACGTATTTTCATCAAATTTTGCAAAAAAATTCAATTACATAGAAAAAAATGATGAAATTCATATAAAATTCAATTATTTTCATAAATAATAAAATTTCCACGAGAATTCAATTAATTTCGAATTGGATTTACAAAAAAAAATTTCGAAAAAAACAATTATTTCAAAACATTTTCATACAATTCTTCAAAATTATTCAATTTTTACTAAATTTTTAAACAATTTTCATGCAAATTCAATTTAAAAAAATTTTTTGAAGCAATTCGAAGCAAGAATTCAATTATTTTCATAAGAAATAAAAACTCATCGAAGAATTCCAATTATTTTAAAAACTCTTTTAAATTAATAAATGAAAAAATTCAACTATTTTCACAAATAAAGTTTTTCACAGTAATTCAATTATTAAAAATAAAATTATCATATAATATTAATTATACTTGAAAAAAATAAATAAATGAAACAAAATGTTTTTTTAAATTCTTCTGAAGAATTCAATTATTTTTAAAAATGACAAAATTTTTCACAGAAATTCAATTTATTGTAAATATTGAAAAAAGAAAAATTTCACAATAATTCGATTATTTTTATAAATAATAAAATTCGTCAAAGGATTTCAATTATTTTTAATACAATCTGAAAAAAATGGCTCAAGAAATGTAATTATTCTTGAAAAATTAATTTCAATTTCTCAAAAAAATTAGTTTTTTTTAATTTTTCGAAATAAATTCAATTATGACGATAAGTAACAAAATTATTACCAAAAATTTAATTGTTTTGAGGTATTTTAATAAAACCCTTTGCAAAATTTCAATTATTCTTATAAATAACAGTATTCATCACAAGAATACAATTATTTTTAAAAGAAACAATTATTTTTTCTTGTAAATAATAACAATTTTCTCAAATGAAGTATTTCACAAATAGTCAATTATTTAAAATAAAATTTTCACATTATTTATTATATTACGAGACAATTAATTATTTACAACAATGTTTATAAAGTATTATGAAGAATCCAATTGTTTTGATGTAAAAAAATTCATCACAGATTTCAATTATTTTTTAAAACAATTTTACAGGAATTACTTAAAAATTTAATTATTTATAAAAATTTAATTTCAATTTTTCGAAAAAATCAATTATTTAAAAAGACGTTTTTTAAAAATTCGTTTGAAGAATTTAAATATTTACAAAGATTTTAGAATTTTAGTCGAAAGAAATCAATTGTATTAAAAATTTTATTTTAAAAGTCTTCTTTGAAAGACTTCAATTATTTAACAAAATATTATTATATTCACCAGAAAATCAATTATTTGAATAATTTAATTAAAATACTAAGAATTCAATTATTTTAAAAAATGTTAATAAAATTTGTTTGAAAATTATTTTTTAAAAACTTTAACAAAATTTGTTGTCAAAATTCAATTATTTTCTTAAATTGTAAAATTCTTCTGCGAAATTCAATTATTTAAAAAATTCTAATGAACTCATTATCGAGAATTTAATTATTTTCATAAATAATAAAATGCTTTTTGAGAACACAATTATTTAAAAAGAAATTAATAAAATACCACAGAGACGTTCAATTATTCTGAAAAATTCTAATAGAATTCTTTGCAAAATTTAATTATTTTTAAAAACTTTTCGCAATTTAATGTTTTTCAGTATCTACTATTTTTGCACAATTTCCAAATAAAATTTAATTATTTAAAAATTTTTTTGTATAAATTTTCGTATTCGAAAATTATTTATAATTTATACGAAATAAATTAATTGAATTCCTATAGGAATTCCATTATTTAAATTAAAATTTGCATAAAATTTGTCGAATGAAATTAATTATTTAAAAATTGATTTAAAATTCTTAACAAGAATTAAATTATTTTTATAAATGTTGTAATTTTTTATGATTATTAAAATTTGATGCAGGAATTGAATTATTAATTTTAATATTTGCATAAAATTAGTTGAGTGAAATTAATTATTTAAAATTTTTTATAAACTTCTTCGCGAGAATTATACTATTTTTATAAATACTAAAATTCTTTTATGAATAATAAAATTTGTTGCAGGAAATCAATTTATTAGCAGGATAAGTTTAATTTTTCAATATCTACTTTTTTAGTGCTTTTTTTAGATTGAAAGCTAGTGTTTAATATTTTTTTTATTTTTTTTAATTAATTATCGAGTTCAAAGTCTGAAATTCGACTAAATTTAATTTTCCTTGCCCTCCATACTGGATCCGCCATTTTGAATTTTTTAAATTTGTCATCATATTTGTAATCAACGATACTACAAAACTCATCTGAATTAAAAGTTTTATTCTGATTTCAGTTGGATTTTTTATTATGAAAAGTTAAAAAAAATTAGTAACACTATCAATGTTGCTAGAAAGTCTTCTGACTTTTTGGAAAATTGTCCAATTTAATCTGAACTTTTGCAGATTTTCCACTTCCGACTACAGAAACAAAATAGTCTATACTTATTGTTCCATCAAACAAAATTACAATAGACTTAAAACTAACCATCAAAATTTGGTAATCCAAAGCTTCAAAATAAATTTTCTAAAGGGTTTTGATCATCTGATTAGTAGTTGCATACACGAATTTTGTTTGACACGAGTGTTCGTTAATTAACTTTCAAAGTTCAGTCTTGAGGGCTACAGCGGTATAGATTTTGGGATTATTTAGTACTTTGGGAGAAGTTCCACTAAAATTCAGCGCCTTCATTTATAACCAATTCTGTTTTGATACAAGTTTTACTTTATTGTGTTAAACCATCAATTATCGATAACAAAGCTATACTAATAAGAATGTATTTATTTTTTAGCATTAGTTCCAGTTCGAATTTGAAAAAATTAGTTCGATTCCGCATCTTTCGTTAAACTATAGTAATATTTTAAACTTGTACAATATGGAAAAAAATCGTTACTGTGGAATAGAAATTTATTTCTATTTTTCCCGTTACAGGTGGGAAATTAATTACCGAATCGATAAGAGAAACAATAATTTACATATTATATCTTTGGAAACTTGTTTTAATCATAACCCTCATAGCTCGCGGATATTCAGAATGTCCGGGAGTAATGAGGGAATAATTATCATCACTAAAGGCACATTATCGCAAATAAGGTACAATTAGCTGGTTCAAAGAGTTTTCCAATACAAAATAATGGCAAAATTAAAACAGCGATAGTTGAACATTAATAAGAACGTCGAGGTAGAAAAAAAAGAATGAATTTAATGGATTTTTCATTATATATATATGTAGGTGCTGGAGAATAAAGATACTACACAACTGTGATTCGCAATGCAATCAATACATCTCTTTACCAAAAACTTAGCACTTGAGTTTTCTCAATCGATTAATCTGTTTCATTGGAACAATCAATCCTTTTAATTGTTTGTAATTACTCTTTTAAAGTTTCGTCCTTGTTTTGCCATTAAGAAAGGAAGGAAGGGTGGAGAGTAGTTTTATAAAAGAAACTTTAAATTCTAACTAATTTAAAAGAAGATACTTCTGGGGAAATGGAAAAAAGTTGCTTTCAACGGAAAATTAATGAAATTTTGATTCGGGAGTTTTTTATGTGTACATTTTACAGGAACACTTTGAATTTTATTTATTTGTGACAAATTTTATCCATGTCGTCAAAAAGATCATTTGCAGAAAAGGAAAACCATTACTTTTAAATATTTAGCAGTGTCGTTTAGGAAAGCAGTAAAAAATTGGTCCCAATGCGAATAGTCCGGAAGACACCGAATGTGGAAGAAAAAGTTCTATTCGACAAATAATTTTTTGCTAGCTAGGTAACACCTGACTCAACAAGTTTTGGGTAACTGTCTTTGAGCTTTGCAACCAAAATAACATGGCCAATCCTATCAAAAGTTTTGGTGAAATCTGTATAGCATCCACATGGTCTACCATCCTAATGGAATTAGCTCCAAAATTTCGATGCCATTTTATGAAAAATTAACAGAAGATGTCATCAAAAAATCTTTAGGAATTAACGAAATCCTTTTTCCTCAGGAGATCAAAATAAAGAATGAATGTTTGCTTATTCTTTTCCCAAGGGATTGGTCGCTAACCATAAAAACGAAAATCTCTTTAAAATATAAGTAGCTATAAAACTGCACATTTCTTATTGTCTGAAGATTCGTGAGGACTCCTTCTTAGGATTAAAATTTATGAACGGTCAGTAAAGTACAGATCCAAATGTTCGAAATAAAAGTAAATTTAGATTACGCGGAATTTTGACAAAGGTACAAAAAAATAAATCAAGTTTCCTCCATCAGATCGAAAAATTTTTTTATTCTGAAAAGAAAGAAGCAAATGCTTCTTAACAGACAACATTTTTACCTATAGAATATTATTGGAATTCCAATTGATTCATTACGAGAAATTGAACATCATTTACAGTATTTCGATATTTGTGTAATCCTGAAAATCTCTTCAGCTCGAAAATAATAGTTTAACTTTGTTGATACTCGAAAAAATGAAAACAACCTTTTTTTGTGACTCACTATGTAACCGACTACCTGCTATCGATGACAATGGATGATAAGAATTATTCGAACGGGGGTTTTTTTTTTAAATGACTATTAACTTTATGGTGCAAAACCACCTTTTTATTATGTCCCTCAAAACTTGTGTGTTTGTAATGCAAAAAGAAATACCGGTGAGAGTGAGATTTACGCCCGCTTACCTAGAGTTCCGTTCACGACTATTAAAATTTATCTTTTTAGCACAATATGTGGGAAACATAGTTTTTAAAATAATTCCCAGTGAGTTGAAAAACGTTTTTGAACATGAAACGTTTCCTAATACATTTGGTAGACATGAAACGTTCTAAAAACGTTTTACGAACAAAAATACAGTTTTTAATTCTCTCGGGGATTATCAGTTTACTGCAATTGCAATTGTAGCAGAAAGTAGCTTTCAAAATAAAAATAGTAGTAAAAATGTTTTTTTTTTAAATAATCGATTTTTTAAAGAACTGAAATTAAATTTTTAAGAATTATCAGAGAACGTCAGCATCAAGATCAATTCAAGGTCAAACACATTTATTTGAAATATTTGATTTTTCTGATCCTGGATTCAGAAAGAGCGGAAAATGTTATGTCCGAATAGATTTTGATTGTTTTAAAGAACCAACTTTCAAATATCAATTGAAGGTTAACTTGGTTCGGTGTTGGAAAAATTAAATATTTCAAATATTAAGGTTTTTGATCTTTATTTCACCTGCCTTGAAAAATGCCTGTAAAATTGTATTAAAAATATTGAAATCCTGGGAAAAATTTTATTATTAATGAAGATAACTGAATAGTTACAACGAATTTTATTAAAATTTTCCACAATAATTGCATTCTTGGAAAAAATTTCATAATATGAAAAGAATTATATTATGAAAAAATTTTATTAAAATGTTTAAAAAGAATTAAATTTTCTGTGATGAATATTGTTATTTAGAAAAATAATGAAGTTTTGCAGAGAGTTTTATCAAAATATCAAAATAATTTAATTTTCGAGATTAATTTTTTTATTTATCATCATAATAAAATTTTTTCTAAGAATTATTTAGGTAAAGAATTAAACTCTTAGTATTTTAATTAAATTATATAAATAATTGAAATCTTTCAAAAAAGATTTATAAAATATCATTTTTTTTAATAATTAATTTCTTTTGAGTAATTTTATGTAAATTATAATTTAAATAATCAATTATATCAAAAAACATTATAAATAATTGAATTCCTGTGCAATAAATTCTAATGTTTTTGTAAATACTTCAATTCTTCCAACGAATTTAAAAAAAATATCTTTTTAAATAAGAGATTTTTTTCAAAGAATTGGTATTTTATTAATTTCCAAAAAGCATTTTATTATTTATGAAAATGGTTAAATTTTTGAGAACAATTTTATTAGAATTTTTAAAACAATTGAAGTTTTGTAGAAAAATTTTATAATTTAAGAAAACAATTAAATTTTGTCAACAAATTTTATTAAAATTTAAAAAAATAATTTTTAAACAAATCTTGTTAACATTTTTTATAATAATTGAATTCTTAGTATTTTAATTAAATTATTCAAGTAATTGATTTTTTGGGAAATATAATAATATTTTGTTAAATAATTGAAATCTTTCAAAAAAGTTTTTTAAAATAAGAATTTTCCAAACAATTGAATTCTTTCGACTAATTTCATGTAAATTATAATTTAAATAATAAATTTTATCAATAAAATTTATAAATAATTGATTTCCTGTGCAAAATTCTAATATTTTTGTAAATAATTAAATTCTTCAAACGAATTTTTAAAAAAAACGTCTTTTTAAATAATTAATTTTTTCGAGGAATTGGAATTAAATTTTTGTAAATAATTAATTTTTTGAGTAATTTCTGTTAGATTGCATTAAAAATAATTAAAATTCTGTGATGAATTTTATTGTTTCAAAATAATTGAATTCTTCATAATAATTTTATAAACATTGTTGTAAATACTTAATTTTCTTCGAAATATATTAAATATTATGAAAATTTTATTGTCTATAATCGAATTTTTTGTGAAAAACATTATTTGTGAAAATAATTAAATTTTCAATTGAACTTTTATTATACTTTTCAAAATAATTAACTTTTTGAATGTATGTAACATATTTTATTATTTTTGTAAATAATTGAATTTTTTAGAAGAATTATTTGTGTAGGTATGTAATTGAATTTCTGCAAAGAAATTAAAAAAAAATGTTTTTTAAATATTAAAGATATATTCCGGGAATTTAAATAAAATTATGATGAATAAATAAATTTTTTGAGCAATTCTTGTAAAATTGTATCAAAAATAATTAAAATCCAGCTATGAATTTTATTCTTTATGAAAATAATTAAATAGTTTCAAACAATTATTGATTTTAAATTCTATAAATTTTTCCATTAATTAATTTAGAATAGTATTAAAAATCATTGAAATTATTCGCGAAGTTTTATTTTTTTATGAAAATATTTCAATTTTGATTAGAATTTCATCCAAAATTTTTTTAAAAAATCAAATTTTCATGAAAAATGATATTATTAGTGAATGTGAATTATTCTAAAGAATTGTATAAAAATTTTGTGAAATAATTGATTTTTTTAAAAATGGAATTTTTACAATTATTGAATTCCTGTGGAAATTTATTATTTATGAAATACTTGAATTTCTAATAATTTTTAAAAATAATTGAATCGTTTTAAAGAATTTAATTATAATTTTTGAAAATAGTTCTTTGATGTCTCCAGTATCATAATTGAATTTATTTCGAAAAATTAAAAAAAACTATTTTTTGTAAACAACTAATTTTTTTGAGAAATTGAAATTAATTTTTCAAGAATAATTACATTTCTTGGGCAATTTTTTTTCAGATTGTATTAAAAATAATTGAAATCCTTTGACGAATTTTATTATTTATAAAAATAATCGAATTATTGCGAAATTTTTCTTTTTTCAATATTTACAATAAATTGAATTTCTGTGAAAAATTTTGTCACTTTTAAAAATAATTGAATTCTTCATAAGAATGTAAAAAAAAAATTTTGTTTCATTTATTTATTTTTTTCAAGTATAATTAATATTATATGATAATTTTATTTTTAATAATTAAATTCCTGTGAAAAACTTTATTTGTGAAAATAGTTGAATTTTTTCATTTATTAATTTATAAAAGAGTTTTTAAAATAATTGGAATTCTTCGATGAGTTTTTATTTCTTATGAAAATAATTGAATTCTTGCTTCGAATTGTTTCAAAACATTTTTTTAAATTGAATTTCCATGAAAATTGTTTAAAAATTTAGTAAAAATTGAATAATTTTGAAGAATTGTATAAAAATTTTGGGAAATAATTGATTTTTTTAAAAATGGAATTTTTACAATTATTGAAGTCCTGTGGAAATTTATTATTTATGAAACAATTGAATTTCTAATAATTTTTAAAAATAATTGAATCGTTTTAAAGAATTTAATTATATTTTTTGAGAATATTTTTCTGATTTATAGTATTTAAAATTAAAAAAATTAAAAAAATGAATTTAAATTAGTGGAAATTCTAAAAAAACAACATTTCGTGTTGCAATTTAAAAATGTACCCAAATAGTAATTGAAATTAAAAATGTCGGATTTTAAGGAATTCTTTGCATTTCTATGCAATTTTGTCTCTAAGGATTTTTGGAGTCGCTCATCACGAATCTAAAGTCAGATTTAGAAAAAAAAATGTTTATTTCAATATGGAGGACAAATTTTTGAAAAAACTGTTACATTTTACGCAATTTGGTATCTAAGAAGTTTTAGGTTCGCAAATTACAAAATTAATGTCTGATTTTCACAATTTAAAATGTCAGAACAAATATGAAAAGCCAAAATGGTAGATTTAATGTTGAACTAATAGTAATGTTAAAATAATAATTATTAAATTTTGATGCTTTTAAATGATTTAAAGTTGTACAAACATTTTCCAAAAGTACCTAAAATTGTGCACTTTCCAAAAATGTTTATAAATTTAAAACAATTTCGAAAAATTTCAAAAAATCTTCGGTACACTAATTTCTATTAGTCGGTACTACAATTTCTCCAAATTATACAGCTTAATCCGAAGACCCCGTGCAAATTTTAATTTTTCTTACGGAGTCTTGCCCATAATTAAAAATCTTTTAAAAATTATTAAAACTGAAAAAGAATGGGATTTTTTTATTGTTCAATTTCCTAAAAAGAAAATTACAGTGAAACTATAGAGAAATCACAAACATTATATGTGACGCGCTCCGAAGAAAGGTACCTAAGAAGCAAACGAATTATAGGTTAGGATCGTGTTAGATTTCTGTTGATTGAAAGTTTATTTTTTATTATCTAAATTTGAAACTAATTTTTATTGAACATTTTGAATATAATGAAGACTTGAAGATTAATAATTTTAAATTATTAATTAATTTTCTTTCTGTATTTTTACTTGAAAAATTAAAAACATAACCTCAAATTTTTTGCTTCTTATGTACCTTTCTTCGGAGCGCGTCACATATTCTTTTATAATAAAGTTGTGTGTATTTGGTGGTTTGTATTCAAGCGCAAAATAAGATAGGTATCAAGTTTTGTGAAAGGAAGTAAATATAAATTATGGACCCTCTTGATTGTGTCAGAAGGTTTTGAATGAGTGCGTGTAAGAGCATCCGAAACATTCGAGAAGAGATAGTCGTCTGTTAAAGGTAAAGAGCTGCTTTAAACCTTAGACGAACAGTAATATCGAGGAAGGCATTGCAGAGTGGGGACCACCTACATGGGGGAAGGGTTTAGCTGCGAGTTCATATGGGTAGAATGTATATAAGGAGGAGGAAGGGGATTCGAGTTTGAAGAAGGAGGATCATCGCGTGCGTATTCCAAATACGTACGGTCTCGTGCCCATACTCAGAAGGCCCCCTTAAGACATGTTAGTTGTAAGTGGACGTATATAGTGAAAAGTAGTAAGGTCAACGTCGATTGGCAGGTTGTCAGTTTCATTATTCTAGGTAGGGGAGCTGACCACGTGTGCTAACAGTGTACGTGTACAATCAGGTAGACTGCTGGGCGTCCGCCAGTGATCTAAGCCAGTAATATAAATCTCTCATATTCTTACTATGTCATTCATTTTTCAATTCTTTTGATAAACATAAATCCAATAGTTAATTCACTATTAAAATATTCACAATTAAGCGAGACAAATACTTTATTAGCTAAATTTTATGGCCTATCCATATTGGATCCCTAACCTCGCAATATACCGTTTCAATCTGTAACACTGTAAAAAGAAAGGTAATAATTTAGTACCAAAGAACGGTACCAATTTGGTACCAAAGAAAGGTACCAATTTTGGTCCTAAATCATAATTTACTTCTATTTTAATACCAAAATCAGCTTCCAATTTTTTATTGGTACCAAAGAAAGGTACCAATTTTGGTCCTAAATCATAATTTACTTCTATTTCAACACCAAAATCAGCTCCAATTTAAAACCCTTTTTCTACATAGTGAATTTCTCTTATAAACAACCCTATTCATTCTTCAGTGAAAATCATATATGATTTTTACACAAACTCTCATCCTGAATCTCTTGTAAACAATAGTTTTGAAATTAAATAAAAAAACTTGAATCATATCACCGAACCGAAAAACTCCTGAGTAGCAGCTTTTAAGCTAGTTCAATTAATTTTTAATCCCATGTCCGCCATATTGGATCCGCCATTTTGAATTTCGAAAATCAGACATCAAGAACAGAGTTGCGAGAAAAAATTTATTTTACATTCCCCTAACTTTTTCTTGATTTCCGGACAAAATTTTGACTTTTTCCCTGACCAAAAAGAATATTCTGCAATTTACTTCAAAAATTATTACTAGACACTGAAAAAAAAATGTTGTATTACATTTATTTACGAATTTCCTTAATTATAGGCGACTGTGTCTAGGTATGAGACGGGTTTTGTTTTGATCCCATAAATTGTAAATGGATAAACGAAATTGTAAATAAAATATACTGTTCGAAAAGTAACATAAATACACAACTTTTTTTTAAAGAAATTGTAGTGTTCAGATGGACTCAAAAAAAGTTGTGAGCAATTTTCTGAGCACTTCGTTTTTATCAATGAAAAAAAAATGTGTCCAGTTACGAGACACTTATAAAAGATTGCTAAAATTTCAAAAGTTTGACATAAGACGTTACGTTTAGTATAAATAATTAAATCTATTAATAATATACATTATTATATGATAAATAATAATATTTATTCGCCAAAATAGGACTATCAAAAACACTAATAAGTTAATTTTTTAATTAATATTTAATCATTATTATTTTTTCCAATGATGATTTTATATCATGATTTTGTATTTTAAAAATATTATTGTTACTGTGATTTCTTTAAAACTATTTTCATCATTTCAATTATAATTACTATTTTCTAGAATTTTTAACTAAAATTCTTGTTTAAAACTATTATTTTTTTGAATTTTTCAAAAAGTTTGTTTTGAGTAATTATCAAATTTATTTGTTTACAATTGAATTTTACAAAATATCATCGATTATTCGGAAACACTTCATTATAAACATACATTAGAAAATAAAAAAATTGAATTGAAAAAATTCTATTTAATTATTTCTAAAAAAGCGCAATTATTTGCAACTTTTTCAAAATTCAATTATTACTTAAAACTATAACGAAAATTAATTTTTGAATTAAAATTTTTATTAAAAAATAGAAAATTTTGACAAAATTCAAATATAAGCTACTTTTTCATAATTCAATTTTTATTTTCTATAAAATTTTAATCGTGAATTAAGTTACTTGAATACAGACATAAATATTTTATTAAATAGTTGAATGTTTCTTAAAATTAAATTATTATGCATAATTTTTTCAATAAATTTTTGAATAAATATATTTTTTCGACGAATTTAAATTTAAATAAAATTTTTTTGGAAGAATTACAGTTTTAAAGAAATTCGATTAAAATTGTATTAAATATAATTAAAATTTTGCCATCAGTTTATAAAGATTTTTGAAAACAATTAAATTTTATTATTTTTGGAAATTTTTTTTGAAAATAAGAATGTATTTAAGAATTCTGCTATTTAGAAAGATAATAATTGGAAAATAGATGTTAATTTTAAAAAAATTTTTAAAAATACTTATATTTTTGGAAAAAATTTTTCACACAAATTCAATTATATGTTGAAAAATTTTTCATAATTCTTGTCAAAATTTCAATTATTTTTAAAAATATTAAAAGTTTTCTCCGAAATTCAGTTATTTTCAAAAATTTTCCTCAATTCACACATTATTTCATTATTCACTATTTTCATAAAATTTTTCAAAAGAATAGAATTATTAAAAAAAATATTCATATAAAATTCTAAGCAAACTTAGATCAATTTAACTAAATACCATTTATTTTCATGAATAATAAAACTCATAGTAGAATTTCAATTATTTTTAATAGTAATTATAATTCAATTACTGGAAAAATGTAATTTTTCGAGAATAATTTATTAAAATTCAAAAAAAGTTGATGTTGATAAAATTTTTATGAGAATTTAATTTTTTAAGAAACATTTAGTTCATCAATAAATTATTTATTTTTATATTTAACCCTTTCGTGCCTCCGGGACATATATTTCTCACTTAGAAATTTTTTTGTAATTTTTATAAAACTTAAGCAATTAATTTGCGGTGAATTGCTTTCTATTTCGAGTAGATGCGGCTGCAATTAAAAATATAGTAAATTACAGAAAGTTGTAATATTTATTATAAACACTGTTTATGGATTTGAAAACTGTAAAAGAAATTTTTTAAAAATTATTAAAAATATTTGTTTTAATAAAAAATTTTATTTAAAATATCTAAGAAAAATAATAACTAAATTGAAATAATGAAAATTGATCCTGTGAAGAATTTTATTATTCATGAAAATAGTCTTACTTCTGGAAACGAATTTAATTAATTTTTTTTTTATTAAATTTTGAAAACGTTTAAATTTCAGTGACGAATTTCATTATTTGTAAAATGTATTTGAGTGCATGTAAACAATTTTTGAATATATAATTCATTACATTTTACGAGAAATTTATGTATATTTAAAATTCTACTGAAAAAATTGAAATCCTACCAGAAATTTTATTATTTATGAAAATAACTAAATTATTAAAAAGAATTTTATTACATTTTTTGTTGTTGAAATAATTAAATGCGTGACGCGATCTGAAGAAAGGGACCTTAGAAGCAAATCACTTTAAGGTTATGTTAGTGTTACATTTTCGTTGATTAAAAGTTTCCTTTTACTTTTTGAAAATTATAATTAGTGTTTAATAAATATTTCAGTTATAATAAATACTTAAATATTAATGATTCACATTAACAGTTGATAATTTTTTTGTATTTTCATTAAAAAAATTGCAAACATAACCTATAATTTTTTGCTTCTAAGGTCCCTTTCTTCAGATCACGTCACAAATTCATATGAAAAAATGTATTATTTGTAAAAATATTTAAATTCTAGAGAAAGATTTTATTAAATTTTTTGGAAATAATTTAATTTTTTTAAGAAAAATTGTATGAAAATTTAAATTACAGTACATAAAGATATCGATCGGAGTGTTTTCGGCGATTTTTTATCTTATGTCCGACCTTTTGGATCCGCCATTTTGAATTTTGAAAATCAGACATCAACTGCAGAATGAAACCAACAGAACTAGAAGAACTTGAAAATTTAAATGTTTTTTTATTAACTTTCAATTTTTTCTTTTTCTCTTTCTCTCTCTTTCTCACTTTTTTCTTTTTCTTATACAGGAAACCAATTATCTAAATAAAGTCATAAAAGAAAAGTTATTTATTATAAAATTTTCAAAAATTGTTTCCTGAAAGAAAAATAAATTATTTATCGATTTTTTTTATCCATAGATACAAATCATTCAAAAAGACAGTTTCGTAACGTACATTTTATTGCCATATAATTTTTACTACAGGAATATTGATAGCCAGAAAATTGTCGATTTCACTGTTATTTTCAGTACCATCAAAACTATAAACACACACCTCAAATAATCCGATTTATACATTTTGCATTTTATTGTCGAAATATTATTGCGTTCAGCAAAAAAAAGAATCTTTTACCAACAAATAAAAAAAAAATTTTTTTGAAATCATAGTGTTGGGTAAATGAAAAAAATTTTTTTTCAAACAAAATTTAATATACAGATATAAACATTTCGTACAATGATGTGTCTCATGGTTTCACTAAAAAAAGTTAAGGAAAATTTCTTCTTATATAACTAAAAAAATAACAGTGTTGAAAGTGTGGAGATTTCGTTGTCAGCATATAGTATAAAGAAAAGTCTAACCATATATATTGCTGAAGATAAAACTTTGTCGGTTACTGTGGAAATGTATAGTGGCTCTGGTGACACATGTGATTTTCTTTAGTCTTCACTTTACGCTCACCATATTCTTTTCTAAACTTCCTGGATAGTCATAAGTCATAAAGTGCAAAGAGTTATTCGATGCGTGTGCATTTCAACGTTCCTGCTGCTTTTTTTCACAGTAAACTCCTTGGAAAGATGAAAAAAAAAGAAGATGAAAATGCAATAAGCTTTTTCACATGAAATTTACAATATACTCGTCACTATTCAGATTTATTCAGTTTTATAGCTGTTGCTATTCTTTTACTGGTGAAAGGACGGTTGTAAAATCATGTGATGCCTTAACTATATTGCTCTGTCAATGTGCAAAATGCAATTTTATATTTTCAGGACAGTAACTGTATTAACAGCTTATTTCATATACTGGGGAATATAATAGGGTCTCCATAATGCTTTTAGATTCTATAGGTTTGTCTCAAGACCAAAGAGAAAGTAGATCAAGTTTCTTTTAAAAGATATGTCCTATAAGAAATTATCGTAAATTCTTTACCATAAGAAATTTCGATAACATCAAATAGATGATTTTGCGAAAACATTTTGCATTCTTAATTTAGAAATGTAATTGAAAACTTTTACAATCATCCCGAATTTTCCTCTCATTTTTGATCCAAAATCTTGATTTTTTTAAAGTCTGACACCACAGAAAATTCTGAATATTAAAGTTTAAGCAAATCCGTCTGAGTTTAAGATTCCTTTGTCCTCCATAATGTATCCGCCATTTTTATTTTTTGAAATCTGTCACCATCAACGATACTAAAAAAACTCTAAGTAACAAGTCTCACGGTGATTTCAATTGAATTTATTTTGCAAAATTACAAAAAAATAGATAATTATTTTTAAAAAATTTTGTTTTCTTGAGTTTAATAAGTAAAATAGTCAAGCTGTCATCACAACTGAGTATTTTACTGAGTTACTTAGTGATCCAGTCACTTTGCGATTAGGCCCACTCATTGCTCATCCTCTGTCTCTCTCTCTCTCTTCCGATGCTCGATAGACTTCTAAAGTTTCAAGGATCAGCAATAAAACAAGTTATCAAAGTTCTAACTTGTATCTGGTCTCTAATGTTCGAACATAACTACTCAGCTTTGATGATATTTAACAGTTACGAATGTCTCATTATTAGACAGAAATTTCACTACATTTCCATCCAACTGCCATAGAAAAATTAAAATAATATTAAAATAAGGCAAAATATATTTAAATGATACTGTATTTTTTTAATATGGTACATTTCACGTTAAGCCAAAATATGATCAAAATTCACTCATTTAAATATGCAAAATTCATTCATTTGGCTCAAACATTTTTTATCTTTTTGTACTGCTTAAAAGAGAGTTCCAAGATTTTTTTTTATCAAGAAATTTATAGGAGGTCAATTTTGTAATTTCACTTCATTTTTACTCCACTTTCACTCAAAATTTATTTTTACTTGATTTTCATTTCACATTCACTCCACTTTCATTTTTACTGAAAAATTCTTTTTTCTCTATTTTCACTCCACTTTTATTTTCATCTAAAATATTCTTCCACTCCATTTTTACATCACTTTCATTCACAATTTTTCGTCACTCCCTTTTCACTCTACTTTCTCATTCACTCAAAATTTAGTTTCACTACATTTTCACTTCACTTTCACTATCACTTAAAATTTATTTTCATTCCATTTTTACTTCACTTTCTCTTAAAACTTTTTTTATTACACTTACACTTCACTTTCACTTTACTTCAACTCTGACTCAAAATTCGTTTTCACTTCAATTTCATTTTACTTTCACTCAAAATATATTTCCAATCCACTTTCACTTTGCCTTCACTCGAAATTTATTTTTACTCCACTTTTACTTTCACCTCCAAAGTGAAAATCAACTTTGAGTGAATATTAAAGTGGAGTGAAAGTGAAGTGAAAATAAATTTTGAGTGAAAGTGAAGTGAAAATCAACTTTGAGTGAATTTTAAAGTGGAGTGAAAGTGAAGTGAAAATCAATTTGAAGTAAAATGTCGTTGACCAACGAATGAATGAAGTGAAACTTGAGTAAAAATAGATTTTGAGTGAAAGTAAAATGAAAATGGAGTAAAAGAATATTTTAGATGATTGTGAAAGTGGAGAGAAAAAAATTATGAGTGAAAGTGAAGTGAAAATCAACTTTGAGTGAATATTAAAGTGGAGTGAAAGTGAAGTGAAAATCAACGTTTAGTGAATTTTAAAGTGGGGTGAAAGTAAAGTGAAAATCAATTTGAATTAAAATGTCGTTGACCAACGAATGAATTAAGTGAAAATTGAGTAAAAATAGATTTTGAGTGAAAGTAAAATGAAAATGGAGTAAAAGAATATTTTAGATGATTGTGAAAGTGGAGAGAAAAAAATTATGAGTGTAAGTGAAGTGAAAATCAACTTTGAGTGTATATGAAAGTGGAGTGAAAGTAAAGTGAAAATGGAGTGAAAATAAATTTTGAGTGAAAGTGAAGTAAAAATCAATTTTGAGTGAATTTTAAAATGAAGTGAAAGTGAAGTGAAAATCAATTTGAAGTAAAAGTGGTGTAAAAATAAATTTTAAGTGAAAATGAATGTGAAGTGCCAATTAAGTGAAACTACATAATCGACCCCAGGAAACGAATTCTTTTTTTTAATTTTACAGACTTTAAACCAGATAATTAAATTTTTTAAAAAAAAGTAACAAAAAGTAGCTTTCAAACTAAAAAAAAGTAGTAAAAAAGTAGCTATCGCAAAATTAAAGTTGACGACAGAAGAAACTCGTTTTAAACACTTCAGAAAACTGATAAAAATTAAATAGTTAATTTTTATTTTCCTCACTTTTTCCTAATTTTCATTAAAAAATATTTACTTCTTTCTTATCCAGCTAATAAATTGAATACCTGCAACGAATTTTAATTACTCATAAAAGAATTTAAATATTTATAAATAATAATTTAACTCCTGCGAAGAATTTTATAAAAATTTTCCAATAATTAATTTCTTTCGACTAATTTCATGAAAACTGCAATAAAAATAAATGAAATTCTTGAAAAATATTTATTATTCATGACAAGAATTGAATTCTTATAAATATTTTTTAAAAAAATGTTGAAATATACTGAAATTTTGTTTGTAAGTTTTGTAAAAAAAGTAGGTATTGAAAATAATTAAATTACGAAAAGGTTTTAAAAATAATTAAATTTTACCAAAAATTCTATTAAAGTTTTTTTTAGAATTATTAAATGTTTGTGTTGCATTTTAATAACTTTTGTTTTGAAAATAATTGAATTCCTAAAGAGCATTTTATTATTTATAAAAATAATTGAATTCCTGGAAACGATTTTATTTGTAGATTTTAAAATAATTGAATTTCCAGAAAAAAATTATTACTTTTAAAAATAATTGAATTTTCTGAAAAAATTTTGTTATTTACGAAAATAATTAAATTTTGCAAAAACTTGTATTAAAATGCCTCAAAAAATTTAATTTTCGGTAATAATTTTGTTACTTATCAACATAATTACATTCTTAGGAAGAATGTTACTGAAATATAGAAGAATAATTAAAAATGTATTTAAAATAATTCGTTTCTTTCAATCAAATATATTAAAATATTTTAAATAATAGAATTCCCTCTTTCGGGGAATTGAAATTAAATTTTAAAGAATAAATAAATTTTTTTAAGCAATTCATATAAATTTATGTACTATTAAAAATAATTAAAATCTTGATATTAATTTAATTATTTTTAAAAATAATTGAATCGTTTTAATGACTTTTATTAAAATTTCCAACTAAAATTGAATTTCTGAAAAGAATCTGTCTACAAAAATAATAAAATTTTTTTATCAAATTATGTTAAATAATATGAAAAATAATTGAAGTTCTTTAAAAAATTTTAGTATTTACGAAAACAATTTAATTCTGCTTACAATTATTTTATCATAAATTTTTTAATAAATCGAATTTCCATGAAAATTGTTCTTCCTAGAGAAAGTAATTGAATTATTGTGAATAATTGTATAAAATTTTTGTTAAATAATTGAATTTTTTGAAATTTTTTTGAAAATGCTATTCTAAATTAAAAGTGTTCTGTGGAAAATTTATAATTTATGAAAATAATTGCATTTCGAATGAATTTCATCAATTTTTTGTAAATAATTGAATTCTCTTTTGAAATTCATGAAAATACTAGATATTGAAAATAATTGAATCGTTTTTAAGAATTTGATTATAATTTTTGTGAATAGTTTTTTATTTCTAGTGTTAGCGAATTTAAAGTAGTGGAAATTTTTTAAAAAACAGAAATTGTTGCTTTTAGTGTCTCAAATATTAAAAAAGAACCCAATTTGAAATTTTTTTTAATGATGTTAAGTCCTACAAAAGTGGATCAATTGTAAACTTTCTTCTATGAAAATAGTGTAAGTTTTTATAAACATTTCAAAGATTTTATGAAAAAAGTGTTATAATAATTTTTTCCGCTTCTTTTAATTTCTAGATTAAGATTTAATTTTTAAATCTATTTGTATCCTTCGATTTTAAAGAAATTTTGACATATCAACATTTGGACAATTTAATGTTTGTTGGAATCCATTAAAATTATATCTTTAATGGAATTAAACAAAAATGAATAGTATGTTAATATTTATCAATTTTTTCCATTATCTAAAGTTTAAAAGTTTGAAAAAATTTAACACATTAGTGGAAAGTGAACGCTACGTGAAATTCTTTAGTCCAACTAACGTTCTATCATTATCCAGAGGCAATCTATTTTTACTAAATCGAGCTGATCTGTTCTAGTGACCGACGAATACAGCAGATAGCTATTTCTCAGTCCTTATATTCACTATTTTATACTAAAAAAGTTTAGATATTTTACAACCACTTAAAAAAAACCTAATAAATCAGTTCTTGAATCTTTTTTTTTAAACACCATCTTTTGGTCTCGTAATATATTTCCTACATTATGCATTGAATTTATTATTAGAAAAAACTTTTCCAAAATGGATTTATCACTTTTTAGATAATGTAAAGTTTCTAATAGAAAATTCAGTGCTTTTCTTTAGGAAGATTTCATATAAAAAAAAAGTTTATTTTCTCCTCGCAAAAATTTTATCAACATTTCAAAAAAAATACTGCGAAGAATCTTTATTTTTTAGAAAATTTGTTCCATATTTTATAAACATTTTTAATAAAAAAAATGAAATGAATACAAAACTCAAGTTTGACAGTATATCTAAAAATTTAAATGTGCAGAACTCTTTCGGCGTCATTAAAGAAGAAAATATTTTCGAAATTTTTTTTTATTTAATCCACGTCATAAAAAATGGCGTTAAAGTATCAAAAAATCGTCATTTTGACACTTTTTGAAGCACTATAAAAAGAGAACGCGAGGTTGTAAAAAATCTCAAGTGGAACTTATACGGAAACTTAAATTTTAAAGCTCGGAACTGAAAAGTTATATGACAATCGTTGCAGAATGTTATTTACTGAACACACCGAAATTCAACTACTTTATCGCTGTAAAAAATTGGCATTGAGAATAAAATTCATACATTTTGTAACCAAATAATTATTGACTTGAAGTTTATAGTCGAAAATTTTTTTTTGCAGTTGATCAGGAAATAAAAATTTGATTCTAAATAAACAAAATTGTAAGACAATTTTTTTTTTGTTTTGAAAACAAATTTTTTTGTTAAAAGCTGATTAATTTTGCTTAAAATTAAAATTGTTCACTTTTAAAGTTTTAGAGATAGAATGCTAATTATGAATCTAAAGTTATAATCTACCTTTAAATCGAAGCAGTATATAGGCAGTGCAGCGTAATTTAATGTATAGCTAACTTGAAAGTTTCGTTCAGGGATTAGTTGCGTTCTTGCTGGCTATTCTGGTTTGATGATGTGGTGTGAATTTGATCTACTGTCCCAAGGGTACAGAAAAGAAGGATTTTTTGTGCATAACCTCCTTGCAATCCAAGTGGAAAGCCTAAAATTTTAACGATCGACGCAGACATCCAATTAGTCTTTAGGCAATATATAAGTCTACATCGCAGAATGATCGCAAAAATTTTAAGCTTCTTTAATAAATTTTTTTTATGCAATTAATTAGTTAGGTACCTTTAAAAGTTAACAAAGAATCGAAACAATTTTTTAGAAAATGAAAATATTTTTCAAACTATTTAAAAATTAATCTTTATTATCCACTATTTCATCATAACATCTGATATTTTCAATCGATAAATGTTTTTTAAAATTAATAATAATTTTAAAAAATCCTACGTCTTTAGCAAAACATTCCTGCTGATACTTCTATACTTAATACAACAGATATTCAATCGCTAAAATATTTGAAAGTTTGCTGTTTAATATTATTTACAAATCAGTGTCTAATGTTACAATTAAAGAGCATCGTGGATTCGAACTGCTTGAATATAAATTAATTAAAAATCATTATTCTCAATTGCAAACTAATTTAAAAAATGTTAAGAATGGTGTTCAGACAACATGACACTTAAAGTAAAAAAATGTTCAGTAATTTTTTTACAAAAATTAAAACCATATTCATTTACAGATGATGGAAAATTAATGATGATGATGAGGTAAACGGGGTGACCCAGATAGTTGACCTTGGAGTCACTATTGATGATGCCATAACATTTCATAGCCACATAACCGATGTTACTAGTAGAGCACTTAGATGTTTAGCTTTTGTTTCAAGAACTAACTCACAAAAACTATAATTTTTAATTGTTAGAAGCATTATGGAATATGCATCAAATATATAGGCTCCTTTTTATACATATTTCTTAATTAGATTAGAACGAATACAAAATCGATTTTTGCGTTTTACTGCAAGACAATTTCATCTGCCTCATAGTCTACATGAGTATAACTATGATAACCTTAGATCAAGATTAAATTAGCTACGGTTAACATTAATTTGTTACCTAGAACCGATGGTATATCAGTGAGCTTCCGTTGATAAACTGTTCGGACTCAAGAGAAGTTTTCTTTAGTTTCCCTCTTCTCTAGCACGAGAACCAATTTATGGTTGGTAACCAACTAACAAGACTGGTGGTCCAGGCAAATGCGAGTGCTCCTAATTCAAATTCGTGCTGTAGATGCAATTTGCAAACATTTAATAAGTTTGGAATTTTAGGTATTAGTTGGGAAGAAACTTTCACGGAGACACAATGATAAACTAGTATTAAGCAATAGACGATTGTATCAATAAATAGTTACCTAAAATCAACGGCTGCTCAGGGTGAGAAAGAGGACCCCGGAAGTATTGTCATCATCCTATGCTTTACTATGATTGTTGATTTGGCTAATTTAGAGTATGAAGCTACAAGAATAAAGATCCACGATTAATGCTTCCAAACTAAAGACTTTCCTCAAAGTGGTCACTTAGTTGCTAATCCCTCATAGGAAATTCTTTCAAAATTTTCGAAATGGTAGCAAAATAAACTATCATCAGCTTCCATAATCATCATTGCTGATTCATTGTTTACGTTCTTCTTGTAGTTAGAGCTCAACCTCTTACTTACCTTCGCACCCCATTTTCCTTGCAGGTTCTTCCTCTTCTCGATACTGTTTCGACACTGTTGGACTATCAGGTCCCTTGGCACTTATTTTGGCAAACAAGGTGTCTAAGAGCTTTAATGTAGACTTGTTGAACTCTTTTCATTTCTTGTCTCGCGATTTTCCTCAGCACTACCTTTAGTATACACTGAAGACGTTCATCACCGTTATCTACTTCCCTGACGTTTTTTCTTCGCTTTCTTGATAAAGACCTCAAGGTTTCTCAAGCTGTGCTTTATCGTTCGGTTCACGTTCCTCTGGTCGACGCAAAACTTTAGTATCTCCTGCAAGGCATCTTCGATTTTTCCTAGAGAAACTGAATGCTCCATTTTCCACTTTGTGTACAGTTTTCATTCATTCTTTTAAGGCCCAGATGAGTGTAGTTTCATTTTTAGGAACAATGATAAGTAATTACGGTTGGAATTTTGAAAGATTTACGATAAAATTTAGAATTAATACGGATTTATTCGGTGATTCTGGTTTCTAATCAAATGACAAAGTGACTTAAGAATTAATTAAACAAATCTATAGACCGCGCAAAGATTTGAGATTTTTGGTACTTTTTGAGCCTCATCGAACACTTTTCGATAATATTAGCCAAAGTAACTGTCATTTGAAATAATCAAATTTTTTTTTAATTTACGATGTTTATAATGAATTTATATTTATAACTACTTTTTCTATTTACCATTGTAATTTTTTTGAAGGCGTATCTTTTGCTTCTTTATCCAACACGTTTGGATAATATTAGCCAAAGTTATTAACATTTCAAAAAATTTAAGTTTTTTAAAAATTTATTTTTTTTGGAAATAAATTTAAAATTAAATTACTTTTTTTTCTTCAAGTTTGTAGTGCTTCTTAAGCCTCTTCTTCTGATTCCTCGCATAACACTATTCAATAATATAAGTCAAAGTTATTAACATTTCAAAAAATGTAAATTGAAAAAAAATTTCCTTTTTTAATAATAAATTTATATTTATTTCCTTTCTTCTTTTCAAGTTTGTAGTACTTCCTAAGTCTCATCTTTTGATCTCTCATAGAATATTTTTCAATAAAATTAGCCAAAGTTATAAACATTTCAAAAAATGTAAATTTTTAAAAATTTCTGTTTTTTAATAACAAATTTATATTTTCTTTCTTTTCTTTCTTCAAGTTTGTAGTGCTTCCTAAGCCACATCTTTTAATCTCTCTTCGAACATATTTCGATAAAATTAGCCAAGGTTATTAACATTTCAAAAAATGGAAATATTTAAAAATTTTCTGTTTTTTAATAATAAATTTATATTTATTTTCTTTTTTCTTTTCAAGTTTGTAGTGCTTCCTAAGCCACATCTTTTAATCCCTCTTCGAACATTTTTCGATAAAATTAGCCAAAGTTATTAACATTTCAAAAAATGGAAATATTTAAAAATTTTCTGTTTTTTAATAATGAATTTATATTTATTTTCTTTCTTCTTTTCAAGTTTGTAGTACTTCCCAAGTCTCATCTTTTGATCTCTCATAGAATATTTTTCAATAAAATTAGCCAAGGTTATTAACATTTCAAAAAATGGAAATTTTTAAAAAATTTCTGTTTTTTAGTAATAAATTTCTATTTACTTCCTTTTTTTCTGCAAGTTTGTAGTGCTACCTGAACCACATTTTTTGATCCCACATTGAAAACTTTTCAATAATATGAACCAAAGTTATTCACATTTTAAAAAACGTAAATATTTAAAAATTTTCTGTTTTTTAATAATAAATTTATATTTATTTTCTTTTTTCTTTTCAAGTTTGTAGTGCTTCCTAAAATACATCTTTTGATCCCTCATAGAATATTTTTCAATAAAATTAGCCAAAGTTATAAACATTTTAAAAAATGTAAATTTTTAAAAATTTCTGTTTTTAATAATAAATTTATATTTATTTCCTTTTTTCTTTTCAAGTGTGTAGTGCTTCCTAAGCCACATCTTTTAATCCCTCTTCGAACACTTTTCGATAATATTAGGCAAAGTTATTACCATTTCAAAAAACGTAAATATTTAAAAATTTTCTGTTTTTTAACAATAAATTTATATTTATTTTCTTTTTTCTTTTCAAGTTTGTAGTGCTTCCTAAGCCACATCTTTTGATCTCTCATAAAATATTTTTCAATAAAATTAGCCAAAGTTATTAACATTTCAAAAAATGGAAATTTTTAAAAAATTCAAGAAATTTTAGTAATAAATTTCTATTTACTTCCTTTTTTTCTGCAAGTTTGTAGTGCTACCTGAACCACATTTTTTGATCCCACATTGAAAACTTTTCAATAATATGAACCAAAGTTATTACCATTTCAAAAAATGTAAAAATTTAAAAAATTTTCTGTTTTTTAATAATAAATTTATATTTATTTTCTTTTTACTTTTCAAGTTTGTAGTACTTCCCAAGTCTCATCTTTTGATCTCTCATAGAATATTTTTCAATAAAATTAGCCAAAGTTATAAACATTTCAAAAAATGGAAATTTTTATAAAATATATTTTTTTTAATAATAAATTTCTAATTATTTCCTTTCTTCTTTTCAACATTGTAGTGCTACCTGAAAAACATCTTTTGATCCCTCATAGAATATTTTTCAATAAAATTAGCCAAAGTTATAAACATTTTAAAAAATGTAAATTTTTAAAAATTTCTGTTTTTTAATAACAAATTTATATTTATTTCCTTTTTTCTTTTCAAGTTTGTAATGCTACCTGAACCACATCTTTTGATCCCTCTTCAAACACTTTTCGATAATATTAGGCAAAGTTATTACCATTTCAAAAAATGTAAAAATTTAAAAAATTTTCTGTTTTTTAATAATAAATTTATATTTATTTTCTTTTTACTTTTTAACTTTGTAGTGCTACCTGAAATACATCTTTTGATCCCTCATAGAATATTTTTCAATAAAATTAGCCAAAGTTATAAACATTTCAAAAAATGGAAATTTTTATAAAATATATTTTTTTTAATAATAAATTTCTAATTATTTCCTTTCTTCTTTTCAACATTGTAGTGCTACCTGAAAAACATCTTTTGATCCCTCATAGAATATTTTTCAATAAAATTAGCCAAAGTTATAAACATTTTAAAAAATGTAAATTTTTAAAAATTTCTGTTTTTTAATAACAAATTTATATTTATTTCCTTTTTTCTTTTCAAGTTTGTAATGCTACCTGAACCACATCTTTTGATCCCTCTTCAAACACTTTTCGATAATATTAGGCAAAGTTATTCACATTTTAAAAAACGTAAATATTTAAAAATTTTCTGTTTTTTAATAATAAATTTATATTTATTTTCTTTTTTCTTTTCAAGTTTGTAGTGCTTCCTAAGCCACATCTTTTAATCGCTCATAAAATATTTTTCAATAAAATTAGCCAAAGTTATAAACATTTCAAAAAATGGAAATTTTTATAAAATATATTTTTTTTAATAATAAATTTCTATTTATTTCCTTTCTTCTTTTCAAGTTTGTAGTGCTACCTAAAATACATCTTTTGATCCCTCATAGAATATTTTTCAATAAAATTAGCCAAAGTTATAAACATTTTAAAAAATGTAAATTTTTAAAAATTTCTGTTTTTTAATAACAAATTTATATTTATTTCCTTTTTTCTTTTCAAGTTTGTAGTGCTTCCTAAGCCACATCTTTTAATCCCTCTTCGAACATTTTTCGATAAAATTAGCCAAAGTTATTAACATTTCAAAAAATGGAAATATTTAAAAATTTTCTTTTTTAATAATAAATTTATATTTATTTCCTTTTTACTTTTCAACTTTGTAGTGCTACCTGAAATACATCTTTTGATCCCTCATAGAATATTTTTCAATAAAATTAGCCAAAGTTATAAACATTTCAAAAAATGGAAATTTAAAAAAAATATATATTTTTTAATAATAAATTTCTATTTACTTCCTTTTTTTCTGCAAGTTTGTAGTGCTACTTGAACTGCATCTTTTGATCTCTCAGAGAATACTTTTCAATAATATGAACCAAAGTTATTCACATTTTAAAAAATGTAAATTTTTTAAAATTTCTGTTTTTTAATAATAAATTTATATTTATTTCCTTTTTTCTTTTCAAGTTTGTAGTGCTTCCTAAGCCACATCTTTTAATCCCTCTTCGAACACTTTTCGATAATATTAGGCAAAGTTATTACCATTTCAAAAAATGTAAATATTTAAAAATTTTCTGTTTTTTAATAATAAATTTATATTTATTTTCTTTTTACTTTTTAACTTTGTAGTGCTACCTGAAATACATCTTTTGATCCCTCATAGAATATTTTTCAATAAAATTAGCCAAAGTTATAAACATTTCAAAAAATGGAAATTTTTATAAAATATATTTTTTTTAATAATAAATTTCTAATTATTTCCTTTCTTCTTTTCAACATTGTAGTGCTACCTGAAAAACATCTTTTGATCCCTCATAGAATATTTTTCAATAAAATTAGCCAAAGTTATAAACATTTTAAAAAATGTAAATTTTTAAAAATTTCTGTTTTTTAATAACAAATTTATATTTATTTCCTTTTTTTCTGCAAGTTTGTAGTGATACCTGAACCACATCTTTTGATCCCTCTTCAAACACTTTTCGATAATATTAGGCAAAGTTATTACCATTTCAAAAAATGTAAATTTTTAAAAATTGTATTTTTTTAATAATAAATTTATATTTTCTTTCTTTTCTTTCTTCAAGTTTGTAGTGCTACTTGAACTGCATCTTTTGATCTCTCTGAGAACACTTTTCTATAGTATTAACCAAAGTTATTAGCATTTTAAAAAATCAAATTTTCGAATAAGTTACTAATTTTGTTCTTTTCTTGTTTAATTGTCAATAATATATGACAGTATTCAATTCATAAAGTTAATGAAATAAAATTGTTGTCTTTAAGGAAATTGTTTATTAAATATACACAAAAATCGAGAATTTCAGTTCGCAGCGGTTTTTGTTATATTTAATATATTTCAATTTTGCTACATTTTCTTCTGGTAATAAATATTTAAATTTTTGACAATAAAGCAAAGAAGTCGTTTTTGCCCATATACATAAAAATTTAATTCTACAGTTTAATATTATTTTCATATAAATATTTAAAACCTTTTAATTTTTTTTATTTTTGTACTTTTCGTTCTAATTTGAAAAAGCAAATACAATATAACGGAAGTATAAATAAAAGCGTACGATTAAGACACAAGGTGTGAATGAATTACAAATTGAGAGTAAATATTTACAGTTTGATTAAAAAAAGAAAAAAAAACTCGCTGATACAAATTTTCTCTTAAATGACGAGATAATTTTGAAAGTTTTTTTCTCCGTGCACGACAATAACGACGACTTCGGCGGCAGTGGTGGCGGCAAAGTGGCGCAAATGTGAGACGATGAAAATATTGGGTCTATTTTGAAATTCTATTTTGGTTCGTCGGCCGAGAACTGAGCACACTCTTCCAACTACGAGTGCGTTACGCACTCGCCATTACTACTATCCTGACCAACATTCAACTTTTGCTTTCACGTTTATAAGCGAGCATTGATCCACTGATTTTTGCCTTTATATGAAAAAAAAAACAATAAGAGAAGCGACAATGATAAATGTAAAATTAATTTTACAAAAATTATTAAAATTGAAAAATATCTTCGTGTTTTCTTTTTTTGACGAGAAACGAAATTTTTTACCATGTCGCTAAAATAAGAGTTTGTATGAAAATTGAAATGAAACGCGTTTAACGAAATATACATTTTAAGAGAGTCTGTGTGTGGGAAATATATGAACAAAGAAACGCTACACAATTTTAGAACATTATATTTTTATTATTTTTAAATTGAAAAATTTTCGTCTACGTTGAATATTACAATAATAACAACTTTAACAATTTGGAAAATATAAAAGTTATGAAATCAAAATAATCACATATTTAGGTCTGTTTTTATGAAAAATTTTATAAAAACAATTTAAATAAAAAAGAAACAACTTTTACGATATTTTTTTTACAAAATTCCAATTCTAAAATTTTTATGCATTCTTTTAATATTTCAACGAAAAAACAATTTTTTTTATTTTCACTGAATTCCCTAAAATGAAATATCAACAAACTAAAATTTTACAATATATTTTTAAATCCTTTTTAGTTTTAATTAAAATGAAAAAGAAAAAACTTGTGTATTATATTCTCATGCTTTTGCAATTTTAACAAACTATTAACAACTTTTAGAGTATATTTTTGTTTTTACGATTTTCTATTAAATTAAATATCGATTTTTATTCTTTTACAATTTTAACAAAAAAGCAGATATTAATAGCTTCTAAAAAATGTTTTTATTTTTTTTACACATTTCCAATATTTTGTGTTTTTGCAAAAAGCTTTTCAAAATTAAAATTATATTTGTATAAAAAACAATTTAAAAAAAATTTCTACAAAAGTTAAAATGTTTGTCTATAAAATAAATTTTTCAAATAAAAACATCGAAAAAGGAAATCAAACATTTTAGGAATAAATATAAAGTGCAACAAAACCGTTAGTTTCAAATTGTCTTTTTAATAAAATTTCATAAAAAAATTTATTTGCAATTCGATACAAAAAATTTAATAGAAATTTCGAAAATAAAATTTTTTAAATAAAATAAACTTTTTTAAAATTTGTGGCACTTAAAAACTACTTTTTTTGTTTTTTAAATTTGCACAAATTTAAATTTGCTAATAGTTGAAATAGAAAAATTGTTATTTAAAATTTTAATGAAATTTATCTTAGAAACAATTAAAAAAGTTTTTATAACATTCTTTGAAATTATCAATTTTTGAAAAAAGTTTTTTGGAAATCAATTATTTTCACAAATATAACGACATTTTTTTGCTGAAATTAAAATATTGTGAATAATATACTATTTTAATAATTTTTTTTAAAAATTCAATTATTTTCGAAAAATTATTAAAAACAATTATTATCGTAAATAACAAAATTTTCAAAGGAATTTAATTATCACGAAAAAAATTATTTAAAAAGATTTTTATTAAAATTGGTTAGAAGAATTTAATTATCTTTACTCAATTTTAATTGAATTCTTTAAAATTTTTTTAAAGTGTTTCAAAAAATTCAATAATTTACAAAAATTGAATAAACTTTAATCCAAAGATACAATAACTTTCATGAATAATAAAATTTTTTACAGGAATTCATTCAATTAAAATCCCATTTTATCAAGAATATTTTTCGAAAAAAATTGATTATTTCTAAAACTTTGATGAAATTCTTTATTATTTTATTTTAAGAAATAATCAATTAATCTATAAATTTTTTATTTACATGTTTAAAAATTGAATTTCTTATAGTTTCTAATAAGAATTGAGTTAAGAATGAAATTCCAGATTATAATTGAATACTAAATGTAGGTTCATTATAGTATAAATTTGTAGAAATTGTGTTATATTTCAAAAAACTTTTACATTAAAATTATTAAAAATTTTAATTCCTGTGGAAACAAATAAATTTATTTATCGAACAAAAATTATTCAAACATAAAAAGTTAATTTAAAAATTGTGGAAAAAAATGAATTGTTTGAATAATTTAATTAAATTATTCGAATAAAGTTAAATTTTTCGTTAAAATGAAAAATAATTTTTGCAAATTTCCCAGTGGAAATTTTATAAATTAATAATAAATAAAAAAATAAAAGTAAATAATGTAAGTGTAATGTAAAAAAAGTATAATAAAATTAGTAAGTTTTGTACATTTTGAGTGAAGATGAAATATAAAATAATATATCAACTTTCAGTAAAAGCTGGGAGAGCTTATTCGCTTCACGACTTCCTCTGAACATTAATATAAATAAGCAGAGTAAGTTTTAGTTTCATCCGAATTTTACTCGATAAAACTGCGTGAATAAAAGTTTGCACTTCATTTTCGTTTTTTATCCGAAGCGACGGCTTAAGCATGAATTTTTGCAATTACATACTACATTACATAAATATGTAATATATATTATAGTCCTGTTAAAATAGACGTGAATTTCAGAATAAAAATTTTACACCAAAATTTACATAAATATTCATTAAGGGCATTTGAATCATTTGAATAAAAAAAAATAGGAAACAATATTTTTTACATTTGGTGCTCCCAGAAATTTTATTCTAACAAAACAAAATATTGATTAAAAACTAGAAAATCATAATTTAAAAGCGAAATAATAATTTTAGAAAATTAGAAATAGAGCAATTTTTGAAAACTAAAAAATAATTTTAAAACAAATTAAAAAATATTTTTTTTTAAATTAGAAAATAATATGTAAAGGTAGCCTTGTTTGAAATAATTTTTTAATGTAATAAATTACAATAAATTATTAATTAAAAATGAATTTTCAAAAAGAAATTAATTTCCAGAAGAAAAACGGTATTAATTTAAAAAACATTGATTAATCGAAGTAAAATAAGTGACATATTGAGAAAATCTATTCATATGTGAAGTGTTATAGAACTGATTTTAATTACAATTCAGAATACCTTATAGAGTAACAAGTGAACATTCCCAGATGTATCACTGGAAATTGAATGTAACTCGATACAACGGAAGATCATCGTAATTGAATGATGATAGACATTTAATCCACTGCGGCACCGAAGCAATTTCTAAATGGTTTTCCTTCGCATTATATTTACGTACTAACAGATTTTCAAAATTTTAAATGGCGGATTCAATATGGCCGACTTTTTCTAATTTTCTTGAATTCATTTCGAATTCATTACTTTGAGGTATTCAGGAAGACAGTTTTTTAGTTTTCAAAATGATTGAACCCGAAAACGTCCTCAGCAAACAATAACAATTTATCTTAAAATAAAACATTAAAAAATGTTATTTTCAATAACAAAAAATCATATATTTAATAACTTTTGAGTGGGTTATAATTTTGTAAACATAATTTCTACATTATTTAAGAAATTCTTATTTTGAAACAGTATTTTCTATCATTTTTCCAATTATTATTTCTATCTTTACTTTTTAAATTTATATATCAATTTTTATCGAAATAATCAATTGCATAAAAATTAAAAACATAAAGGCATTTTTTCATGACTTGTAATAAAATAATATTTAATAATATTTAATTTAAAAAATTAAATAATATATTATATATTATATAATAATATAATAATATAATAATAATAATATAATATATTATGTAATATATTGTATAATATTTAATAATATTTAATTTAAAAAAATTAAATAATATGAGTATGAAATAAATTTTATTTATGGTATACTTCTTTTTATAATAAATTTCATTTGACAGATTTAAATTATGCAACTTTTCTCATTTTTTTATAGAAAATAGAAAATTGTTAATTGTTAAAAAATTAAGATTAAGAAATTAGAAATATGTCCATTTTATGCATAATTTTTATCTCTCAATTTTTTCAGAAATCCAAGTTTATTTCAAATGAATGAAAAAATTCTTCAAAGTTATCGTCATTCTTTCAATTTTAAAACAATTAATTTTAATGATTTTTGAAAAGGTTCCTAGACAATTTTCAAATCCAGTTGATTGCATTTCAATTTTACGAATTTTCTACTATTTGGAAGTTCTTTAATTAAATATAATTCGAAAATAAAAACTTTAAATAATTTAAAAGAACACGTTAATTTATTAAACTTTAAAAAAAATTTAATTCTAAGAAATGTCCGGTAAGAGTATAAAAATTTTGTTTAAAGCATTTAATTTGAAACCTTCTTAAAATTCAATTATTTCTAAAAATTCACACTACAATGCTGTTAAGAATTAATTCTAATCTAAAATTGTAATTGAAATTCATTCTAAAATCAATTTCTGTTAGAAAATTTTACGAGAATTTCATTATTTGAATACAAAAAAAATAATTTATTGAATAATTCAATATTTCTAAAAATTGTAATTCTTTTTAAGAATTTTATCGTTAAATTTTTAAATAACTGAAATCTTTTCACAAATTATAATATAATTTTTAGAATTAATTATTTATTTCGAGAAATTTGATTGAAATTGTATTAAAAATAATTAAAATTCTGTCATGAGTTTATTATTTATGCAAATAATTCAATTTCAAAAAAAAAAAAAAATGATTAGTTTATTACGAAGAAATTTATAGAAAATCTGTAAATAATTGAAAAATGTGAAATTTTTATGATTTCGAAAAGTAATTAAATGTTTATTAAATGTTAATTATATGTTGATAAATTTTATCAAAATTTATTTTAAATGATTGAATTTCTACGAAGAATTTTACCCACTATTTTTAAGTGTTTTTAATTAAATTTCCTTTTATGTTTTCGCAGAAAGCATTTCAAAATTAAAAATATTTTTGTATTAAGAACAATTTCAAAAATATTTCTACAAAAGTTAAAATGCATGTCTATAAAATAAATTTTTCAAATAAAAACATCGAAAAAGGAAATCAAACATTTTAGGAATAAATATAAAGTGCAACAAAAACGTTAGTTTTAAAGTTTCTTTTTTAATAAAATTTTATTTAAAAATTTATTTCTAATTTCATGCAAAAAATTTAATAGAATTTTCGAAAATAAAAGTTTTTATAAAAATAAAAATATTTTTCGAGGGATTCTTTTAAAATTATATTAAAAATAATTGAAATTTTCTGACGAGTTTAGTTATTTATAAAAAATAATGAAATTATTTTTAAAAATGTATTATTTAAGAAAACGATAGAATTAATGGGAAGAAATTAGAAACAAAATTTTTTAATCAATTCGTGTGAAATTTGTATTATTTTTGAAAATAATTAAATTTTAAAGAGGAATTTCATTATTTACAACAAATAATTGTAGAAACGAATTAAAAATAAATTTTGAACATAA
Organism: Leptopilina drosophilae; assembly: GCA_032873175.1. Lineage (NCBI taxonomy): Eukaryota > Metazoa > Arthropoda > Insecta > Hymenoptera > Figitidae > Leptopilina > Leptopilina drosophilae. The sequence continues at coordinate 33,842,764 of CM065486.1, read as the reverse complement.
TTGATGTTCTATGAAGAATTTTATCTCCTTTAAAAATAATTGATTTTCTGCAAATCTCAAAAATCGTTTTAAAATTTGTAACTGAATTAATTTAAAATTAAAATTTTATAAAATTTCAAATTAAACTCTTCTGATGTTAAACTCTTTGCAGAAACTTTAAATGCAACTATTGTAAAATTGAATTAATTTTGAAATACTTATTGAAGTAAAATTTTTCATTACATAATTTTTAAGTAATAATTTTATTATATAGTTCTTCAAGAATTTTTTTAGAAGTCGGTGTAATTTGATAGTTTATGAGGAAAACAAAAAAGACGCAACAAATATGATTTATTTTTTTCAGTACTTTTAATAAAAATTTCTAACTTTTCCCTGTATTTCTTATCTCAGAATATGTGAATATTACACTTATAACAATATTGAAACCGAATTTTTAATTTAGTTTCAATAAAATTAAAATAAAGCATAAAAAAAATTTTATGACCATAAGACAAATTTGAATTAAAAATTTTCTCATTCTATTATTTTTAAAATTAATAATTTTATTTTAAAAAGTAAATAAGAAGTTTACAGCGTGGAAATTGTTGCTTCGTTGTTAATATTCGTAATCTCAAGGAAATTCGAGGAATTTTCGAAAAAATGGCCGCCATATTGGATCCGCCATTTTGAATGTTTCAATTTTGACCGAAGATTCTTAATCGTCAAAAATAAAAATTTATATTTCCATAATTAAGAATTCTGTATGTATAAAGTATAAGTAAAATATCAAAGCGGATAAGTTGTTAAACTTCAGAGCAGAATTGAAAACCATTTTTTATATCGAATTTTTTTTTCAACACAGCAGAAGAATAAAGTAAACAAAAATCAGATTTGCAGTAGATTTATCGTACGAGTACGATACGAAGCATGAAATACGACGAAAGCAGGAAAACCGGACTAAATGCGAATTTATTTCAAACAGCTTTCGGATTATTTCGGACTCATTTCGGATTCAGATTTAGGAGGTTTACAACTTCTGAAATTTCCGAAAAAATACACACACTATTCTTAAAAGGGTTAGAAGATTTTTTTCCAAAATTACCTTTATAAAAACACTTTAAAAAATATAAGAAAACTTAATTTTATTTCTAGAATGTTCGATGTATACTTTTTATTATGTAAAAAAGAATTTTTAAATCAAATAAAAAAATTTACAAATTTCTAAAATAAAAAGTAGAATTTAAAATTCTGTTAGTCGTCACTATAAAAATTTCCCCGTATATAAAACAAAAGAGTTTTCGATTGATTTTTGTAAATTTGTCCGCTATATTGGACCCGCCATTTTGAATTCTTGAAAACTCACTAGAGAATCGTAATCAGCGACAATGAAAACCACCGAGTAACGAGTTTCAAACGAATTTGGTCGATTGAAGTGAATAAAATTTGTTTGGGAAAATACATTTATCGCGTTTGAATGCTAACGTTATTTTGTACTTTTTTGAAAATAACTTCAGTCTCTGAAATTACAAAACAAAAAAACATTTTTTTTATTTAAATTTTCCTAAACGAAATAGAATTTACTTTTTTTGAGAACAATTGTTCGCAAAAAAAATTGTTCGCTCCAAAAAATTATAATAGACAAAGTTGAACGTAATTTGTAATTAAAAATTACGTTCAACTTTGTCTATTATAATTTTTTGGAGTTAAATTTACTTATACAGTAAGCTTATTGAATTGTCAGGAAAGTAAAAATATTTTTGGGGGATTTGGAAATTCAACTTCTCACCAATTTCTCTAACGGACCCATTGTTCACATATTACACTCATTGAGTTAAACGACTTGACCTTACACCGTAATTTGTGTTGATTACTGACTCGGCACTTGCTCCAGACATTTATATACTTAATTCGCGATTCATCACTTCTAAAATTCAGTGTATTTTTCTGATAATTCTTATATTAATATTAAAAATTTTGAATTTAAATAAAAATTTTTTTTTAATAACAACAATAAGAATATTATTACTCTAAATAATTTTAATTAGCAATTATTTATTTAAAAATAAAATATTAATTGTTTATTAATAAAATAATTATAAAATCATTAGAATTTTGAAAATATTTGTAAAATTCTTCAAAAAGATGATACGAATATTTTTCAGACAGAAATTCAAAAATTGTTTTTTCAATTGTTCCAAAAAACGGATACAAAATATTTTTTAGATACAGTAAATTGCAAAAGATTTTATTAATATTTTAAAATAATTTAATTCCTGAAAAATGTTTATTGTTCTTAAAAAGAATTGAATTCTTACGAAGATTTTTACAAAAAATTTTTTAAATAATTGAATCTGTTAAGAAATTTTATAATATTGGTAGGTAACGAAAATTATTCAATTGTGAAAGTATTTTTAAAATAATTAAATTTTACAAATAATTCTATTAACATTTTTTATAATAATTGAATTTCTCAAAAGCATTTTATTTTTCAGAAAATATTTGAATTCATGAAAATGATTTTATTAGAATTTTTTTTAATTAATTGAGTTTATAAACAAAAATTTAATACTTTAAAAAACTAATTGAATTCCTGAGAAAAATTCTAATATTTTTGTAAATAATTGAATTCTGCAAAGAATTTTATTAAAATGCCTGAAAATAATTGAATTTTTGGGAATAATTTTGTTATTTATCGATTTAATTGAATTCTTTCGAAGAATTCTTCACGTAAATAATTAAATTCTTTAATTAAATTATTGAATTCTTAAAAAAAGTTTATTCACATTTAAAAAAATGATTGAATTATTACAAAAAAATTTAAATAAAATTGTGTTTATAATAATTGATTTTTTTAAATCAATTTTATTAAAATATTTCAAAATAAGTGAATTCTTAATAAGAGTTTTATAAACATTGTTTTAAATAATTGAATTTTTGTTGAAAACTTTATTTGTAAAAAAATTGAATTTTTTGATTAATTAATTTAAAATAGTATTAAAAATAATTGAAATTATTTTTTAAGTTTCATTATTTATGAAAATAATTGAATTCTCTTTTAGAAATTTTATGAAAATAGTAGATATTGAAAATTATTGAATTGCGATAAGTTTTTTAAAGTAATTAAATTTTACAATGAATTCTATTAGAATTTTTGAGAGCAATTAAATTTGTTGAAATAACTGAATTCTTTCAAAGAATTATTAAAAAACATTATTTTTGAAATAACGATATTTTCGAGAAATTGAAATTAACTTTTTAAGAAAAATTATATTTCTTGATTAATTTCTCTAAAATTGTATAAAAAATAATTTAAATCCTTCTTTTATTTTTTTATTATTTATTTATGAAAATAATCTAATACTTGAAAAAAATTATATTTACATTTTCAAAAATAATTGAATTCATAAGAAAAATTTTATTATTTTTATGAAAATATAATTGAATTGAACCAGCAGTATTCTTTTTCAAAAAAATGTTTACAAATTATCCATTCAAATTTTTTCATGATTTGACTGATATCTCGCTGTGAAAAATATTTGGGACAATTATTCTTGAAGTTTATATATATCGCAGTATGGAATATTTTCCATAAAAGTTTTTAGAAAAATTTTTACCTAGAAACGAAAAGATCGTAGGAGAAGAAATTTTCCTCGCCTAATATTGTCAGCAGCTCAACGAAACCGAATATTGCAGTAGAGGTAATGCTCAAAAGTGCCGTCTGCTTGGAGACCCTCCAAATGGGATCAGTTTCATCGAGTACGAAGGCACTATGGGAAATGAAATCTCACTTTTCTATATATCGATAGCGGCCAACTATGAATATTTCCGAAAATATTTTTAATAAATTCTAAATAGATATGACTTTTGTAAATATAGACAACTTTTAAGAGCCAACAGTTGCTTGTGTAATGAATTAAAATGGGACAAAAAAAAAACTAATTCATCATTTTCTAGGTTACAAATTCATCTGCTTGTGCCTTTTCTTCTTTTGTTAAAATAGAGTTCAAAATTAAAAAATCTGTGATTTAAAATGCAATCAAAAGTTGCAGCAAAGATTGAAAAACTTTTAAAAATAGGCAAAAGTCATCCTCCATATTTCAGATTCAGGTTGATTCCATTTCAATTCAGACAGGCTAAAACATGTAAGTAAAATAATAGTTTCCTATGGAAATATATTATTTTTCACACAATTTTAGACGACACGTATTTTGTCGTTTGGCCAAAAAAAATTATTTAACGAAGTTAAGCGCATTTGAATTTTTAAAACTGCGAAGTCTGATTTCAAGAAAATGACGGTAAAAAATATTTAAATTGATGTATGTTTCTTACAACTGTCTATAATGTAGTGGGTTTTTTTGTCCCTAATTCCGGATTAAATGTTCATTGATGTCCCACAAGTTTAAAATTTTTTTAAATTTAACAAAATGGCGGCTATTTTTCGAAAAAGAATTAAAATCAAATTTTCTCAAAAACCCCATCGTTTTTTTCCCTCAATTTTTTTATGACTTTCTAGAAGTCTAAAGATTATTTTCCAATGAAATTTATCAGGGTTCCGCATCTTAAAGAGGAATAACAAATTTTTTTGTTTTTTCAAAAATGAAAAATCCCAAGTTTTTTCGATATCTTTACAATATACAACTAAATTTCAAAAATGAAAAACGTTTGTCTTGAAAAATTAAGTACACGGTAAATATTTATTACAACTGACATTTTCACCAATCAAGAAATTTAAATTATTATTATTATTATTATTATTATTATTATTATTATTATTATTATTATTATTGTATAATTAAATCAATAAAACTTGCTTTTTTAAAGTATATTAAACTTTTAATTCAGCATTTGAATGCAAATCATTTCTAATGTTACAAAAATTCAAAAACTACATGAAATACATTCATCAAAAAATAAATTTCCATGGAATTCAAAATTATTTTACTCCAACTTTAGATTAATTCAATATGTCAATTTTCTATTTAAATGTATTGTTTTACTTTCTTACTATTAGGTTTGTTCTGCTTTTATTTTTTCGTTAGTTTTTTTCTAGATGTTTTGTCTTCTTCGTAGAGTTTGCTGAAAAAATGACACAAGTTAATATTAGTAGAAATTTCATGGAATCTAATGTTTGGTAAACGATCGAATTTTTGTTATAAAGTTTGGAAAGTTCTTTTAATACTAAATATCTTTTTTAATTTCGTTAACTGTTTTATCATTATTTTTAAACTAAAACGAAAATGAATGTTGGGAGGAAAATTTTGTCTTCAGATCTAAAGAAATATACTAATTTTATGGGAATTCATAAGAAAGTAATGTATTATTCACGTGAAAATAAATTTATGAAGCTAAGAGAATTAACTAGAAAAAAACACTATCGAAAAAATAAAAGCAAAAAAAACCTAACAGTAACAAAGTAAAACAATACAATAAAACAAAAAATTGACTTACACTGAAAAAAAGTATTGAACCAAGAAAATTTTTCTTATTTAAAGCAAATCGTGAGATTGAATACGGCCAAGACTATTATAGTATTGATTCAAGAAAACGATTTTCTTGACATAGTATATTTGGAAGAAGAAGAATTTTCTTGGATCAAGAACACATATTCTTGATCCAAGAAAATGTGGAATTCGACCAAGAAGTTAATTTTTAATTGAGTTGAAACAATTATTAACTTATATTAATCTTCCCATTTTATCGGCTCGAGACAATGGGTGTCGGATGAAATAAATAGTTATTTAAAGAAAAAAAAGATTGCCCAATGTTCAAAATTACTTGACACAAGAAAATAAATTTCTTCCAATAAGAAAATATGGGTTTGTTTCAAGTAAATTAGGTCAAGAAAATGCATTTACTTGATTCAATGAACTTTTTTTCAGTGTATTCAATTAATCTAAAGGTGGAGTAAAATAATTTTGAATTCCATGGAAATTTATTTTTTGTTGAATGTATTTCATGTAGTTTTTGAATTTTCGTAACATTAAAAGTGTTTTGCATTCAAATGCTGAATTAAAAGTTTAATATACTTTAAAAATGCAAGTTTTAGTGATTTAATTATATAATAATAATAATAATAATAATAATAATAATAATAATAATAATAATAATAATAATTAAAATTTCTTTAATGGTGGAAATGTCAATTGTAATAAATATTTACTTAATTTTTCAAGACAAACGTCTTTTTTTAAAATTTAGTTGTATATTGTAAAGATATCGAAAAAACTTGGGATTTTTCATTTTGGAAAAAACAAAAAAATTTGTTATTCCTCTTTAAGATGCGGGACCCCGATAAATTTTATTAGATAATAATCTTCTGACTTCTAGAAAGTAATAAAAAAATTGAGGGAAAAAAACGATGGGGTTTTTGAGAAAATTTTATTTTAATATTTTTCGAAAAATAGCCGCCATTTTGTTAAATTTAAAAAAATGTTAAACTTGTGGGACATCAATGAACATTTAATCCGGAATTAAGGACAAAAAAACCCACTACATTATAGACAGTTTCAAGAAAGATACATTATTAATTTAAATATTTTTTACCGTCATTTTCTTGAAATCAGACTTCGCAGTTTTAAAAATTCAAATGCGCTTAACTTCGTTAAATAATTGCCAATCGGCAAATTACGTGTCGTCTAAAGTTGTGTGAAAAATAATATATTTCCCATAGGAAACTATTATTTCACTTACATATTTTAGCCTAGGTTTGAATTGTAATGGAATCAACCTTCATCTTTTTGATAAAATCAAAAAATTCTTCTGTCGAATAAGTCAAGATTTTTTTCCATCCCATGAGAACAAAATATATTCAAAGCAATATAAGTTAATCAGCTTTTGAATGTTTAGGAGATGAATTGAAAACCCTTTTATGCATTTAACCATGATCTTGCGGAACGTAACGAGAAATATTGCGTGATGCATAGAAATTGTGTGTACAAATTGCTGATGACCTTTTGTATACACCGCGCTTTGCATTTGAGGGGATGCTTTTGCTGATATCGCTTTATACAGTACTTTCGAATATTGTCTACGCAACGTATTTCCCCGCAGTCAATTGCTGATTGGTAATAGAGTGGTGTTTGTAGCAAAGCAGTAAATCTTCATTAGCGAAAGCCGTGTGTGGTTATCAGATAGCCATTAGCGCGTTTGACCAAGCATTTAGATCAGTGTCACGTGCGTGTATTTCACAAGGCACGCGGTTTGATGAAATTTCCACAGCATGCTTCAATGATAACAAAGTTACTAGATGATTCCATCGATTACTGAAGTAAATAGAGTAGCATAGTTTGCACTAAGTTAGTATCTCATCAAATTATGTTGGATCTATTACTACTACTACTACCACTATTACTACTACTATTCACTACTTCTCAAAGTTATTTCATCAAAGCATGTCATTTTGACCATTATATTCGACTTTACTTTGATCTTGATTCGCAATTTAATTAGAAAGATATATATTGCATTGCCAGAGAGAATTATTATAGTTATAGAAAATTATATACTTATTCTTCATAATGGAGCGAAACTCCTCCAAGTGTATATATACAAATCTCAAAAGTAAAAGTTGTCACATAGTGTGTGCAGAAACATTCCTACCATCAGTGATTACTTCATTGTCCACCAAATATTAAGATATTCTATTTGAAAATATACAGTAGGAATTCTATTAATGTAACAAAATTGTACTTTTAATCTGACTTCATATTTGTAATCAGCGACCCAAAAAACCCCCAAAAGTAACAATTTTTATGTAAATTTGATTAAATTTTTAAAATAAGTCCGCCATATTGGATCCGCCATATTAAATTTTGAAAGTCCGGCTCCATATTCCTAATCAGCGACCCCGAAAACCCCCAAGTCACAATTTTCATGCAAATTTGATTACATTTTAAAAATAAGTCCGCCATATTGGACCCGCCATTTTGAATTTAAAAAATCTAACATAATATTCGTAATCAGTGACCCCAAAAACCCCCAAGTCACAATTTTCATGCAAATTTGATTACATTTTAAAAATAAGGCCGCCATATTGGACCCACCATTTTGAATTTAAAAAATCTAACATAATATTCGTAATCAGTGACCCCAAAAACCCCCAAGTCACAATTTTCATGCAAATTTGATTACATTTTAAAAATAAGTCCGCCATATTGGACCCGCCATTTTGAATTTAAAAAATCTAACATAATATTCGTAATCAGTGACCCCAAAAACCCCCGAGTAACAAGAACCAGGCGAATCCAAACACTTTTTTAATTTCGTCCTCCATATTGCATCCGCCATTGTGAATTTTGAAAATCTAACTTCATATTCGTAATCAGCGACCCCAAAAAACTACGAGTATCATGTTTCAAGTGAATATGACCAATTTAAAAAAATACGTCCTCCATATTGAATCCGATATTTGGAATTTTTAAAATTCATGACAAAATTCTAAATTTTTCTATCTTTTTTGTTTGCCTCATAAACTATGAGATTACCACGAACTTTAATAAAAAAAAACCTTCAAATTTTACTATGTCGGACAATAATTTCTTTTTTAATAATTTAATTCTTGAAGAGCTATCAAAAAATTATTATACTTAGGAATTATTTAGTGAACAATTTTACTTAAATATTTAAAATTAATTGGATTTTAAAACAGTTGCGTTTACAATTTTTCACAAATAGATGAACTTTATAAAAGTTTTCATTTGAAATTTTATAAAATTTCAAGTTTGAATAAATTTAATTAGAAAAAAACTTAGATTCTTGTAAAATTTTAATAATTGAAATTCTGTGGAAGTTTATTGGAATCTTTAATATATAATTAATTATACAAAATAATAGATACTTGTTAAAGAATTTTAATTAAAAGAACTTAAAAATAGTGAATTTTGGAGAGATTACAAATATAATTGCAAAAATTCATTTATTTTCAAAAGTAATAAAATTCATCGTAGAAATTCAATTATTTAAAAATTTTTTTTTTAAAAATTCAATCAACATTCAATTAACATTTAATAAACATAAACAAAAAAATTTTACAAGAATCCAATTATTTTCATAAATTCTAATAATTTTTTTTTTAATTGAATTATTTTCCTAAATAATAAAACTTATTGACGAATTTTAATTATATTTAATACAAATTCAATCAAATTTCTCGAAAAATGTAATTACTTCTAAAAATAAAATTAAAATTTATGAAAAGAATTCAGTTATTTAGAAATTTTATGATAAAATTCTTTATTAGAATTAAATTTTAAGAAACATTGAATAATAGATTATTTTTTGTATTTAAATAATGGAATTTTTTCAGAATTTTCTAATATAATAAATTGATTTAAAAATTAATTTAAGTTTAAATTTCAGATAACAATTGAATAATAAAAGCATTATAGCGTGAATTTTTAGAAATAATTGTATTTTGAAAGGGTTTTAAATTCAAATCTTTGAAATTCCGAATTTTTCATGTTTTTAACTAAAAAATTTTGTGGAATTAATTTTTTCGGAAATTTTTTTAAAAAATTATTTGAAGTTTCTATTTTCAAATATACATTCTGAATTGAAGAATTTTTGAATAATAAAATTCATTCAAATTTAATAAAAATTAATAATAATAATAATAATAATAATAATAATAATAATAATTAATAATAATTAATATTATTATTATTTTAATATGTTCATAAAATTTAATTGTTAACAAATAGATTTGAAAATTCTCATAGAACTTTTTCAAAAATCATTAAAAAATAGTTAATTTAGAGAAGAATTTTAGTTATAAATTCTGAAAAATAATAATTGAATTGAAATGATGAAAATAATTTAGAAAAAATTAAAGTAACATTATTCATAGCATATATAAATAGAATTTTTTGAAAGCTGGTTAATTTTAAAACGGTTTCAATTTGAATTTTTTGAAAGCTGTTTAATTTTAAAACGGTTTCAATTTGAATTTTTTGAAAATCTTAATTCCTATGAAAAGAGAATAATAAAATATTTATTTAAAAAAGAAGTCGTTAATGTTTTAGAATCTTTTTACAATTAAAAAGCTCGTAAATAAATTGTAAGAGGACATTTTTTTAATACAATTTTTTTTATTTTTTAAAAATTCAACAATTTTCAACATCATTTTTAATTAAAATTTGTAATTGACAAATAGAATTTGTCAACAACATAGTTATTAAAAAATAACAATTATTCATAAAATGATATATTTTCTATGAAATATACCATAACTATAATTTTTTAATAAGTTAACAATTTTCTATTTTTTATAGATAAAAAGTAGAAAAATTTGCTTAGTTTATATCAGTCAAATGAAATTTTTTATAGGAAAAAGCTATAGTAAACAAAATGAATATATTTTTTATTTGTCAATCATCATTTTTTTAAATTTTCTAATTTCAAATATTATTTTATTATAAATCATGAAAAATACCTACTGGCTTATTTTCTATTTGTCAAACAATATTTTTGAAAGAAAAGAAAAACAAAAACATACTCAAAACCTAACTTCAAACTTAACCAAAGAATATTTATTCATGTCAAATAAGTTTAGTTATTGCTGTTTAGTTATTGAATTTCTCAAATATTTAATTTTTTTTAATGATTTTTAAGTAAAATATTTTATCTTTCTTCTTTTTAAAATGAAGTTTTTATGAAATTATCACTTTAACGAAAATTTCGTTTCATTAATATAAAAATTGCAAACTATATGGAAAAAGATAATAAAAATATCAATAATAATCATAAACGATGTTCTAATATTTTTTCTCAACATTTGTCGTCTGTGCGGATATAATTTTGAAAATAAAGTTTCGTTAAGTGAAAAGATATCTATTTTGACCAAACTTCAGGATCTGTATACCATTAAAGGTGACCCAGACGCGACGACATTCCACTTGTCCTTATGAAGACTTGCTGCTCTTCCTTTCTTGATACCATATTCTTCCTTTTCAATAAAACATTATCTTGTGGTGTTTTTACCTTTTGAGTGAAGAAAGAAAGGTACAGTAGTGGCAATCCTTATATAAAAGCAATGATAAAAACGTCTCGAATTATAAATCAATTACCATTTTTAGTTCTATTTCAAAAAATCCACCCCCTATCCTTTATGCACTATAGACTGACATATATGTCTTTAGAAAATACTTCAGAATTATTTTCTTTTTATTTAATAATAATATTATAATTTCTTCAAAGTTTTCTTCAATATTTTCCAATACATTTTTATCAATTTTTTTCCAAAAGGAAAATTAACTTTCGCTTCACTTTTTTATTTATTTTATTTATACATTTGTGACGCGATCTGAAGAAAGGGACCTTAGAAGCAAAAAATTGTAGGTTATGTTTGCAATTTTCGAAATAAAAATACAAAAAAATGATTAACTGTTAATGTTAATCATTAATGTTTAAGTTTTCATTGTAACTGAAATATTCAATAAACACTGATTTTGATTTGCAAAAAGTAAAAAAAAATTTATAATCAACAAAAAAGTAGCACTAACATAACCTTAAAGTGATTTGCTTCTAAGGTCCCCTTCTTCAGATCGCGTCACATTTATAGATTTCTTACTCGATAAATAATTTTTAAAAAGTATCTTTTAAACTAAAATAAGTAGTAAAAAAGTAGCTATTAAAAAATTAAATTTGATGACCGAAAAAACTCATTTTAGATACTTCTCAAAACTAACAAAAATTCCATTCTGTATTTTATTTTCCTTACTTTTTCCTACTTTTTCATCTACACTATTTACTTCTTTTTTATCCTGCTAATAAATTAAATTCCTCCAACGAATTTTATTATTTAAGAAAGAATTTAAATATTTATAAAAATAATTTATTTCTTGCTGAGAATTTCATAAAAATTTTTTAACATTTGATGTCCTTCGAATAATTTTATGCAAATTCTAATTCAATTCCTGAGAAAATTTTATTATTCAATGAAAATAATTGAATTCTTATTAAGATTCTTACACAAATTTTTAAAAATAATTTCATTTTATTTAGAAATTTTATGAAAATAATAGATATTATAAATTATTTAATTGCAAGCAGTTCTTAAAAATAATTAAATTTTACAAATAATTCTATTAAAATTTTTGAAAATAATTCAATGTCTGTGTGGAATTATATTACTTTTTATAAAAAAATAATTGTATTCCCAAAAAGCATTTTATTATTTACGGAAAGAATTAATTTATTGCGATCGGAATCATTAAATCATTTTGAAAATTTATTTATGTGAATAATTTAACTATCGGGAAGCATTTTATAAAAATCTAAAAGAATAATAGAACTATTTCAAAAAAATGTAATTCAGATCTCATTTAAAATAGTTCATTTATTTTGAACAATTTTATTAAAACATTTAAGAATAAATTAATTTCTGTGGGAAATTCTAATATTTTTGAAAATAAAATTGAATTCTTCATAAGAATTTTATAAACAATTTAAATAATTAATTTTTTTAAATATAATAAAACATAATTTACTGAATAATTTAACGTTAATTAAAATTTAATTTTTATAAATTTGTAGAACAACAATTTTTTAAGTAATTGAATTCTTTTGAAGAATTCTAATAAAATTGTTAAGATTAATTATTCTTTATTTTTTGAGGAATTTCATTAAAAATGTTTTAAAAATAATTCAAATTTGACCTTGAATTCTATTATTTATTAAAATAATTTAATTCCTACAATTTTTATTTATTTATGAAAGTAATTAAATCAATGAAAAGAAATTTCAAAAAAATAATTGTTAATTGAATTCCTGTGAAATTTTTATTATTTTTTAAAATACTTTAATGTCTGAGTAGAATTTTATCAAAATCAGTAAATAATTGAATTTTTTTGAAAAACAATTTTTTGAAATAGATATTAGTAATCATTGATTTGGAGACAATTTTTGAAAATAATTTAAACTTTGTCAAGAATTTTATTATAACTTTTAAAAATAATTTACTTTATTACATAATTTTTAAAAATATTAGTTAAATTTTTCATTAAATAATTTCTAAATATAATAATTTTTTAACAGTTTTTCAAGAACAAAGTTATCGAAAAAGAAATTATTGTTAGATATAGAAAAATTTGAAAATTTTGTATTAGAATTAGTAGATATTGAAAATCATTGATTTGCGAAAAGTTTATAAAAAAAATTAAATTTTACAATGAATTCCACTAAAATTTTTTAGAATAATTATTGAATGCGTGTGTGGCGTTTCATTAATTTTTTTTTTGAAAATAATTGAATCCCTAAAAATCATTTTATTGTTTATGAAAATAATTGACTTCTTGCGATCAATTTTATAAAAATTTGTTAAAATAACTGAAATTTCAAGAAAAAATGTATTACTTTTAAAAATAATTTAATTTTTGTAATGAATATTGTTGTTTAGAAAAATAATTGAATTTTGCAAAGAATTTTATTAAAACACTTCAAAATAATTGAATTTTCCTTTTCGGGAATAATTTTGTATTTATCTCTAATAATTAAATTTTTTCGTAGAATTATTTAATTAAATAGTTGAATCCTCTTAAAGAATTTTATTAAAATGTAGAAGAATAATTTAATTACTTCAAAGAAAAATAATTAAACTAACTTTTTCCTCTTCGAAAAATTTTATTAAAATATTTCAAAGTAATTGAATTCCTGTGGAAAATTCTAATATTTTTGTAAATAATTTAACTCTTCATAGGAATTTAAAAAAATTGTTTTTAAATAATTGATTTTTTCGAAATTTATCAAAAGTTATAAAAATTTTATTTTTCATTATTTAATTCTTGTGAAAAACTTCATTTTTGAAAATAATTGAGTTTTTGTTGGATTTTATCAATTTTTTGTTAATAATTGAATTCTTATGTGAAATTTTATGAAAATACTAAATAATTGAAATTCAAATAATTTTTTAAAGGAATTTAATCTTTTTAAAGAATCTGTTTATAGTTGTTGAGAATAGTTTTTTAATTTCTAGTATTAGCGAATTTGAATTAGTAGAAATTAAAAAAAATTCTAAAACTTTTCTAAAAAATTTAATTTCTGTCTTATTTGTCTGGAAAAATTGAATATTCGTGAAGAATTTTATCAAAATTTTTTCTAAATAAATTTAATTCTTTTACAAAATTTAATTAAAATAGTAGGAATATTAAAAATCATTTAATTATTATTTCCAAAATTTTTTGAAAATAATAGAATTCTGCAACTAATTTTTTTTCAATTTTTTAAAAAAATAATTGAATTTTGTGTGAGAATTTTGCTATTGATTTATAATAAATTTTTGATTTCAAAGAAAAAAAGTTCTAAATTGGGTTTGTTCAATAAAGAAAACGGTTTTACGGTTAGCGATGGTTATATAGGCCGGTCAGCCTGCTTCCAAATTTGGGGAAGTTGTTTGAATGCATAATGAATAAAAACCTAATGAGAATATCCGTTATGAGATCCGAATCGCTTCCTAATGAACAGTTTCGATTGCAAATAAGAAAAATTCCAAAATTCTCTTCCGAAATTAGTGAGAGATTCTGAGGGATTAAAAAATTCTTGGCGGCGTTCCTAATAGATCACAAAAAAAAAGAGTCTTTGACTTCGTTTGGCGCAGATGGGGGTCTGTTGTTTAGACTACTAAAGAGACACTTTCCAGTTCATCACACTATGTATTTAGTGGAATATAATAACTAACAGAAAAAAATTTTCTTTTCATCTCTTTCATAATATATTAAAGTGTTTGTTGGAAATTTATCGCAAAAATGAAAAACAATTTGTTTATTAAAACAAGTTTTTTTAAAAACTGACAAAAATAAGAATTTTTGGTGGTTATTAAAACTAAAATGCAGATGCGAATTTTTGGTAGATTTCTAAAATATAATTTTTTTTAGTTACAAAAGCAAACTAATATTTATCCAGAATATTCTCGCAGAAAGATTTATTTTAATAAAATAATACTCCTTTTTAAAAAAGATGGATCAACAGGTATAAATATATTGAAGAAGTTTTTGTTTTCCTTCTATTTCTTTCTCCCCCCCAAAAAAAATTTATAATCCTAATAAATATTAATAAAAATCCCTAAAATATTTCACAATTTTTGCATTCTTTTCGCATATAATTTAGTCACTGGGTGAACCGGCAAAGAGATCTCGGAATCCACTTTACTTTGGATATTCAAATTTCGAGAATGTGTCTTGAATGAAAATTCTATCATCGCTTCATCTTATGCTCTTATAGAATATTTTGTCGTTTTTTTTGCAATGCGAGAGAGTTCTCGACGTGTTCACTTTTCAACAGGTTTAGCCTTCCCTAAAGTTCCTACAAAAATATACGATAATGTAATGCTTGTAAACAATTCATTTCAGTATATAGCATAGAAAATGGCTTCGTCACCTGTTCGTGTAAAACGTCCTATAATTATTATATATTATAATTCGAAATGAAAAAAGAAACCTTTTTTCGCAATAAATTAACAGTAACTTGAAAATTTAATGACTTTAATTAAAATTAACATTTTACATAATTAAAAACTTGTTTTTTATTCATTATTTTTTATCTAAATTTGTAGGGATAACCCTAAAATTTCATGCCAAAAAAATCCAAGTATAAAAAAAAATAAATAAATAAAAAATAAATAAATAATAAATAATAAATAATAATAAATATAAATAATAGATAATAATAATAATAATAATAATAATAATAATAATAATAATAAATAATAAATTTTAATTTTTGACATGAAATTTTTGTTCTATTTACGATTCAGGGTTGTAATAAAAATTTATTTTGTTTTTCCATCACTTTTACCTGATTTCTGAAACAAAATTTTGACTTCTTCCAAGATTTTAAAGAATATATTCTCATTCACTCAAAAAATAATTATTTTTCTAAAGTCCAAACAAATTAAGATTTTTATAACCTTCAAATTCAATATAATTTATAGAATTAAATTATTTAGAAGAATTTGATAAATGAGTTTCAAACGATTGACTATTTTCGAAAAAAATTTATTCAAATTTTGTTTTTAATCATTAAATTCTTGTAAAGTTTTCAATATATAATAAGAAAATAATTAAACAGAATTGTTTGTAAATAATTGGATTTCTTTAAGGAAATTTTTTTAAAATATAGCAGAAATACAAATTATTCGATTAAGACAATTTTTTAAAAATGATTAAAATTTTGCGAAGAATATCATTAACATTTTTGAAAATAATTGAATTCTTCTGATGAATATTGATAATTATAAAAATAATTGAATTTCGGAGGCGAATTTTATTATTTTTAAAAACAATTGAAATTTTAAAGAGAATTATTTAAAATTTTTGCAACCTAATTTTAAAACATTTATTTTTTTAAATTATACAAATTCAATAGAATTTGTATAATTATAATAATTTATAATAATAAATGACTGAATTTCTTGGACGTTTTTAGTTTTCTGGAAAAATTGAATCTTTGTGAATAATTTTATCAAATTTTTTTTTAAATAATTAAATTCTTTTGTTAAATTTAATTAAAATAGTTAAATATTGGAAATCATTAAATTATTTTCAATTATTTTTAGAAATAATTAAATATTTAAAGATTTTTTTTTAATTATACAAATTCAATAGAATTTGTATAATTATAATAATTTATAATAATTATTATTTATAATAATAAATGACTGAATTTCTTGGACGTTTTTAGTTTTCTGGAAAAATTGAATCTTTGTAAAGATTTTTATCAATTTTTTTTTAAATAATTGAATTCTTTTGTTAAATTTAATTAAAATAGTAAAATATTGGAAATCATTCAATTATTTTTAATTGTTTTTGGAAATAATTAAGTATTTCAAGATTTTTTTTTAAACTCATAAAAAATAATTGAATTTCGTCCGAGAATTTAGCTATTCATTTAAAAATTTATAATTGTAATGTTGAAGAAAATTTTTGAATTTTAAAAATAATTGAATTTCTTGGAAAACTTTCATTAATTTTTAAAATAAGTGAACTATTATGATTAATATTGTTGTTTATAAAAATATCTGAATTTTACAATAAATTTTATTAAACTTCCTCAAAATAATTTAAATTCAAAAAGTTTTAATAAAAATCTTTGACTTTTTCTTGATGTACTCCGACGGAAATTCAATTATTTTCAAATGTAATAAAATTTTTCGCTGAAATTCAAATATGTTTAAAAATTTTGAATAACTCTCTTCAAAATTTCAATTGCCTTTAAAAATAAAAAAATTGTTCTCCGAAATTAAATTATTTTCAAAAATTTTTCTCAATTCTATGATTTTTAATAATTTTCACTATTGTAATAAAATTACAAAAAATTACAAAAACTTTTGATAAAATTCTAAATAAACATTAAATTTTCATTTATATTAAAAATTTATCAAGAATTCAACTATTTACTAATTTTTTATAAATTTCTTCATAATAATTTCAATTATTTTCATAAATAAATAATTTTTGACATAGATTAAATTATTTTCATTGGTAATAAAACTCAATATAGAATTTCAATAATTTTTAACAGAATTATAATTTATTTACTCGAAAAGTGTTTTATTAAATTATTTTAGAAAATTTTATTAAAATTCGTAAGAAAAATTAAATTTTTTAAAAATTTGTTGATAACATTCTTAATGAGAATTCAATTTTGAGATACATTCAATTATTCATTAAATTATTTATTTTCGTATTTCAATAATATTGAATTCTTGTAGAATTTTCTATAAGAAATTTATTTAAAAATGAATTTCTGTTAAAATTTATGAAAGTTTTAATTCTTCATACTTTTTACTAACAATTCTATAGAATTAATTTATTAGATTAAATTTAATTAGATTTTTTCTAAATTACTTCATGTTTGTGTTTTGTAAATATTTAATTGAATATTTTCTGAATAATCAAAAATTCAAGAAAATGCGTAGAATAATTTAATTCTTATAACGATTTTTATTACGTTTATTTTAAATAATTGAAATCCAAGGAAAAATGTTATTATATTTTATGAAAATATAATTTGAATTCTAGCTTCAAATTTCAAAAATTTTTTTTAAATATTTGAAAACCTGTTAAAATATTTATTACTTTGCTTTTAAATAATTGAATGCTTTTGAGAAATTCTATTGAAATAGTAGATTTCGAAAATGTTTAAATTTCAGCGAAATATTTAATTATTTTTGCGAAATCTAATTGAATTCATATCAAAATTTTTTGAAAATAATTACATTTTTCGAAGAATTCATTTCAAATTGTAGGTATTAAAAATAATTGAAATGCTATGAAAAATATTATACTTATGAAGATAATTGAATTCTTACAACTAATTCTATTCCATTTTTCAAAATAATTAAAAAATTAAAAAATTATTTTGAAAAATGTAATAAAATTCGTTGTAGGAATTCAATTATTTCTAATTTCATTATTTCATGAAACGTAATTGAATTCATACCGAAATTTTTTGAAAATAAATACATTTTTCGAAGGAATTCATTTAAAAATGTACTAAAAATGATTGAAATCCCATAAAAAATTTTATTATTAATGAAAATAAGTTTAATTTTTACTATGAATTATAGTAAATTTTTCAAACTATTTGAATTCATGTGAAAAATTTTATTATAAAAATAATCGAATTTTTGTAGAGGAATTAAAAAATTTTTTTTTAATGTTTTCATTTTCCCTGATTTTTCTGACTAATTATAATTTTCCTGATTTTTCTGATTTGTGGTAGTCCTGGGATTATATTCAGTTGGTAAATTTTAAAAAGTACATTTCTAATTTACCAATATTAATGTTTTAAAGCGAAAAAATGCTAAACTATTTGGTAAATTTTAGAAAATGCGGACTAATTTTTATAAAGAAGTAAAAATAGAATGTTTGGACAATATTCCAACGCGACTGTCTGTCTGATTGAAAATTAAATTTTCTAGAATTTCCGCACCTAAACAAATTGGATATCAATAAAAAAAAATTGTTTTTCTCCCCTAAAGCGATACAAATTCTCTATATCCACGGATCTTCGCTCTTTCATTTGTATTTTCCGTATTTAATCTTCCATATATATATTGCTCCTGCTCAAACATGTTTTGGCTCGCACGATTCATCCGGTTTTATATTACTTGACACTTATCCATTGGCGCTGAGATTGTTAATATAACATTCCATTGTCTATTATGTGTGAATTAATCGCGTCCCAAGTAGCTGCTGATTCATTTCAGTCAGTTCGATAAAAAAAAAGAAATTTTTTTCTCATTGTGGTCGGCTTTTTTTGCAATATAGTGCTATTTGTAATCTAAGTACGAGAAATATCTATGAAGGTAAAAATTTTATATTGATACAATTGAAGTTATATTGTATGTGTTTTACGAAGATAAATATACGATTTTTCTGTTTGCATTATATTTGAAATACTTTCCAGGAACAGGTTATTTTCGTGGAAGAAAAAAATTCTTTTTCCAACTAACTAGAAATTCGATAATAATAATTTTTATCAATTTCTATACTTGTATTGTGACGTTATAAGTAATTTTAGACAATTCTTTCGAAAATTAATGGAAACATTTTTTTTTATTCTAGATTTAAAAATCAAATTTTATAATTTTCAATAACATATAAATCTGGAAAATGTGAAAAAATAATAATTGTTCGCAAAAATATTTTATTCAATACACATAAAGTTAATATATAATGGAAAAACGTTTAAGTTTTTTTTATATTTTATTAAATAGAATTTAAAATTATTTTATTGATTTTATTGATTTTATTTAATTCGAACCTCGAGAACTTCGAGTGTATTTTAATATTTCAGTGTTTCAAATTGGTTAACGACGTCAAATTTCTCCTTGTAGGTGATTTTCCAATTATCTCTGCTATTATAATAATATTATCAGAACAATCATTCGAATACTATAATTTTTTAAGTTAGAATAACGATTCAAAAAAAGAAATAAATTTTTTCAAAATATACTATTTGGAAACTTTTTAGATTTTTGACACTTAAAGATAATTTTTTCGTCTTTTTCAAAATTGGCACTAACTTAAATTTTTAATAGTTAAAGTGAAGAATTATTTTAAAAAATGTTAGTCAAATTAGATAAAATATTTTTGAATGTTTTTTACAATTATTTAATACTTTTATTCGATTTTTGGAAAACGTGTAAAAGGTGAAAGAAAACTAATAAATAAATAATAAAATCTTAGAAACGATTTAAAAAATTCCGATACAATTCTTAGAAACAATAATTCAAAAATTTTAATAAAATTCTTTCAAACGATTCGATTATATTTAAATACCATTTTAATAAAAAAAATTCCGAACTAATTCAATTATTAAAACAATTGTTAATTATTCTTAGCATGAAATGTTTTTTTTAGAATATTAATGAAACAATTACTTTTGATGCAATTTTAAATAACTTTCACGAAAAATGCAATTATTGTTAAAAATTTTATTCAAATTTCTTCAAAATAATTCAATTATTCAAAAACATTTAGATATAAATAATTTAATCGACTTTGATACTTATTTAATATTTTTTACTTGATTTTTATTTTCATTTTTTAAACGAATTTAATTATTTTTAAATAATTTAATTCTTTGTAAAAATTAATTCTACAGAATTCTCAGCTGCAAGTATGAAAAACTCAAATTTTCAAGCATTTTAATTTGAAACCTTTTTAAAATTCAATTATTTCTAAAAATTCACACCCTTTTAATATTTAATTATTATATCTAAAATTTTAACTTAAAATTCAGAATCAGTTTTTATTTAAAAAAATTCTACGAGAATATTTAATTATTTAAAAATTTTAATATAAAACTAAATCATTTATTGAAAAATTGAATGTTTCTTAAAATTTAATTCTCATCATGAATTTCATCAAAAACATTTTTTTAAAATGCAATTATTCTGAAAAATTTTATTAAAATTCTTGAAATGAAGTCAATTATTTAAAAAAAGTCGATTAAATTGTAATAGTTATTTTCAAAAATTTTAAATTAATTCTTCGTAACAATTTAATTATTTTTAAAATGCTATTATATGCAACATTTACGATTTCAATAAAATTTCAAAAAAACTATTCTATTATTTAAATAAAATTTGTCATATTAAGAATTCAATTATTTTAATAAGCTGTTAAATTTCTGTAGAAAAATTTATTTATTCTCAACCTACAATTAAAATAAAAATTTTTTGATGGAATTTAAATATTTTCACAAAGTTCAACAACATTGTTTGATCGAATTTTCAAAAATTGTAAAAATTGTTTTAGAAAAATTTAATTGTTTTCAGTATTATTTTAATTTAATTCCTTGTACGAAATCAAAATTTTCATGAAAATAGTTGAATTTGTATATTAAACAATTTTTCCTTTTTTATTTTTAAAAATTATAATAAATATTTTAGAAAAATTTAATTATTTTCAATACAATTTTAATTAAATTTTTTGTACAAACTTAAAAAAATATTTAAAACAGTTGAATTTGTATTTTCCACAAAATTTTTTCCTTTTTCATTATTTCTGTTGTCTATTATTTTAATAAATAATAAAATTTTCCCACCAATAATTCAAGCATTTAATTTCTTTAATGTAGCTTCAATTATTTTTAATATAATTCTAAATGAATTATTTGAAAAATATAATTGTTCTTGAAAATTTTATTAAAAAATCTTCGAATTAATTAAATTATTTAAAAATTATTGGAAAGTGTTCTTCATAAGATTTCAATTGCAAGAAATATCCAAATATTATTAATAATAAATTAATAATTTTTTTATTTCATAATTATGAATTCTCGTAGATTTTTCCAATAAGAATTAAATAATTGATATATCAAACTAAGAGTTGGTTTAAAATTGAATTACAGTTAATTTTCAGAATAGTTTGAAATATTGAAATCATTAAAAATTTTATTTTCATGTTTTCAATAATTTTTATTTTAAAATAAAATGATTCAAGTTTTGAATAATTTTTTTTTTAAATTTTAATCAAAAAGTGTTTCAATTTTGAAAGAATTACAAACTAGTAATTTTTAGAAATAGTTTCTCAAAAACTTAAACTTTTAAAAAAATCATTCATGTTTTTAATAATATTCTATTTTAAAAACTTTTTTTACTACTTTTTGCTACGTTTTTAAAATTATTTCCTGAGTACAAAGCCTGATAATAATAATAATAATAATAATAATAAAAAATAAAAATAATAATGACACTTGTAATTCAAAATACATTATTTTCGATCTGTCAAGAGTGATGATATTGTGAATTTAAAAAAAATAAATAACGTATGTAAAATTGAAATGCTTATCATTAAAATATTTATGGCCATACAAAATAGAATAGAAAAATGGCCCTTTATCATTCGGGGGGGATTATATTCATTTTATGAATAATTTGCTTCTTCATAGTTGTCGTATTAAAAAATTTATTTTTATAATTATGATCCATTTTCCATTAAAAGCTGTAATTTCAAGTAAAATGTATACGTATTCATTTTGTAGATTATTTGTTTTAATATGTATGAAATATAATTTTTTTAAAAAGAATTAATTCATTTTATATCAATAAAATTTATTTTAAAATATGTAGCGCATAAAAATTTTTCAGAAAGCAATTGTCAATTTAAAAGATAAAAATTTATTTAGTTTCACATCATTTTTTACAAAAAGGGAAAAAGAATTCATTCAGTTTGTCTACAAAAGAAATAAGTATACCGAATTTTTTTTCGTACGGTTTTTATTTTTTTATAAGTTTTGACAGTTTCAATTTTTTTCAATTTTTTTTGTTTTTTATTTTTTTAATAAATAATAGTTTACATACAAACTATTATTAGAGTAAAAAAAGTTATAAATTTTCCTTATAATCAAAATAAAATTTTTTTTCATAATATTATTCAAATTATTAAAACAATAATTCGTCGGCCGTATTGGATCCGCTAGTTTGAAAATTTAAAAACTAACTTGCGTAAAAAAAAGTAAAAATAATTTTAGAACATTATTTTAATGTATAGAAAAAATAATTGTAAAACATTACTTATATTTCATGTGTAAAATAACGTAGATTTTCTTTTTCTAGGTGAGTTCACATTTTTACGATATATATCTATCTGCTCGAAAAGTTGGTGAGTAATAAAATACTATTTTACTGTAAATTTTATTATTTCTATAAAACCTTATATTTTAATGATAGAACGTCCAACGTCCTTCCGGCAGGACCAAAAAGACTCAGGTGAGTCCGTCCGAAATCGCTAAATGAAACTAACATGGATTGACATAAACAAAAAGTAAAATATATCGTTGGGAAGGTGATGAAACAAGCTTTCAGCGCATGTAAATGTCGAGCTTGTAAGTTCAAACCAAAAAGCAGGGTAGCTTAAAGAAGTTGAATTTTCGAAAAATTCATATAATTTTTAGTCACAAAATGAGGAAACCCGGTCCTGCCGGCAGGACGCTCTTCGCTTTGTTTAAAAGACTACCCAGCCTAGGCATATAAATTTAGAAACTTGATTTTTACATCATTGGAAAGCTTGTTTCAATACCTTTCCAACGATATATTTGTTTTTGTTTTTATCTGCTCCCATATTAATTTTATAAAGAAAATTTGAAGAGAGTTTTTATTCAATTGGCCGCAATTTTGCTGATTAACATTAAAAATGAAATTTTTTTAAATTAAACAAATAGGTTTCATTCTTTGAACGTTTCTGAAGAAAAAGAGACTAGACCGGTCAAAATATATTGATTTTTGTGGATTTTACATTAAATTTACGAAAAAATATTATTTTTTACTTTTTAGAAACAGCAAGTTTGAGGGCTTTAAAAAATGGTTTAATATTATTATTTTAAAAAGTCAAATATATGGATTTTTTCGTCTTTTCGTCTACTTTAATCCCAAAGAGTTCCGGAAAAGAAAAATTGAATTCCCTTTTTTAAAAGCCTTATTTTCGGAACATCCTTCCGGCAGGATGGGTGCTTGGACGTTCTATCATTAATAAATAAATACATTTCTGGTCGTCCTTCTTTAAAATTCAACTTGGCGGTTGTAAATTCGAAATTTTTTTCCTGTAACTTAATAAAAATGTGATAAAAATAAATTTAACATAATATAAAATATAATTTTGTTTTTTTATCTTAAAAAATATAAAATTAAATAGGATCTATAAATGTTAAAAAAGAATGAAACATATAAATAATGTACAAAATAAAATATCAACGAAATTTTTAAATAACCAAACTAGAAAAAGAGTCAAATTAGAGAAGAATGAGAAGAATTTTCATGAAATATTTTTCTGTTCATTAAATTGTATTTTTTTATACTGAGATAATTGTAAATATTTTTGCTTAAACAGTGAAGTAAAAAAGTGACGATTTGCGACAGTTGGATTTATTTATTTCTTGAGTAATATTTGACATTTAATTTTATTAGTAAATATTCCTGACCCACTTTTGCTTTAACTGTCTATCACTCGGCTCGTGTACTATTTACCCTCCTCGCTTGTTACCATTAAGTGACACGCAAAATTCATGTAGAATCAAACCTCAAACCTGTCATATACGAAATACGTATATATACATATTCGTTTCCACCATACGTTTATAGTTGCTTAATTATATGAAAATAATTAAAATGTCATCTACAGAAACATTAGTAGAAAGATTTAAAGTTTACCAACTTTAATAAAACTGTCTTCATGTAGGAATATATATTTGCAGAAACGAAATTAAAAAAAGAAAATTAGTTTTAAAAAGTAAAAATTATTTAAAAAAATTTTTAAAAATTATTTATTACGTTCATTTTTTGAAAAATGACAATAATTAGTAATATAGGCCAATTTCTTTGTTGTACAATTTTTTTGATATAAATGTGACGCGATCTGAAGAAAGGGACCTTAGAAGCAAATCACTTTAATGTTATGTTAGTCTTACTTTTTTATTGATTAAAAGTTTCTTTTTACTTTTTGAAAATTAAAATAATTGTTTATTAAATATTTTAGTTGTGATAAAAACTTAAACATTTTTGATTCTCATTGACAGTTGGTCATTTTTTTGTATTTTCATTTCAAAAATTGCAAACATAACCTACAATTTTTTGCTTCTAAGGTCCCTTTCTTCAGATCGCGTCACAAATGTCATTTGACATAAAATTCATTTCATATAAATTTTATTTCGACATAAGATTTATTTAAGATAAATTTCAATTGACATTAAGTTCACTTGAATTAAATTTCATTTTGACTTGAAATTTAATTCAAATAAATTTCATTTGACATTAACATTTTATTTGACTTAAATTTTATTTGCCATTAACTTTATTTGACTTAAATTTTATTTGACATTAACATCATTTCACATAAACTTTACATGACGTAAATATCTTTGACAGAAGTAAATTATTATTGTCAAAAAAAAATTTGTCACTCAACAAAAAAATTATTTGACGTGAAATTCGTTGAACCTAAATATCATTTGATATAAATTTGACAAAAATGTCATTTGACACAAAATTTCCAGTAAATTAAATTTGACTAAAATTTTATTTGACATTAAATTTATTTGATATAAAGTTATAAAAGTAAATGTCATTTTACAGAAATTTAATTTGACATTAAATTTCATTTGACATTAAATTTTATTTGACATAAATTTTATGTAACAAAAATGTCATTTGACAAAAATTTCATTTAGAAAATTTCATGAAATAAAATTTGACCTAAATTTCATGAAATAAAATTTGACATAAATTTCAGGTAATAAAATTTGACTTAAATTTCATTTGATGAAATTTGACATAAATTTCATTTGATGAAATTTGACATAAATTTCATTTGATGAAATTTGACATAAATGTCATTTGATATAAATTTGCCAAAAAAGTCTTTAGACAGAAATTTTCAATAAATTTCAATTAACTTAAATTTTATTTGACATTAAGTTCATTTGACTTAAAGCTTACATGACGTAAATATCATTTCACAGAAATATCATTTGACATTAAATTTTATTTTCCATAAATTTCATGACATTAATTTCATTTACCAAATTTAATCTGATGAAATTTATCATAAATTTAAATGAATTAAATTTGACATAAATATCATTTGATGAAATTTGACATAAATATCATTTGATGAAATTTAACATTAAACTCATTTGATGAAATTTAACATTAAACTCATATGAAATAAATTTAACATTAAACTCATTTGAAATAAAAGTTACATGACTTAAATGTCATTTAACATTAATTTCTTTTGATATTAAAATATATTTGACGTAATTTTTGTCAAATGTAATAATTTAAAAAAAATTTTATTTCACATGCAATTTATCATTTAACATAAATTTCTTTTGACATAAAAATTTATTTGACGTGATTTTGGTCCAATGAATTGCACGTCAAATAAAATATTTGTCAGATGAAATCATTTGACAAAAATTTTATTTGACATGCAATTCATTTGATAAATTTTTACATACATTATACATTTGATAGAATTTTGACATAAATGTCATGGGGCAGAAAATTTATTTGACGTAAAAATTTTTTAACTTTAATGTCATAAAATTCATTTGATATAAATTTCAATTTGACGTAAAATTGATTTCATATAAATTTCATTTTTACTTCAATTTTATATGCCAAATGTCTTTTTTATCTCAAGTATTGTTTATGTCAAATGGGAATTATTTTAATTGTATGTTATGTTAAAAAACGTTGTATAAATTTTTAAGTTACATAAATTTGATATATAGTGAAATTTATGTCAAGTGGAGTTTATCTGTCAATTTTAAATTATGTTAAATAATTTTTGTATCAAATGAAATTGTTGTTAAAAGGATTTTATGGCAAATGATGTTTATGTTGAAAGTCTTTTATGCGGATAAACAAAAACAGTTATTTTGCATAATGTAATGTTAGTTGCATTTTAAACCTTTTTTTAACAATTTCATCCGCCATATTGGATCCACCATTTTGAATTCTGAAATTAACTTCAGATTTCGTAATCAACGATTTAAAAAATTTCCCCAGTCTCTGTTATTTACAAACGAATTGGATCTAATATAAGAACAGAAATGTTAGTTGAAAATTGTCGAAGGTGCGGAATGAAAGTTTTCTTCACATTTCAGATAACAATCTCTACCATCATTTTCTTATGTCGCTTGTATTGACTTAATAGACCGTGTGTCAATTCACCTTTTTCTTCGACTATTTTACTTCAAAGTAAATATTTATCTTTCTTTAGAGGAGAAAAAATATTGAACCCCTTGACTTGCAGGAGGTTGTGACATTATCTTTGACTGATTATTGGAAATCCTTTTGTCCTTGCATTGAAATTTGAAAGCCATTGAGTTGTATTGTCTCGCACTACGCCTCGAAATTGTTCATTATTTTCCGTTAAAGATGCTGACTTGCCTTTGTTGAGCACTAATTGAAAAAAAACACTTTAATGTACAAATATTATTTCTTCCGCACAAATTGCATGTTGTTTTTAAAATTTAAATAATCACTTTTTTCTTCCTCTATTTGAATTTATTTCAATCAGTGACTAACTTTTTGACAGAGTAAATAATTTGAGTAAATAATTTATTATTTAATAATTTAATAATTAATTTATATTCCACTCTTATATTGATTTGGAAAAAAGAAAAATTTAATTCAAATAAAATTTACAGACTATAAATAATTTTAAATATAAATTTGCATTTAGTCTCTTTGACTCGCTATGTGCTCTGCGCAGCTGTGCACAAGGACAAAAAAATTCAATATCTCCGAGAAGTTTCGACTGGCTATCAATTTTTTTAAATACTTATAGAACCATTAGGTATCGAAATATTGATATTTAAAAAAAGTGTCGTTTCAATTTTACTTCTTTTTGAATCATAGGCAAAGTACAACAAAGCTTGAAGTGAAGAAAAAAAGTGTTTTTTTGTTTATTTAAAAATTTTTGAACCATAATTTAAAAAAAAAAATATTTTTTTCATCATATGGTTCGACATACTTGGCTCATAGTTTGAAAAAATGTCTATAATATAATTTGACGGTAATTTGATGGTTTTAATGAAAAACTTCTACTCAGGAAATATTCAAAGACACTTGGTGAGTTGGTTATCTGTAATTGAAACAATTATACAGACGTGTCGATTTCGCAATAAGAGCACCAGACATTCTACAATATACTTTATGATATATCGTTCATAGATATATTGGCATTGCATAGTAGCCACTGACACATTCATAAGCAGATGCGTGAGATCACGATTTGTGTAGAATGAAACGAGCAATATATAGTACTGTGATTAAACCACGTATCAAGTTCCTCGCGGGATTTGCTACACCACCGAAAGGATAAAATAATAATGAATTACATTCCAGTCCCGATGCATTTTCGTTTTACCCACTACATTTGTAATACAATTGTAATCTCTTTCCTAATTTTCATTCTCAGCTTTTGAATAATTTTTTTTTTTTTGCTGCAAAACTGCATTTCGAAGCAATGGGCTTAAAGAAATTATTGAATTAGTAAATAAATTCGGTAGTCATTAAAGAAATTATTGATTTAGTAAATAAATTCGGTAGTCATTAAAGAAATTATTGATTTAGTAAATAAATTCGGTTGTCATTAAAGAAATAATTGAATCAGTAAATAAATTCGGTAGTAATTCAGCTATTTTCGATTCTTTTGTTAATAATTATGGATTTAAAGTCAAAAGTGTAAAAAATTCAAAATGGCGGTAACAATATGGCGGCGATTTTTAAAAACTCAAAGGATTCTTTTAGAGGTTCTTTTTATTTAAAAGTTTTCGGCATCGCTGATTACGAATCTACTAACAGTTTTTCGGAATAAAAAATGTCGAATGCAGGCTTAGCACTCATCTACAAAAACTATTTACAACTTTTTTTATGTTATGCTACTATTGTCGATACTTGTTTCTAGATTTTAATTACTTAAAGCTGCTACTTATTTTGTTGACAATTACCACTACTTTAAATTCGTTAATTCTAGAAATCAAAAAGCTATTCTCAAAAAGTATAATAAAACTTCTTAAAACGATTTAATTATTTTAAAAAAATATTCGAAATTCAATTATTTTCAATTATTAGCATTTTCATAAAATTTCGCAAAAGAATTTAATTATTTTTTTAAAAAATTGATTAAATTAATTTAAAACTCACTTATTTTCATAAATAAATAAATTTTCACTGGAATTCAATTATTTTAGAAAAGCATTTTTAACAAAATTTCAAAAAAAACTATTATTTAATAAAATTTTTATTTCATTTCTTTTAAGTAATTCAATTACTTTCACTAATAATAAAATTTTTAATAGAAAAAACTTGTAAACAATTTTTGATAAAATACTCAGCCAAGTTTCAATTATTTTCATAAATAATAAAATTTATCGAAGAATTTTAATTATTTTTTATACTATTTTAAATAAATTAATCGAAAAATCACTTTCACAAATAAAGTTTTGTACAAATATTGAATTATTATTTAAAATAAAATTTTCATATTATTACGAAAAAATTTATTATTTGAAATAAAATTTTCATATTATTACGAAAAAATTTATTATTTAAAAGTATTTATAAAATTCTTAGGAAGAATTTAAATATTTTCAAAAATAACTACATTTTTTTACTGAAATTCTATTCTTTTTAAACATTATTCTTTACAACTATTCAAATCTTTTGATAAATAATAAAATTCATCAGAGAGTTTTCAATTATTTCTAATACAATTTTACTGAAATTGATAACAAAGTGTAATTATTGGTAAAAATAAAAATTCAAATTCAATTCTACGAAAAAATCAATTATTTTAAAAAAGTTTTTAAATTATTTTATTTAATTATTTGTAGAAATATTTTATTATTTTATTATTTGTATAAATATTTCATCGAAAGAATTCAATTTTGTTGATAAATAACAAAATTATTCCCGAAAATTCAATTATTTTCAAGCATTTCAATAAATTTTTTTACAAAATTTAATTATTTTCTCAAGTAACTATATTAATCATAAAAATTCAATTTTTTTATATGTAATACATTTTTTTGGAAATTCAGTTATTTTAAAGAATTCTTATAAATTTCTTCTCAGGAATTCAATTTTTTTCAAAAGTATAAAAAAATTCTTCTCGTGGGTTCAATTATTATTTTTGATAATTTTTATAAAATTCTTTGCAACTATTTAATTGTTTTCAAAAATAACAAAATTTTTCACAGCAATTCTTTTCTTTTTAAACATTATAATAAAATTTTTCGCGCAATAATTCAACTATTTATATAAATAATAAAATTTTTCGCGCAATAATTCAACTATTTATATAAATAATAAAATTCTTCGCAGGAATTCAATTATTTTTGAAAATTTTTAATAACACTCTTTGCATCTATTGAATTATTTGGAAAAATAATAAAATTCATCGCAGGATACCAAATTATAAAACGCATCGAAGAATTTTAATTATTTTTAATACTATTTTAAATAAATGCCCAAAAAACGTAATAATTCTTAAAAATTTAATTTCGATTCTTCGAAAAAATCAATTTTTTAAAAATAGTTTGTTTTTAATTCTTCAAAAGAATTTAATTATTTACAAACATGTTAGGATTTTTCACAAGAATTCAATAATTTTTTAATTTTTTAATAAAATTTATCGAAAGAACTCAAATTTTTTAAATTCAATTTTAATTAAATTTTTGTAAAAGAATTGAATTATTCTTTTAGATTTTAATGAAATTCTTCCCAAGAATTCAATTATTTCAAATCTAATTCTGTGAAAGAAGTCAATTATGTAGACGAATAAAATTATTTTAATTTAATAAAATTCAATTATTCTGAAAAATTTTAAAAGAATTCTTTGTAAATTTAATGATTTTAAAAACTTTTTGCAATTCGATGATTTCTTATATAAAATCTCTTTTTATAAAATTGCCAAACAGAATTCAAATATTAAAAATTTCTTTTTTAAAAATCTTCTTAAGAATTCAATTATTTTCATGAATATAAAAATGTTTGAGGAATTCAATTTTTTAAATTAGAATTTGCATAAAATTAGTAAAAGAAAATTAATTATTTAAAATTTTCCAGTTTTTGAAGTCAAGTCGAATTTTTTGATTTGCTACTTTTTTACTACTTTTTTAGTTTGAAAACTACTTTCTTCTCCTTTTTTAAAATTATTTATCTAGTGCAAAGTTTGCAAATGTAATATTTCGTCTATCATGTTTAGAAATTAACAAGATTCGTTTTTAGTTTTCAGCTACAATTTTTATATAGATCAACAAAATTTCGTTCGCAATACCCATCAGAAAACAAAGAAAGAGATTAAAAAAAATTACACTAATCATGATTTGCAGAAATTCTTGATTTCTCCTGCAATTTATCAGATTTTTTTTCCTTCTGGTTTCAAATATCATAACATTTCTTCTTTATTAATGCTTCAACATTTTTCACAAGGGATTATAATTTCTTCGTATAATTTTTTTCTCCTCTATTTTCCCCACGAGGAATCGAAATAGTTCAAAGGAAGAATTATTTTAATTATTTCAAGTTTATTATTAATGGAAAATAATTATTATGCACAGAGTTAAATTTAACCGTTTTGTTGTGATAACAAAAAATTATTATTTTAACGTTATTAATTATTTTAACGTTATTAATAATTTTGCATAAACGAAGGAAAATGATTTTTGGATTCTTTAAATTTCGAAATGTTAAATATTTTATTGAAAACATTTAAAAATAGAGTAAATTATTTATTTGGAATTTTTATTCCAAAATTATTATTGTTTTATTCAACTATAAAATAGAATTTCTTTTAAAGTTTTACAGATACTTGACCATTAGGTGATTTTTTAAAGATCCAATCATTTTTTATCCCAGAAGGAAGTAGGGTCTGATGGAGACTGAAACAAATTCGTGCCATTTGAACGAGCGCGCCACGTTCGATCACAATAATGTCGTGTCACGCTTCATCGAACTTCGGGTGGGGTCCGATGGAGTTATGACCGCACCGTTATACATATATATAACAGAAATATGTCTCATTTAAATAAAAAAAAATCATATTTTTTAAAAACTGTTTGCACTAAAGTAAAACTATTTTCAAAAAAATTTCAAAAAGATAAAACAACAAGTTTTTATGAAATTAGAAATAATTTTAATAAAGGGCCAAAATTTTTCAAAAAAGTCCGTATTAGTTTAAAGGTCATTCGATTTTTTCTAAATTTGGAAAAAATTTATTACTAGAAAATAGGTCTACTCTTTTTGCTCTTTAAATTATTACAAAAATTTTAATTCTTTTCAATTTCTCTTCATTATATTTCATTATATTTTAAGACGTCAATTAAAAGAAGTAGACTTTATTCCATTTTAATCCGCTTTTATCGAAAGAGATTCGGAAACTAAATTCTTTTTGCTAATCCTCTGTTGTTACTTGAATACTTTCCATTTGTTTCGATTAAAGGGAAAGCGCACTAAAGAGACCAAAAAAGGAATTTAAGAGTAAGTGCGCTGTGGAATTGGCTCATTTACATATTAAGAAAAAATTAAACCTAGAGGAAATTTTTAACTAAAAAATAAAATTATTGTTAGATGAAAAAATAATGAAAAATTTTAATTTAATAATAAATATATTGTCAATTTAGTTTCATAGAATTGTTAAAAAGTCCTTATTTAAGAAGGTTTACATTACACAATTATTCTATCGCAGATATTAATTTAATTTTTGCTATTTTTTAACAATAACTGTAAATAAATTCTATTTTAAAATATTTTAAAATTTTTAATTTAAAAATCTATTTTATTTTTTAAATGCACTCAAGTTTTAACTTTAATATCCGCTATATTGGATCCGCCATTTTGTATTTTTAAAAACTGACTTCATATTCGTAATTAGCGACTCCAAAAACCCCCGAGTAACAATTTCGATGTAGATTTGATTAAAATTAAAAAATAAGTCCGCCATATTGGATCCGCCATTTTAAATATTAAAAAAATGACTTCAGATTCGTAATCAGCGACCTTGAAAACCTCTAGACACAATTTTTTGTTTAAATACACTGAATTTTTAATTTTGACGTCCGCCATATTGGATCCGCCATTTTGAATTTTCAAAAACTGACTTCAAAGTTTCATAATCGACGCTCAGAAAGAATTGAAAATTTTTGTTCTCAATTTTGTACCAAAGAGAAAAGTTAATCCACTTTCCTCAAGTGTGTTGTTAACATTAAAAACAACTGTAAAATAATTTTGATTATTTTCCCGGCTTTCTATTTGCCAAACGACTACACAATCAAGTTTTTCGTTTTGCTTTGTTAGCGTAACTAAAACTTTAAAAATAAGCGAAATAAAAATTAAGAAGGTTATTTTCTTCGTATCCTTTAGGAGTTTCATTAAATGTGGAACCAATTGAGAAAAGTTTTAATACATTTGGAAGTAATAGCAACGGCAGTAAGGAATGATTACTTTCTTCCGAAACCGTCACTCGGTGACCTTTACTACCCCAGTGAGCACAAACGAGTGGAGGGAATAGTCGAGCTGACGTTCTCTTTACAGAGTACAATCGTAGTTATTGGCTCCAAGTGAGAAACGACGTCAGGAATATTACGAACAGCAGCCAATATCGAAATTGGAAAAAATGTACGACAAGGAATGAAATTACATGAATGTATGTTGCAGTTGAAAATTTTTCATCTGATTTCTTTTTTCTGAAAAAGCGATTTTGCGTCGGGTTTATGTTGCAGTTTATTCTCTGGTCACGCGGAAGGTGGAATTTTAACAAATACGAGCGTTTTACAGCACTATTTTCCACCTCTATTTATTCTTTTTTTTTTTTTTTTTGTTTGAGTGAAAAAAATGTAATGCTTTTAGTAGAAGCTAGAGGGGGAATATTGAAAATTTTTTATAATAGCAATTATCAAGGGTAAAATGGAAGATTTTCACCAAAAAAAACGTGATAGGGAGAAAAGTTGATCATTTGAGACGAAAGAGGAAGATCCAAGAAAAAAGGGTGAAATTAGGAGATCTGTTTATAAAACCAGAGACACATTGTAAAGAGAATTTGCTGCTCTGACTTGTAAAAGGATGAAAAGATCTTACACTTACGATGTCTTGGCACGAGAAATGCGCGACATTTTAGTAGAATTTGGAATTTAGAATAAAATTCCTGGTAATGCTCTTCAAAAACATTGCCAAAAGACATTTCATTACAATTAAGTGGAACGGCTGGAAAAACTGTTTTAGAAATTAACAATTTCATTAAATACATTAAGACACAAATCTCTTCCTGTCAAAGAATTAAGCTATCTTTGTGCAGTATGTATCCAAAAAATTAATTTCATCAGATTCAACATTAACCTCCATAAAAATTCTATTAATGAATGGTTGCCGTAATTTGTTCTGTAAAATATTACAGAAAACAATGTAAAATTTCTTGTGATTCTTTTTTGAATAAAGAAATTTATCACTGATAATAACGTTGAACAAGCAGTACAATCATTTAAAATCTTTTACATAAAATGCTGGTCTATAAATAAATTAATAGACATATGATTAGCGCTAATTCTGATCGAGCTGCATAGTCGCTGAATTACCATCTAAAAATTGATACAAATCTTTTGAAGAACCAATCACTTTGTTAATTTTCCAATCATCTACATAAAGAAAGAAGAATTTTAAATAACAGATTGAACATCATGTAAATAATGATTAAGAACCAAGATATTATCTTTGTGAAACTCCGGATGATGCTAAAAAGGGATTGGAATACTGATAAGAAACTTTGGCAAAATGATATCTATCAAAAAGATAACTTTTTACAAATTTTAGAAAATTATCAGATACTCCAATCCTTTGTAATTTTTATAAAATTACAAAGTAAAAAATATGATTAAATGTTTAATAAGATGTCGTTAAATGTTTTACTAAAATCTGCGCATACAGCATCAATTTGAAAACCCTCTTTAACACTTGTTTTGTTTAATTAAAAAATATGGAATCAGAAGACAGGAAGACTTGAAAGCACATTTGAGGCGAATGCGATAACAAAGACTCAAGCATCAATGAATGTATGAATTTATTCTTTATATGAAATAATGAAGTTAGATCAGATAATCAAGCACTTCTTAAAAATACTATAACCGAACATTTTAATTTAACTTTTCTTCTTTTAAAATCATCAGCAAATTCATCAAGTCCCTATTCAGTCGAAATGTTGAATTTCATTTTGGATTATTTTGTTATTTAGACAATTTATTTGAAAAATGAAACTACAATGTCAATATTTGTTGAAATTATTTTTTATATGGCCAAAAACAAAAAATTCACAATGAAAAATATTATTCCAATTGTTGTTAACAATATTTCTAAACAAATACATATAAATAATAAAAGAGAGAAAACATTGCCTACTTTTGCTTTATTAATTAAAATAATAGTTTAAACAAAAGTTAGGTTAGAAAAATAAAAGTTAATAATAATCATTATTAAATCATTAATAAATAAATAAAAATTAATTAAGAGGCTGCATTAGAAAAGTGACTATTGGTTTGATAAAGCAAGTGAAAAAAAATATATTTGTTTTTTGTTTTTAATTTCCAAATATTTAACAGTTATTATGATTGATTATTATAATTAAAAATTGATTCTGAAAAATTGTTAACTTCTTCCATCCTTAACAGTTTTTGTTTAAACAAATTAATAATAAATAAATAATGAAAATAATTAATAATTAAAAACTTTTTTAAAACTGATAACGCTAATCGGTGCTATAAATAAAAAATTAAGAAAGTTTTGTAGTTATTATACTTCCTTCCAAATCGAATTTTGTTTATAAAATTGTTATACAAAAATTATATTGTTTAAAGAGCGTTTCACCTCAAGTATTAAAAATAAATGGATTTTAAACAAAATTAACAATTGGATTCATAGGAAAATTAAAAAACAGAAAATCCTGTTCATTCGTATTTAATTTTCAATTGTACAGTAACAATTGTTTAAAAAAATTAATAAAAATTTATAAATTTTTAAAAACTGTTAATGCCAATCGGAATCGATTCTGTGTGGAAAATTCTGAAAGTTATGTACGGGTCATTTTTTTCTCCAAGTCTTTTATTTGTAAAAAGCACTTTTTTAAAAAATTTTTTATTAATTTGTTTAAATAATTATTGTTAAACACTTAAAAATTAAAGAAAAAAAATAAGCATTAACAGTTTTCAAAATTTTTTAAATCTTTATTAATTTGTTTAAACAATTATTGTTAAACAAATGTAAAGTTATGACAAAAAGATTAGCATTAACAGTTTCAAAATTAAATTTTTTTATTAATTTGTTTAAACAATTGGAAATTCAAGACAGAAAGATAAGCTAAACAGTATTCAAAATTAAAAAAAATTGTATTAATTTCTTTAAACAATTATTGTTCAACAATTGAAAATTTAAGAAAAATAGATTAGCCTTAAAAGTTTTAAATTAAACAAATTTTTTTTATTAATTTGTTTAAACAATTATTGTTAAATAATTGTAAAGTCAAGGCAAAAAGATTAGCATTAACAGTCTTATTCAAAATTAAAAAAAAATTATTAATTTGTTTAAACAATTGGAAAGTCAAGACAAAAAGATTAGCGTTAACAGTTTTTCAAATATTTATTAATTTGTTTAAAGAATTATTGTTAAATATTTGTAAATTTAAGACAAAAAGATCACCGTTAACAGTTTTTAAATTTTTAAAATTTTTATTAATTTGTTAAAACAATTATTGTTAAACAATTGGAAATTCAAGAAAAAAACAGGTATATCTTTTTGAATTTGTCTATAAATGCAATTGTTACTTTTTTATTGCAATGGCTGGTTTCATAATGGGACTTAATGGGTTAAAAATCTTTTAATTAATTAATTAATTAATTAATTTTATTTATTTATAACAATATTTGTTATTAACATTTATTTTTCTATCCTAAATTTTGTTTAAACTATTATTTAAATTATTGCAACAAAAATAAGCAATTTTTTAAAATTATTTATAGGTTTTTGTTTAAAACTATTGTTAACAACAATTGGAATAATATTTTTCGTTATGAATTTTTTTTCGGCTATAAACGTTAAAATACATAAATAGTTGATTTAAAAATATTTTCCATAACTATTCAACAAATATTGACATTGCAGGTTTCTTTTTTAACTGAAGTAGAAAAAGGAAAATGGAAGATATAATGCGAAGCAATAAGCAAAAAATTCTTAAAATTTTAATGACTTATTTTCAATATTGAAAGTTAGATTCGCAATTAGCGACCCAAGAACTATTTATTTCCAAGTTACAGGAAACTTGAAGTTTGTTCTAATTTGCCCTCAAGCTCTAAGCAAACAATGGGGAATTACACAATTACACTCTTACTGAAACTATAACGTCAATACCTATAATAAATTTTATTTGCATAAGAAGAAAATTGTAATATCGAAAGGATCATACAAATTTTTTTCTAATATTTGATTGCTTTAATAAAAAAAAATTTTTTTTAAAGCAATTTTGAAAGTGATACTTTTTCTCAAAGTGCAAGAAAATACTTTCTCCTCTAGGTCTATGAAATGGGAAAAAGTTCAAAAACAAATAACAACAAACAGCAAAAGAGATAACCAGCAAGAGTGCGAACAATGAGAAGGACCTTTCAAGTAGTTCGTGTAGACGCTGTGGTCAGCCTGAATGAAGAAAACTCAACGGGTTGACGTTTGGAAGGCGCGTGTCACTAAGTTTACTTTCTTGCGTAGAAAGTTTTTTTCTTTTTTACAAGTGGAATTCACTTGAGAAATTGTAACTTATATTTAAAAAAAATTTATAGTCATGTTTATTGAAATAGTGTATAAATAGTATAAAAATAGTGATAAATATTAAATACTATAAATGTAGTAAGAAATAGTATAAAAATAGTGATAAATACTATAAATATAGTAATAACTAGTATAAAAATAGTAATAAATTTATGAAAATAGTAATAAATTTATGAAAATAGTAATAAATTTATGAAAATAGTAATAAATTTATGAAAATAGTAATAAATTTATGAAAATAGTAATAAATATATAAAAATAGTAATAAATATTATGTAAGTGTTGACAGATAAATAAATTTTAACAAAATTAATTTTATTACATAAATATTAACAATCGGGAAATATTATTAAAAAATTAAAATTATCAACTTTTTATTATTCGAAAACAATACTAAAATTAAGTGTGATATGGCGCAATAATTGTCAAAAACACAAAAAACTTCGATTTTTCAAATTTCATATTTTTTTCCCCCAGAAGAAGTGTGAGAATAAAATTTTCTTTTCAACCAAAAGTGCAAAAAAAATTGTCCAATTCAAAAAGATAGTACATCAGAATTAAAAATTTCAAAATGGCGGATCTAATATGGCGCGAAATCTATTGTAAAATTTTCAAGTTCATGAACATATTTTTTTGGTCCGCGGATTTGTTTTTGGGTATTAAGAGTACAAATATTAAGTTTTATTTTTAAGTAAAAAAAGAGAATAAGTATGCTTTTCCAAAAAAAGGCAAAAATATATCTTTAATTAAAAAAAAACTAAGTTAAATTTTGAATTATAAAACAAAATTTTTTGCACTACTCGAGAGAGTTGGAAAGAATCTTTCGAAAATACATTGGGCAAAATTTGAGTTGAGAACAATTTCTTGAGAAGAGTTTGAGTTCCAAGTAATCAGCTGACGATGAGTTCGCTTTTAGAATTCAATAAGATCAAGAGATGAATGTCGAGTATCTCTTTCGAAGAAGTTTGAGTTTCAAATGATCAGCTCATCAATATTATTATCCATGCTAAACTGACTTCGATTTTATCGAAGTTCCCAAAATTTTCACCTACATTTATGATTCCACTTTCACATCAATATAGAATAGAAATTGCAAAATTAGGCAACTCTATATAAAGTATAGAATTATATTTATTTTTATTATATTTTGATATTTATTTAATTTCACGTTTTTAAATAATACTAACATCAGTTTATAATAATAAATTAAAAAAAATTTTAACAAATTGTAATTTTTTATTTTTTTATTTAGAAGAACACTAAAAGCTACTATTTCTGGGTTTTCTTAAAAATTTTCACTACTTTAAATTCGTAAATACAATAAATCAAAAAAATATTTCCAAAAATAATAATTAAATTCCTTAAAAATATTCAATTATTTTTCTAAAAAATAAGATTCAATTATTTTCAATATCTAGTATTTGCATTAAATTTTGCAAAAGAATGTAATTATTTTTAAAAAATGATAAAATTCATTCAAAATCCAATTATTTTTATAAAGAATCAAATTTCCACAGAAAATCAATTCAATTTCGTAAAAATCAATTATTGTTTAAGAAAATTTTTATACAGTTCTTCACAATAGTTTAACTACTTTCACAACGAATATTTTTCATGGAAATTCATTTTTTTCAGGGACTTACACGAACACGAAAAAACACGAAAATTCATGTTCGTGTAAGTCCCTGATTTTTTTTTTAAACTTTTGATAAAATTCTCAGCCAAACTTCAATTATTTTCATAAATAATAAAATTCATCGACAAATTTCAATTATTTTCATAAATAATAAAATTCATCGAAAAATTTCAATTATTTTCAATACTATTTTAAATTAATTAATCGAAAAATTCAATAATTTTCACAAATAAAGTTTGTTACAAGAATTCAATTATTTAAAATATAAATTTTGAATATGTTTGTTATATTTCGAAAAAAATAATTATTTAAAATAATGTTCATAAAAATTTTTATGAAAAATTAAATGATTTTCAAAAATAACAAAATTTCTCACTAAAATTCAAATATTTTTAATCATTTCAATACAATTTCTCGGTATATTTCAACTATTTTCATAAATAATAAAATTCATCGTAGGATTTAAATGATTTTTAATGCAATTTTATAGTAATTAATTAAAAAATGTAATTATTGTTACAAATTTTAATTCAAGTCCTGGAAAAAGTCAATTATTTAAAGAAATGTTTTTTTTTAATATTCTTTAGGGGAATTCAGTAATTTACAAATTCATTGAAAAATTTCAAGAAAATTCCATTACTTTAAATACAATTTCAATTAAATTATTTTAAAAATTAAATTATTGTTTTAGATTTTAATAAAATTCTCCCCGAGAATTAAATTATTTACATAGAGAATTCATTAAAAAGAATTTAATTATACCAATAAATACTAAATAATAAAATTTTTTGCAAAATTTAATTATTTTAAAAAATAACAAAATTTTCACTGAAGTTCAATTCTTTTTAAATATTTTAATAAAATTTTTCGCTATAATTTATTGATTTTTGTAAACAATAAAATTTTTCTCAGAAATTCAATTATTTTTAAAAAAATGTTTTTTTTAAAGTTCTATAGAAGAATTCAATTGTTTACAAAAATATTGCAATTTTTTACAGGAATTCAATAATTTTTAAATATTTTAATAAAATTAATGGAATGAAATAAATTATTTTACGTACAATTTTAATTAAATTTTTTTGAATTAATTCAATTATTCTTTTAGATTTTAATGAAATTCTTCTTAAGAATTAAATTATTTGCGTAAATAATTTTTCAAATAAAAACAATTATATTGATATGTAACAAAATCATTTTTGAAAATTCAATTATTTTGCGTATTTTAATGAAATTATTTGCAAAATTCAGTTATTTTCATAAATAACAATATTTTTTACAAGAATTCAATTTTTTTAAAGTAACAAATTTTTTTCATGTAAATTCAATTATTTAAAAAATTTCTAATAAAATCATTCGCAAGAATTTAATTATTTTCAAAATTAATAAAATAGTTTTTAGGAATACAAATATTTTCAAAAAAATTTATTAAAATCTCACACTGAGTTTCAATTATTATTATTATTATTATTATTATTATTATTATTATTATTATTATTATTATTATTATTATTATTATTATTATTATTATTATTATTATTATTATTATTATTATTATTATTATTATTATTATTATTATTATTATTATTATTATTATTATTATTATTATTATTATTATTATTATTATTATTATTATTATTATTATTATACTATTATTATTATTATTATTATTATTATTATTATTATTATTATTATTATGATTATTATTATTATTATTTATGATTATTATTATTATTCTTATTATTATTATTATTATTATTATTATTTATTATTATTATTATTATTATTATTATTATTATTATTATTATTATTATTATTATTATTATTATTATTATTATTATTATTATTATTATTATTATTATTATTATTATTATTATTATTATTATTATTATTATTATTATTATTATTATTATTATTATTATTATTATTATTATTATTATTATTATTATTATTATTATTATTATTATTATTATTATTATTATTATTATTATTATTATTATTATTCTCAAATGTTTTTGTAGATTATTTTAATAGAATTTCATTATTTTTAAAAACTTTTTGCATTTTAATATCAACTATTTTCAAACGGAATTCAATTATTTAACAAAAATTCTGTAATAATCCTCGTAAGAATTAAATTCTTTTCATGAAAAATTAAAATTTTACAACAATTCAATTATTTAAATTAGAATTTGCATAAAATTAGTCGAAAAAAATCAATTATTTAAAAATTTCTTATAAACAAATTCTGTGTAAGAATTAAATAATTTTATAAATATTTAATTTTTTTCATGAATAATAGAATTCGTTGCAGGAATTCAATTTTATTAGCAAGATAAAAAAGTAGTAATATTTTCGATATAAATTAAAGTCAGGAAAATAAAATATAGAATGGAATGTTTGTAAGTTTTGTAAAGTATCTAAAACGAGTTTTTTTAGTCGTCAAGTTTAATTTTTCGATAGTTACTTTTTTAC
The DNA here is from genome assembly GCA_032873175.1 of Leptopilina drosophilae. Taxonomy (NCBI): domain Eukaryota; kingdom Metazoa; phylum Arthropoda; class Insecta; order Hymenoptera; family Figitidae; genus Leptopilina; species Leptopilina drosophilae. The sequence continues at coordinate 33,800,867 of CM065486.1, read as the reverse complement.
TTCTTTTTTTAGTTTGAAAGCTACTTTTTGCTACTGTTTGAAAATTTATTATTGAGTGTAAAATCTGTATTTAATAAATTAGGAACATTATCAAGTTTTTTCCAAGGGGTTCAATAACTTCCTTATTAAAGTTTGTAATTAAATTTTTCCTTTTAAAATTAAAGTTCAAGAGATCTGTACGTACAGAAAATGTATAGGCAATAATTTAAATACATAACAGAAATTTACAGTTTCGAATAATTTATAAACGATAGGAAGAAAAAATTAATCGCTTTCAATTTATTCTAGGATTTATCCTGTGTATATTTTTTATACTTAATATAAAAACGTATAAATTCAAAACATCGGTACAGACACAACATAGTTTTTTCTTTGTTATTAACGAATGTATTTATTGCGCAAATTTATTTATCTCCGTTATTACTCATATAAATGCAAACAAATTGTGTACACTTAATTTCAATGTCTTGTTTGATTTTTATTTTATTAAAAACTGCACTGCATTCACTTGAGTGAGTTTCGCTCTAATTGCTTAACGATATTAACATCTGTATTATGATGACGTACCATTGATGGAATATCTGCGTAAGTGCATCTCCAGATGTAGGTCAAATTATAAACTTGCCTTCTATTACTTTCCTTCAAAGTGACGTAGCACATCCATTTATATGTGTGACGAAGCTAATTTTCTGCGAATCTATTGAAACCTTCATTCGGACATCATTTTCAAAACTTTGTTTACATCCACCGCCCATTAATCTTCACTTTTGCACTTTATAACATAAGTCTTCAAAATTATCACATTTTCAGTCATTGTCATTTTTTTTTCATTACATGAAAACTATTAAACTTTTCTTTTCGTTAAAAACAGTAATTTTTTAATTTCTGTTTTAGATTTTGTTTTAGATTAAATTATTGTGTCAAAATTTGTGAAGTGTGCCATCGTTTTTTTAATGGGCGAGTATTTTTTATGATTTTAACATTTTTTCATTCTATACGATATAGAAAAATTACTAGTTGCACAGTTTTGCGAAATTTAAATTTTTTAATAGTTAAATTATTAATAACATTTTTTCCTATGAATTTTGGAATTAATTATTTTCTACTGTTCCTTAAGAGGAATCGAAATGATTTTTGGTATGAATAATAAGAAATAATACCACTTTTGATTAATATTTGTCATTACAAAAAATTTTTTAAATTGTTAAAGATAGAAATAATTTATTTCCACAATTAAAAGTAATTTCATGTTCCCCCAATATTTTTTAGAATTTTTTAAATTCCATTTTTAACGAAGTTTAATAAACTTTTTTTTAAATTAAAGCCTATTAAATTGTCCATTGACTCTTGAAGGACGATTTTTATAAACAATATCTGAAATTTTTTATTTGTTAATAAAAATTTTTAAAAAACATTTTTTTCATAAAACAAGTCATAATTTTTATAAAATTTACATATTTATTAGCAAATAAACGTTATTAAATAGTATTATAACAAGTTAGTTTTGATTTCATTTTAAAGTAGAATTATTAAAAATTTTATTACTTAAATAATCCTCAAACAAATAAATAAACAAATTATATTGTTAATAATAAGAGAGAAACATTTTTTAATTCATTTTCTGTAGTTGAAAAATATCTATAGAAAATTCCTTAATTATTAACGTCCGTTTATTAATAAATATGTGAATTTCACAAAAATTATCACTTGTTTTATGAAAAAAGTGTTTTCTAAAAAATTTTATTAACAAATAAAAAATTTCAGATATTGTTTATAAAAATCGTTCTCGAAGAGTCAATGCACAATTTAATAGGCTTGAATTTAGAAGAAAGATTATGATATTTCGTTAAGCAGAAGTATTATTATTATTATTATTAGTATATAATATTATATTATTATTATTATTATTATGTTAGTATTATTATTATTATTATTATTCATTAAAAAAATTCTAAAAAATGTTGGGATAACATAAAAATATTTTTAATTCTTTAAATAAATTATTTATATTTTCAAAAATTAAAAAAATTTTTTACAATGACAAATATTAATCAAAAGTGGTATTATTTCTTCTTTTTCATACCAAAAATCAATTCTATTTATCTTAAAGAACAGTAGAAAAAAATTAATTTCAGAATTCATACAAAAAAATATTATGAACAATAACTTTAAAAAAAGTTAAAATTTCGCAGAACTGTGCAACTTGGATTTTTTCTATATCCTATAAAATAGAAAAATGTTATAATCTTAAAAAATACTCGCCCATCAAAAAAGGATGGCACACTTCACAAATTTTGACACTATTCTTTATAGTTTTGTGTAGAAAAACTAATCGTTGTAGAATTTTTTATTTATATGCCTAAAATCACTGTAGACAAAATTTATGAAGATTTGAATGTACTTCTACACGGAGAAAAGTGAGTTTGCTGTTATATGGATAGCGAATTTTTAGCTATTACAACTAATAATTAGCTGTTTTAGCAAAATAAATTAGCTATTTTAGCTAATTATTAGCTGCATTAGCTAACAATAATTGCTATCCATATAATAGCAATTAAGGTTAGCTAAGGTAGCTAAAAATTAGCTGAAATAGCTAACTATTTTTCTCCGTGTACAGATTTAAAGGGCCATTATGTAAGATATACCCTGTTTGAATTAACGACAGTGGGTAATTGAAGGAACATCTTAAACAGTTTGTCTAGACATCGATTTTAAATAATTTCCCAAACTTTTAGTAATTAGAGACAACAAAAGAAAAATTAGGAATTTATAATTATTTTCTCTTACTAAAAATTTCAGAAGTGTTACAATTTCTCTGTTTTTATCTCAATTAATTAAACCCAATTAAAGTTAATATAGTATTTCGACTCAACTTTATCATTCGTAAATATCCATGTCACTAATTTAACCGCCTCGTTTTATTCGCCGAACTAATTTATTTATAGATGTGTCACTCAGTTTATGTAATTTTAAAGGTACATATCACTTTAAATTTTTTAATTTCGTAAAATCCTTTCAATAACTAAAATATTGACACTTTTAAAAAAAAGACATGTTTTATTGAAACGTCGATTAGTCAGAAATTTAAACAACTATCTGGAATTTTAATTCTGCATTTAGTGACAATTTAATGGATAAAAATAAAAAATTCTTGCCTAAGAAAATAATTTTAATGAAATAAAACAATAATAATTATCTCGTAAACAATGAAAATTAAGTTTCCAAAGATAAATTTTTCTAAAGATACATTTTTCTAAATCCAGATGAAAAATTTTCCATCCGATTTTCATTTAATTGTCAAACAAATCCGTATGAAAATATAATACAAATCGAATGAAATTTAATGGCAAAACTGTTTTATTATTTATTAGTGAAACTGAAACATTAATGTCGCGCCTAAAATTGCGCATAACATAGTGTTAGAGCTCCATTAAAATCCTTACCCATAAAGTATTTTATCATGTTCATTACTACTATCTCGATAAAGGGCTAATATTATTTTAGATACTGTCGATTATTTGGCTGAATTTTCAGGACGACTCAATAACGAAATGGTACACAGGGCCAGGAGAGTGCTATCTGCGGTGAACACGTTTGCCACTTTTGCACGTGTGTACAATGTTAATGATACGGTATAAACGTGGTTTGGACACTCCACACCTCGGGAGCAAAATGGTATCGTGAAAACAGAATAAATTGGTTACGCACTAATAGTTCACAAAGACGTGCCAATTTTACATCTAAATTCATCAGAGCTTAAAATCCATTTGTTTCGCGTTTCCCAATTTATGTTGAATATTAATGAGAGAGGAAGTTGATAATAATATTAACATTCAAATATTTCCCCTAACATAAATATTGTAAATTTACAAAGGACCCCGCACCAAATACATGGGAAAAAAGATCCCGGTGAAATTTTGTTATACTTTGCAATTTTGTAGTTTATGACCTTCTGATTAAGAAATGTAAATGCCAAAACTCAAAATAATGGACAGTTTTTTTGTTATATAACATTAAAGACATAAAAAGGTACTGTACAAACTACAGCTTAAAAAGTGTAAAGCCAACATAGAAAATGATAAACAGAATGAAAAAAATATTCTGCAGCTCTCCAAAGCAAAGAACATTTATTTAAAAGCGTTTAAAGTTCATGTATGGTAAATATTACTGCAACCAACAACCATAAAACCAACCATTGTTGATAAAAAGTCATGCACAATCATTTTTATTATATCAAAAGTCTTTCATATTTTTTTAAACACTTATACGCCTAGGAAGAGAATTCGTATGAGTTAAAAAATATTATTTTCACTACCAACAACCATACAACAACCATTGTTCATTGAAAGTCACACACAATCATTTAAACTAACTAAAAGACTCTTATTTTTTTTTTAAATTAAATATTCTCGCCATATTCAAATTGAAAAACGAATAAGAAATCAGCATTTCAAAAAAAGGAGGAGTTTAATATTTTTTTTAGCTAAAAGTCTTTATATTTAGAGGTTGAGACTAAATGTTACATTTTTAAAAATGAAATACTCTTGTCATTTTTAAATTAAAAAACGAATAAGAAATCAGCATTTTAAAAAAGGAGGAGTTTAATATTTTTTATTGGCTAAAAGTCTTTATTTTTTAGGGTTTAAAACTAAATGTTATATTTTTAAAAAATAAAAAAATTAAATATTCTCGCCATTTTTAAATTGAAAAACGAATAAGAAATCAGCATTTCAGAAATAGGAGGAGTTTACTATTTTTTTATTGGCTAAAAGTCTTTATAATCTGGGAGTATAAAAAAATGTAAAAAAACATAGCAAAAAAATTCGCACAAATCTAATAACTTTTCATATGATAAGACAGTAATCAAAATAAAAAAAAAATAATTGAAAAAATAAGGGAGACTTTTTAGGACTATTAAATGATTGTATGTGACTTTGAATCAACAGTAGTTGCTGAATGGTTGTTGATAGTAACTGTATTTTTTTTATCACATTCGGCTAAACAATCTCAGGCTTGTCTGTGTTAAAAGAAAATAAGAAAGGCTCTTTAAGTATACTTAAAATGATTGTGAGTGACTTTTATTCAACAATGGTTGATGTATGGTTGTTGGTAGCAACTACAATATTGTTTTAACACATCCTTCCACACAATCTGGGCATATAATTGTTGGAGAAAAATGTCGGAACAAAACTCCTATACGAAAAAGATTAATTTGAATCTTTCCTGAGTTAGTAAATGCAAGTCTAGAATCGAAAATAATTAATAAAAAAAATATTATTTTATTATTTAACATTCTTAAGGACTTATACGAAAGTTACGTTTCCCACGTAACATCATATTGGATCCGCCATTTTAAGTTTTGAAAAACTGATCTAAGATTTAAAATTAGCGACCCTGATAAAAGATCGTCCTAATAAACCACGTGACCCTATTGTTTGGAAATTTTACCCCACCCTTGTCCTATTATGCACGTGGTTTATGGATAATCCCTTAGGGTATTGGTAAGACAGTCATTAAATATACATACTTTCAATACGATAGTAAAATTAATAGAATCATCGAATTAAATTTTTCTGATTGGTGGAGCACTTCTAGAAGGAGGAATTGGTCATTAAGATGTCTACGATTCCAACTTACAACATACATTTTTGAAAAGCTCAAGAAAAAACCAAAGTGGACAGTAGTTAATGGAATATCTAGTCGAAATGGAGTTGAATATTGGTACTCGACTCTGATTCTCCTTAAATTGTTGATCTTATTGATGATCAATTAAGTTGTCTGGACAGAGCTTCGATTTGCAGAGCAGGCAAATTATCTAGGAGCAATTCTGGGTACTAAAATTTTCCGATATAGCACGGATCCTAAATCAGATACACTTTTGTAAATAAAGATGAAACGTCAAGACTAATTAAAATATGATTATCCGGAATAATAAAATTTTTAGTTTTTCAATAATGTTACGTCAAAAACAAAAAACCTTTTAAAAATATACCTAACGTTCCTGGTTTTAAATTAGTTTTATAAATGATTTTAATTTAGGATGAGGATAAGTCAATGAGCTTACTAAATGAATTGAGAGAATATATTTCAAAATCAACAAGAAAGAAAAGACTTGACAAAAATATAATGAGTATAATTAATGTTATAGATCTTACTTAAAGAATAACGATTACTGGTGGTGTGATGATTATCTGGTAATCCAATCTCAATGATGTTGAGCGGTAGATGTAAAGGGGCCTGAGAACTGTTGTCCTTATTGGTTTGGTATTAGTCCTCTTGTTTACATTATTGAGGTGTGTATTGTATTGTGAAAATATCTGCTTTCTTCCAGATGGTTGTCGCCCCTTGAGCAAATTTCAATGGTTCGAAATTTGGAATGTGTTGCTTGAAAATTAGATCTTCGTTGACAGTTGAGTTTATTTCCAAATTTATATATTTTGAAAATTCTTAAAATTTATACTTTGCAAATTGATGAATTATAAGAGGTTGATTTAAGATTCACTTCAAATTCAATACTTAAGGAAACAGTTCACTTTTAAAGATGTTCGTTTAAAAATAATACTTGGGGATATACTGTTCACTTTTCAAAGATGTAATATAAGTTCACTTGTAGAAGATATAATGTGTACTGGATGATTTTCAACAAATTACTCTGTGTTCTAAACAGCATAGGTACCCATTTTTATCTCAAACTTCCTCTGTTGCGCGTTCCATCGACAGTTTTGAAGGACCATGGTTCCTCCTTGCACGACAAGCTTTTGCACTCAAGGTTGTTGAGTTTCCTTACTGCTTTATGACTTAATTTATAGAACATGTATGTTATATATCTGATTACGTGATTCCACATTACTTTTATTCTTTCATGTAGTTAAGCTTGTTGAAGGTCGTCTAGCTGATGCACGATCGTTATTCTTTTTACATGGTTCAAAATATTACTCTTCTTTCTTTAATATGTTATAATTAGGAATTTCAAACATTGGAGAACCAACTGTTGTCACAACAGGTCTTAAAGGGTTGTCGTTTTTGTGGATTTTAAATAGTTCATAAATTCTTGGGAGGGCTGTATTAGTTAGTAAAGTGTTTTTGTTTTTTTACAAACAATTTTGAGTCATTCAGCATTTTAGCGAAAATCCTATCATTGACATTAATGTGACGTGATTTTTTTTAGATCACAATCATATTTTCAAAAATTATTAATCAATTTGTTCCTTATGTTATTTGAAGTTTCATCATTTAAATTATAACAATCAATAATATTTTTTATGGATTTAATATAGTCAATTTTAGAGTTCGGATTATTACTGTCAATGATTACATCACACATGAAATCTTTTCCCAAAGAAATAACATTTGATGCATTTTCAGGAATTTCAAAATTAGAAATATTTATAAACCAATTTGGTTGTATGTTGAAAGGATTATTAATGTTTATATTGAATTTTTTAACAATGAAACAAAAGTAATTGAAAAGAAAAAATTTAATTAATAGTAATGCGCATTACAACGATAAAAAGGATGCGAGCCAGCGCATTAAACACTCATATACCTACACCACGATATTTCGCGTTTACGAAAAGAGATCTCTTTAGTGTACGAAGGCACGCTTCTCTCTGATGAGAATTTTCACGTAATCGTCATCGTAAGCATAAGACCATTTGTCTTTCGTCCGATAACACTCGAACTTATAATTCCATTGACGACCGAATAGCTACCTATTCGGATAACGTATAACGCGATAAATTATGAATTTGAGAATCAGTCGAGGACGGCATATTTAAAAAAAAGTAAGAAATCGATATGAATCGTTACAATACCTACCACAAGGGCTTGGAATCTGTTTGGTTTTCTCAGTTTCAAACAGAATTTACTTGATGGTGGAAAAATTAAGACATTCTCTTACATTGAAAATAATTCCCCTATCTTTTAAAGTAAAGGATTCATAAAAAAAAGGATTAATGATTTAAATTAAAGGATTCATGTCCACAATTCTCCTTGAAGGGTACAAAACAAGTTCCTGCCTAAATTGTTGTTTTTATTGTTTCAAATTAGTAATTGACAATTCATTTAAATCTTTAGACAACAGAGAGAACAAACAGATCAAGATCAAAATTATAACAATACCCTTTGTTACTGGCGAGGACCTAAAAAATTTGTAAGAATTTTAGAAATTCAAACGAATCATCTAAGCTTTACTGGCGTCATTAAATGTAGTCAGAACATAGTCTTTGAGAAATATTCCAATATTTCACACAACTCTATTTCACTGTATATTTATATATTATTATAAAATGCGAAGGAAAGTGTAATAGGGTGTGAGGATGGAAAAGAGGTAATATTATTCCATCTCTCACATATAGGTGTATGTAGATAAATATATACATATTTTCCTTCTAGTTTTGTCGGTGTCTCATTCTCCGTTTCTCTACGTGCGCGCGCACAAACTGGAGCAGAGTGATTTACGAATGGAGCAAAGGAAGCTTTGTGGAAGCTCTTGCTTTCAAAAGCCTAAATTAGACGAATGGTATAAGCCCGCCTGCAGATGCACTCGGTGGCACGATAATTGTTGGCGATAATAATTTAGATCTCGTTACAGTGCAGCATACGATAAGACTATGACACTTTACATAATTATAACAAAAATTATATTTTATTCTCGTGTAACACGTGCAGTGTAAAATTAAACAAGTTTTTTTCTTGGTATCCAAATTACGTATTTTTAGAATATCGTCAGAATTTCTGTTGTACAACTTTTATTTAATTATTAAAACAGGACAAAGAAACTTTTAAAAATTTAGCCAATCGTTATATGTGTTAGCCATTGTAGCAAGACGACTGTCTGTTATCAAGCACTGGCTTCTTCGGACAGACTTATTAATTATTTTTCAGATCATCCAACTCAATAAAAAAAGAACATTGTTTAGAACTTAGTTGACATAACAACTTGATTGTCTAATAAAAAATCAAATTTTACAACTTGAAGAACATTCAAACAATTCTAGAATCTGAATCCTTACTATCTTCGAATTAAATCAATATTGATCCAAAATCTTTGTTTGAATAGCAAATACCAAATAGGGTCATCCGTATTTTGTCAATCTTCTATTGGGTCTCCACTTACACATAATAAAATTTTTATAACATTGACCCAAAGGTGATAAAAGTGGGTGGTATGACGTAGTTTTCTTTGCAAAAAGAATCTACAGAAGGTTCAACCCTTGACGAATCAATCAGTTCTGGAATCAAGTTCTGGACCAAGTTAACTAGTTGTGTACTCATCCTAACTGTCATCTTCGACTCCAGTCTAGGAGATACCTTCAACTTAACTATTCCAAAAGTCACCACTAAATCAACTTTGAGTCTTCATTGCATCAGTCTAGAACTCGGCACCAAATCAACTGTTTGTGTTCTTCATGTCACTCCTACTGTCACAATCGTGTCTAGGTTGTGGTGAATCATCACCCAGAATCTTTTCCCTAAACATAGAAAATTTCAACTCCAAACCAGCGCATGTCTCTGAATGCCTTCCTGCGAATTGGATCGTAAAAATAAAAATAGCCTGGGGACATACGACACCTGGATTTCGGACCGTATCTTTGGCTGTCCCGAAAGTATTTTGACTGGGGGAAACCTTTACTTATAACCTGGTTCTAGTCGGTGAAAATTGTTTTCCTACGTCAATGATCTCAGGTTAAAATTAAGGTAAATATCGAAATCAGATTCGAAATTGTTTTTTGGCGAATTTAAATTTGTTCCAGATATATGTGATAAAGTGGTTTTGCACGATATATTCATTATTTCCTGTCTCTTCATTTTTATAATTACAATTAATAATTATTTGATTTTTGGATTAGCGAGCTAATCCTTTTGACTTAGAGCGTAGGGAAAAAGTAAATTCCCCTTTATGTGACAAGTGTGTTATGGCGTTTCACGAAAATTGTAGCAGACGACGAAAGCACAGTTTTGTAATTAAGTTTAATTTTGAATTTTGATGTGTGAAGACGTTGAGTTGTTGCTGTACAATAGAAGAGAGAGTTGTGAGAGTTTTGTTAAGTTGGACATTTTCGTTTGTTATACGAACAAGTAAGAACAATTAAAGTTTTATTAATAAAGTTGTATCATTGACTATATCGTTTCTTTTATTATTTTTGCACATATTGTGGAGCAGTAAAAGGGAGGTGATGTGAATTTAGATAAATTTTATTGTTTTCATTAGTTTTTCAATATTAAAAATTTTCTAAAAGCTACAATAACAATCGAAATAGTGTTAATATTTACAGTCAAATCCCCTTTCATTTTAATATAAATATTTCTTAATGTTATCAAGTATTCTAAGGGATTTTAGTATCGCGATTCCCCTAGTAAACAGTAGTTACAATTTTGATAACGATATGAATAAAAATGATGTTATTTTTAAAGACAGTTAAAATCAACAAACCAAAAAACATTGACTTTAACTTTGTAACGAACCATAAATTCGTCTTATTATTTTCTTTACCTGTTTCAAAATTACATAAAATTTAATTTCTAAATAATGGGGCATAAACGTGAATTATTTTCACAATTGAGCTTTCGGATCAAAAAACTCAATTTGACGTTTGAAAGGCTACATTATTTAAAATATTTATATTAAAAAACATAATTTTAAGAAAAAAATTGTGCATTATCATTATGTACAAGGGTATGTTTTAGAAAATTTTTATATTTTATTTTCTTTTATTTTTTTATGAGGGCTTGACTGAAGTGAAAATTCTCCGTCCGAAAGCAAATCAATTTTTTTTATCCGGGAGCTCAATTATTGGTCGGAATTATTAATAAAAAAATAATTCCGATTAGTTTATTTGAAATATAGAGACATAAGGAATGTTGGATTTGAAATAAATATTGGGCCAATCATCAATGGCAACAACCTCGCAAAAATGTAAAGCTAGATTAGTAATGAAGTTGCGAAACGAACAGGAAGGTTCATCAACCCTCACTGTACGTTTATTAACAGTTATTGACTAATAATCAAAGGCATGAAATTCACATAATAATTAAAGAAGTTTATTGTCTAAGAGGAGTTCACTCATCTCTTTAAAATATTCAAAGAAATTTCCACAATGAAGGAATGTCACAACAGTCCAATGACCGCTGCTGTCTACTCAATTTATGGATCTATATAAACTAAAGGAAGCATCCATAATTCACAGTCTTGGATCAGCTGAAAAGAAGTCTACGCGTTGAATTATTGTATTAATAATAATCGACAGTTTTCGCCTCGAAATTTACCCGCTGTCTTCAGTTGCTAGTTAAAACTCGTGAAATCGTTAATCATTAACCAGCTATGGAATATTCGGAGTTAAATTTAATCAGAGGGTAAATTTATTAAGAGGGATCCATACGTTGAATCAAATTATCAATTCCGAAATTCCAGAGCAACCAAATTTAAAAGAAAAGGGAAATTTAGATAAAATAAAATATTTTCTTAATTATACTTCGTAGTGTTCAAAAGAGAAAAAGCCTTTGTTTTATGTTCATGTGAATATGTAAAGGACTGAGAAGTATATCTGCGAACAAGAATGTGCGGAAGTATTCTAATTGGTAAGCTACATTGGAATCTATATTAATTCTCAATTGTTTATATATTTAATAAAAGAACATCAAGTTTAATTAAAAGTGTCATAAATTATTTCTACGCTACCTGACGAGACGCTATTGCGACTGAATGAACGACCCACAGAAAAATAAAAGATCAATTTAAACATTGATTAGTTGTTGTGACTCCGAAGAGAAAAATATTTTAAATTAATTTTCTTTAACTTATTTACTACAACTTTATGAACAAAATGGTGTAACTTTAAAAATTCGCCCGCCATATTGGATCCGCCATTTTGATTTTTCATAATTAGTCTTAAAATCCATAAGCAGTAAACCGAAAAACCTCCATGTATTATTGAAATCCAAAAAAAATATTTTGTCCTGAATTCTATTCACTTTTTTGAAATTTTATCCGCAGTTAAGACGTTGAAACTAATAGAAATAAATAACTATAGAGAAAATTCATCATGAACAAGGAAATATGAAGATAAAGGAGGTGTTTATTGACATACAATCTCTTATTTGAATCCAGTTGTATTATTGGTAAATCGAAATAAGATACTTTTTTCTTTCATTAAAATAAAATTGATGATTTTATTTTAACGTTCAACTTTACACACATAAAGATTTTCAATAAATCTAAGTTCACTATTGAAGAATTAATCATTTTGGAAAAATGTGGCACTGTTCTCTATTTATAACTATATATGTTTTACGTAGAAACGCATTTTGTTAAAACTTTGTTTTCTTCATTTAAAACAAATCAAATTTTCAAAAGAGTGTCTACTTTTTATTTTAATCATTTTTTCCAAAAGTTTTGGATTACCCAGTCACAGAGCAATTAGGTGAAATATTTATCAAGTGACCGTATTACTAAAAAATGAAATCACCAAAAGCATAAAGTTTTCATACATTCTAGCACTATTGGTCTCTAAATTAATAAATAACTTTCAAACGCTATTGCAGGTCGAGATTATACAGTGTGTTTAAATTTTTACCTTCCTACATTAAAGGTGTACATCCAATATTTTTTTCTAAACATTTTTAAGGGATTTTAAAATTATCCCGATTAAGATTTTTCCAACTTTAAAAATTTTTAAATTGAATTTTAATTGAATTTTTAAAATGAAAAATAAATATTTTTTTTCTCCAAAACAGATAATGCAATCTGTTATGAATTGCTATACATTTTTTTGTTATATGCAAAAATATTTTTAATTAATTCAACGTTTAATTTCTTTCAACTACTAAAATAGTTTTATCCAATATGAACAGTTATGAGAAAAGGAAGCATTATTCTCACAAATTCTCAAGATTAGGAAGAGGGATTAAAAATGCTTACTTGGGTTTTCTCCTGCAAAGCAGATTGAATCTCCCGGCAGATGCAATTAGAGAAACTCTTAGCTTGTGTGAAAAATAGTGTCACAGAAGTTTGATTGTGTATGTTTCAATTTACTAAGAACACATGGAGTAATTTTTTTTTCAGAGTAAAACAAAAATACATGGATTTTTACAGAGTAACATTATTTACTAGCATTAAAAAAACCACTTTGATCTTGTTATTCATTGAAAAACTATTTTAAGAAAATATTTTTAAATTTTAAACAAATCTTTACTTAGCTCAGAGATATCGAATTTTAAATTCGATAATTTTTTTAAATTTTGTGTGAATTATTGTTAATATTTGCAAACTATGAGTAGCATAGGATAGAGATTTAAAATATACACGAATTCAAAATACTGAATAGTGATATTTTTGTCACTCGGGAACAATTACATTTTTGAAATTAGAATTACAAAATTAAAAAAAAGCAGAATCAAGATGGCGAACGATGTTTAAAAAAGTCGATGGCTTAGCTTAAAATTTGTCACTATGGGGATTTTGGGGGATTGATTATGTAAATTCACTTCACTTTCATTTAAAATTTATTTTCACTCCACTTTACTTTCACTCAAAATTTATTTCCACTCAATTTTCATTTCACTTTCACTCAAAATTTACTTTCACTTCATTTCACTACACTTTCACTCTATTTTCATGTCACTTTCGCTCAACATTTAAATTGACTTCATTTCACTTCACTTTCACATCACATTCACTTTACTTTCATCTCATTTTCACTTCATTTCACTTCACTATCACTCTACTTTCACCTCACTTTCGCTCAAAAATTTTTTAACTTTATTTTCCCTTCACATTCACTCAAAAATATAATTTGTGTGGAGGTGAAACTCTGAAAGAGATGTAAAAAGAATAAATTTTGAGTGAAAGTGAAGGTAAAATAAAATTGAGGTAAAAATAAACTTTGATTCACAGTAAAAGTAAAGTGTAAGTGGAATAAAATAATTTTGAGTGAATGTAAGGTGAAAGTGGAATGATAATGAATTTTGAATAAAAGTGGAGTGCAAAGGGGATAAAAAATAGTTTTGAGTGCAAAATTTTTTTGACTGAAAGTTAACTTAAAATGAAGTTAAGAGTCAATTTTGAATGAAAGTAGAGTGCATGTGGAGTCAAAATAAAGTAAAAATAAATTTTGAGTGAAAGAAAGTGAAATTAAGTCAAAATAAATTTTTGAGATGAAAATGAAGTGAAAGTGAAATGAAAGTGAAGTGAAAATAAATTTTGAGTGAAAGCGAGGTGGGAGTAGAGTGTTACGTCAAAACAAGAAACCTTTTTAAATATACCTAACGTTCCTCGTTTTAAATTAGTTTCATAAATGAATCTAATTTGGGATTAGGATAAGTCAATGAGCCTACTAAATGTTGTGAGAGAATAATTTATTTAAAAACCAACAATAAAGAAAAGAGTTGACAAAAATACAATGAGTACAAAATTATGAATCTTACTTAAAGAATAACGATTACTTGTGGTGTGATGATTATCTTGTAATCCAATCTTGAGTGGTGATGAGCACTAGACGAAAAGGGACCGCCTAATGGTTGTCCTTAATGGTGGAGAATTTGTGCTGGTGTTTACACTAATGAGATAGTGTATTGTATTCCGAAAAATATCTGCTAGTCCCAGACAGTTGTCGCCTCTTAAGCAATTTTCGATGTTTCGAAATTTAGAATGTGATCCTTCAATATTTGAGTTTTGTAGACACTCGAAAGAATTTCCAAATTTATATTTTTGGAAATTGATAAAAATTATATTCGAAGATCGATGAATAGGGTGTTGATTTGAAACTGATTTCAAATTATTACTTGGGGAATAATTTCACTTGCAATGAAGTATGTTTAAATTAATACTTGGACGACACTTTTAAATAATGTTCAAAGGTATACTGGGAGACTTTTCACTTTTAATAATGTTTAAAGGTTTACTGGGAGTTCACTTTTGAATAATGTTCAAAGGTATACTGGGAGACTGTTCACTTGTTGACGATTAGATGAATACTGCTGATTTCCAAAAAATTACTCTCTGATCTCTGCTTAATTTCTCTCCCTTTTTATTCGAAACTGTTCCATTGTTTATAATCATATACGTGTAGTTATTGAGAGTGGGAGAGCAAGGTAACTATGAACACCTGTGCACTTGTTTATCTTTTCTCTCTTTCTAATTTTCGTGTCTCTTCAAAATAGTGGTGGGGATGATCATAGCCTGTTTACTTTTTTATGCTCGATGCTGCTGTGGACTAATCTTTTCTCTCTTTCTAATTTTTGTGTCTCTTCAAAATAGTGGTGGGGATGATCATAGCCTGTTTACTTTTTTATGCTCGATGCTGCTGTGGACTAATCTTTTCTCTCTTTCTAATTTTTGTGTCTCTTCAAAATAGTGGTGAGGATGATCATAGCCTGTTTACTTTTTTATGCTCGATGCTGCTGTGGACTAATCTTTTCTCTCTTTATAATTTTTGTGTCTCTTCAAGCCCTCTCTTTGTGTATAGATGGTTTTTCTTCCTTCCTGTGGCGAAGTTGTTTAAAGGTTGTTGCTCTATCGTTATTCTTTTTACATGATTTAAAATATTATTCTCTTTTCTTAGAATTATTATGATTTGTAATTTATTCAGATACATATAAGACATGTAATATCAATTGCCATATATTCAAAAATATTATATTTGTAATGCAATAATATGAAATACATAAAATATAATTATAAAATATAATTATAAAATATATACGAAAAATACAATATCGAATGCACAATACGTACATAAGTATTGTACTTAATTTAGGTACATTAATAAGAAGTTCCGGACGTAACAAGAGTAAAAGTGAAGTGAAAGTGAAGTGAAAATAACTGTTGAGTGAAAGTGAGGTGGGTGTAGAGTAAAAGTGAAGTGAAAGTGGAGTAAAGTGAAAGTGATGTGAAAATAAATGTTGTGTGAAACTGAAGTGATATTACATAATCGACCCTGAGGATCCTGATAATAAATGTCAAATTAGATTTCAAAAATTCAAAATGACTGATTCAATATGGCGGATAATAAAATTCGAGTATTTACTTTTTCGAGCTTTTAAAGTGAGTTTTTTTTATAGTTTTCGAAACTTCTAGCAGGGGTCCTAGCTGGACTGTAGTGTAGCCCTATTTTCAATATCTATATGATGAAATTAAATATTTTCCCAATAGTATATAGGCCAAAATTGTCAAACTCAATAAGATATGTAGCGTGGCTACAAGTAGGGCATACATTGGTCGGATCATGAATGCCAAGGAATGTCCCAATTGTGGTGTATAACTACGAATATGAATTTCCATCTTTGATCTCAATTGAAAATTCTCAGTCGCCCAATTCTGACACAGAATGATACTGTCTATATTTTGGATATTTTATACTTTAATAAACTAGAATTAATAAAATTGATTCCTAGTACGACGTTGATTTTAATATGTAAAAAAATTCGGTTTTATAAAAATATTATTGAACTACAGTTTCCTCCTGTCGCATTTTCTCCATTAGTTTCCTCATTATAGGTTATCGCGTGAAAGCATCGACAACTTCCGGCGATATTCAGGAATTTATGAATATATCTTGTCGTAGGGTCAGCTATACCGCCCGGCGGATTTGTAATTACACAGAAGGAAGTCTTTGCAATGAATTAATTGTAAGCGTAATTTTCCGATGTATATTGTCGACTTATCTATAATTCTTCTTTGGAATCTTCTAAAATTATTTCGATTCGTATCTATACGATTATAATTAAATAAAAATAATATTGTTTCGTATCATGTTTTGTATTTTCATTATCATTTTAAATTTATTAAACTTTGTTTTCATTTTTATACATTTTTTCGACAAAAAACAGAAACAACGTTATTTAACTTTTTTTTATTGCAATGTTTACAATCTCTTATTGGTTATGTAGGAAATACTCCCTTAGGGGAATTTTTACAACGTTGGGAAAAAAATTTAATTTTTTTTCTATAAACGACATTTTTTAATCTCTGGAGTTTTAAAGTTTGATTATCTTGACAAAAGTTAAAAGTACCGAATTGGGAATGATAATATCCAACGATTACAAGATGTAAAAGAACCCACGTGGACAGTTAGCGGGAGTATTGTTAGGCGAAAAAGTTTTCAATGATTGTCACTTTGGCGCCTATGATGGGGTAATAAAACATAAATTTCTAGGCACACGTACACCATATACACGCACGCGACCTCTTATTCCTAAAAGTTTCGATAGCTTTAACAGCTTTTGAAAAAGCGAATAGGGGTCCCTAAAAAGTCGTTATAACTCCCAGGACGCTTTGCAAAACTCTAAGTCGCGAAAAGCCCTATCACATTTTCTCATCCCATGATAATACTTTTGTTCAATTTATACTTTAATTCATTGAAGACTATATGATTTTTTGGAAAGAGTTTAAAATTTAGGGAAATTTTTATAAATGGAGGATAAAAATAATATTTACCAAAACATGTATACTTTGCCTAATTATTTGATAAGTTTTTCAGAGAAATCAATAGATTTCTCAGAATGAATTAGCAGTTGATAGTTTTACGCATGCTTCATTGTAAGAGAATCTTTCAATTTAGAAATATTTCGTCAAATTTCGCACTCGAAAATTAGTTTTAAAAAAATAACAAAAAGCAGCCATCATACCAAAAAATAGTAAATTGTAGGTATCAAAAAATTAAACTTGACAACCAAAAAACTTGTTTTAGACACTTCACAAAACTGCCAAAAATTCCATTTTATAGTTTACTTTCCTAAGTTTTCCTAATTTTCATAAAAAATATTTTCTCCTTTCTTATAATGCTAATATAATGACTTCTTGTAACGAACTTTATTAGGAAATTTTGAATTATTGTTTTTTTTACTAATTTTCTGTAAAATCTAATTTAAATTAATTAAATTTATGAGAAATTTTTAATATTTATGAAAAAATTAAATTCTTACAAAGAATTCTATAAAAAAATTTATAATCGAATTCTGTTTGGAAATTTTTTGAAAATAATAGATATTATAAATCACTGATTTGCGAGAAGATTTTAAAAAGTAATTAAAGCGTACAATGAAATATTTTTCTGAGAATAAATGAATGTCTGTATTGTAGTTCATTAAATCTTTTGAAATTAATTGAATTTTTAAAAAACATTGTATAATTTATGAAAATAATTGAATTCTTGCGAAATTTCTTTATCAGAATTTTATCAAATAATTTAATTTCCAATTATTTTTAAAAATTATTGAATTTTTAAAAATAATTTTATTAGAATTTTTAAAAATAATTGAATTCCTAATAAAAAATTTGTGATTTTTAAAAATAATTGAATTCTTGTGATGAATATTAAAATTTATAAAAATAAATAAATTTTTGCAAAGAATTTTATTAAAATCCTTTAGAATAATTAAATTTTCGGAAAAAATTTTGTTATTTATCGACATAACTGAATTCTTTCCAAGAATTATTCATGTAAATAATTAAATATTTTTGTAAAAATTTTATTGAAACCTAAAAAAGAATAATTTAACAATTTCAAAAAAATAAAATTAAAATTGTATTTAAAAAAATTAATTTCTTGTGAACAATTTTTTAAAAATATTTGAAAATAATTGAATTCCTATGAAAAATTCTAATATTTTTGTAAATAATTGAATTCCTTTAAAGAGTTTTAAAAATCATTTTTTTAAATAATTGATTTTTTCAAGGAATTGAAATAAAATTTTTAAGAATAATTGTGTTTTTTAAGCAATTCCTTAAAAATTGCATTAAAAATAATTGAAAACCTGCAATAAATTTAATTACTTTTTTTTATAAAAGAATTGGATTCTTACGAAGTATTCTTAAAAAGAAAGTTTTAAATAATTGAATTCTGTTTGAAAATTTTATGAAAATAGTAGATATTGAAAATCATTGAATTGTGAAAAGATTGTAAAAATAATTAATGCTTATAATGAAATCTTTAGAAGTTTTTGAGAATAATGATTGAATGTCTCTGAGGCATTTCATTATTTTTTTTTAAGAAACTAAATTTTTAAAAAGCATTTTATTATTAATGACAGTATTTAAATTCTTGATAACAATTTTATTAGAATTTTTTTTGAATAATTGATTTTCTAAGCAGAAATTAATTAGTTTTAAAAATAATTGAGTTTTTGAGATGAATATTGTTATTCATGAAAATAATTGAATTTTACAGTGAATTTTATTAAAATGCTTCAAAATAATTGAATTTTCAGGAAGAATTTTTCTATTTATCGACATAATTGAATTCCTTCGAAGAATTATTTACATAAATAATTAAATTCTTCAAATGAATTTCATTAAAATCCCAAAGAATAAATTAATTATTTAATCAAAAAAATTTAAATAATTGTATTTACAATAAATGATTCATTTAAACATTTTTATTAAAATATTTGAAAATAATATTGAATTTCTCTAAAAAATTCTAATATTTTTGTAAGTAACTGAATTCTTTCAAAGAGTCGTATTTCAATAATGGAATTTTTTCAAGGAAATGATATTAAATTTTTAGGAATAATTAAATTTTTTAAGCAATTACTATAAAATTATAGTAAAAATAATAAAAATCCTGATAGTGAATTTGAAATTTTAATAACTATTAAAATTAAAGTAACAGAAATGTTGCGAAGAATTTCATCAAAATTTTAAAAAACGATTGAAGTCCTGAGAAGAATTATACCTATTATTTATGAATATAATTGCATTATAACGAAAAATTTTATAGAAATTTTTAAAAAGAATTGTATTCCTGTAAAAAATTTCTTATTTCTCAAAAATTATTTGAATTCTTTATAATAATTTTACAAACATTTAAATAATCTATTTTTTAAAAATATAATAAATATTATGACAATTTTATTTTAAATAATTGAATTCTTAGAAAAATTTTATTTGTGGAAATAACTGAATTTTTTGTGAAAATAATTGAAAATAACTTTTAAAATAATTGAAATTCTTCGATGGGTTTTACTATTTATAAGAATAATTGGATTCTTATTTAGAATTTATTGAAAAATATTTTTAAAGATTTGAATGTCACTGAAAAATTTTCTTATCAGTGAAAGTAATTGAATTATGAAGAATTGTATAAAAATTGTGTTAAATAATTGATTTTTATGAAACTATAAACATATATTTTAATAATATATATATATATATATATATATATATATATATATATATATATATATATATATATATATATATATATTTAACTTCATGAGAAATTTTTTATTATTCTTGAAAAGAATTAAATTCTTACGAAGAATTTGACAAAAAATGTTTTAAATAATAGAATTCTTTTGTGAAATTTTTTGATAAAAAATAATAAATATTAAAAATAATTGAATAGTTTTAAAGAATTTGATTATAATTGTTGAAATTAGTTTTTTGAATTCTAGTATTGGCGAATTTAAATTAGTGGAAATTCTCAAAGAAAAATAAATAGTTTCTTTTAGTGACTAATTTTTTTTTTTAAAGAGTTTTGTATAATTATTATCGGAATTTCTGTATCGAGAATTTTTTTCATTTGATACAGAATTTCCATTAAAGAGAATTTCTATTTATAGGAATTTTTATGTGGCAGAAATAATCGTTTGACAGAAGTAAATTTATCATATGGGTTTCCGATTTATATGTTTCGGTAAATGTAGACACAGAAAGCACCAGTAAACACCCCCATAATGAAGGTGTTCACCAGTGCCTGTACTGTGTCTACATTTACCGAAACACATTGATCGGAAACTCATATCACAAATTTCCTTCTGTCAAACGAAAGTTCTGCCTCATAAAAGTTCATACAAATAGGAATTCGATTAGAAGCAAATTATTCGACATAGAAATTCTGTAGGGTAACATTTTTCCAAACTATTGCAAATTTAGATGGACTGCAAATTAAAAAAAGTGGGAAAAACATATTTTGATAGAATAAATTTTTGCGTCTTTGTTTCGTCAATAACTGCAATTTTTTTCACAACTATTATCATTTTTATAAGTTACAATTTTATTATTTACAAAATTTATAATTTATAATTTATAATTTTACTATTTATAATTTTATAATTTATAATGCATTAAATATTAATCGGAGACATTTTCTGTTGGAGGTATGAACTGTATTGCAATTGCTGATTATTATATTTTGTTAATGAATTGTTGAAAAGCATAATACATCTCGAAACAGTCATTATTATATAAACGTTATAATTAATGACAATTGTAGAATAGATTTCTGATTCAAGTACATTGTTAATATTATAATTTTATATTAAAAGTTTAATTAATTATACACTCAAATTGTAATTCTAATTATTATGCAATTACGTTGATTTCTATAAAATTAATATAATCACATCTGTTATTAAATGTTCCCCGTTTTGATGAGAATATAAGTTAATTAACAATAAGAAAAAGAGTCACAACTTTCACTCAAATTTTATTTTTCCTTCCAATTCACTTTTACTCAAATTCGAATAAAAGTGGAATGAAAATATTGTTATTTTTTCCGGGAAACTGTTCGCATTCGGATTCAACTTGTAAATTATTTATTTAAATAAAAATTTATCCCTTTTTTCAGAAAAGTGGGAATACAGAAAAAAATAAGTTGCAATACAAAAAATTATGCAAATTTGAAAAAAAAATAGAGGAAAGGAAACTTTACATAGCGGCATACATATTCATAACAGAAAAAATAAGATGACTCAGCGCTCCAGTAAATTTCGTAATAGAAGGTTCAAAAAATTCTATACTATTACATACTGCATTAGCCTACCTGCCAAGTCTCGTTAAAGAAGAATTTTCACCATAATGTTTCACAGTGTGAGAAAAAATATAAAAAAAAATAGTGACACGTACCTCTATATTTATTTTTTATGGCTCCTAACAATAAAATTTCAAAAATATTTATTAATAGACCAAATTTGATTGCATTTTATTTGAAAAATTAATGTCTTGGGACATTTGTGACTGCATCAATTTTGAAAAAAAATAATTCTCATGCAAATTTGACCTTAAATTTCAATAGCGAGCAATTTACAATTAAGTGTCAATGAAAACCAACATTCTGAATTCTTTTCTTTTTTTTTATTGATAACAAAATATGAGCTATATCTGTGTTATGTAAATCAGTAGTGGGATCGATTTGCTATTCAAAACATACTGGGTTTACTGTTCGTGTCAGGTAGGGAATCGTTCAGAGGATTGCTCATGGGGATTCTCGACAAATATAACTGGAAGTGAATTCAAAGTTTGTCAAAGAGATGAAATTATTCTCATGGGCTTTAAAATATCGTCATTGGAATGAAAAATGTTGTTATATTAAACTAAGATGTCTAACATTAGTTGAAATTATAATTATCACACGCACATTATAATCTAACAGGTCGCTTATTTCCAACAATTAACGTTAATAAAGGACAAATTTTTTCAACAGTATTTTTTAAATTTTTTCCCCGAGTTTTCAACTTAACACAAATCAATACAAATCGTTAATTTAAGAATAGAAATTAATTCATTAAAGAAAAAAAGATAATCATCAGAATGGGAATTTACATAAAAGTGTTTGCATATAAAATAATTCTGTTTGAAGAAGGACGTCGTAAATGTGTTTGAAAACTACAGTCAATGGATTAAGATAAGCGTTGCTGTTGCATTTCAAATGTCGAGTACAAACTAAACGTGAATTAGAGAACGAAATCGAAGCAGTCAAGAAAACAGGGTCAATGAACTATTATTACAAGTCAATGAACCCAAATATAAACAATCAGAGTAATTGTTGGGGAATTTTTCAATAGAATTAAACGAGTGGAAAACAAATAGGAAAACAAAAAAAAAGTTCAGGAATTAATTTAATTGGGGCAGGGTGAAAAGTTTTATTTACATAAAGAGAGTGTTTATTCATTTGAAGTATATTTATTTGAATAAATCTAAATTTACTTAAATTTACATGATATGACATGAAATTCCAAATTTTTGTTATCAACGAAAAAGAATTCTCTTGTGTCCAATTGAATGCAAATTAATTACATATTGTAAATAATTGCATAAAAATATTATTCTTGATAATTTTGATTTGGAATAAAAAATATTATTGTTGTCTACAAAAATATTTTTTTTCATTCACGATTACATTCAGTTTCTCACTTCTTTCAAATTAATTTCACATTCAAGATTTTAAATTCCACATTCCGGATTCCGTTTTTTTAATTTCATTTTCAGAATTTCGAATTTCACATTTCCCAATTCATAATGTGGAATTCGGAATCTAAAAAGTATGAACTGGGATATTATTTATGGAATTCGAAATGTGGAATAAGGAATTCGGAATCCTAAATGTGAGGTTGTAATAAGGAATATGGAATTTGGAATCATGAAATTAGAAATACAGAATCGGGAGTGTAGAAAACGGAAATAGAAATAATAAATTTTAAATGAAGAAACCGGAATGTGCAAAATTGGCATCTAAAATTTAACATTCAAAATGCGGAATATGGAATTCGGAATCCGGAATTAGTAAAGCAATCAACACACAGGAATTTTTAATGAATCTTTTAAAGTTGTCAAAATCATACTTAGAACTGTCATTTGTTATTAATATTTATAGTGATAATATCAGTAATTTTCCATTTATTTATAGAAACGTTACTTATTCCACATTCTGGATTCCATATTCCAAATTCAGCATGACGAATTCCATATTCTAGAATGTATATTTCGGACTCCTTATTTCGTATTTCACAGTCCGGATTCCTTATTTCAAATTTCATATTCCAGGTTCCTGATTCCACATTTGATATTCCACATTCCGGATTCATTATTATAAATTCCACTTACAATTTCCACATTCCGAATTCCATATTCTAAATTTCAGAGTCCATAACTCTCTTTCTGTATTCCACATTCGAAAATAATTTTCCAAATTCCGCATTCCATAATCATTTTCCAAATTCCACATTGCAAAATCTATTAACCTGTTTGATTCTAAATTTGATATTCCACATTCCGTGTTCGTTATTTCAAAGCTACATTTCGGATTCCATATTCTAAATTTCACATTCCGTATTCCCTTTTTTGTATTCCAGATTTAATATTTTAAATTCCTCATTACAAAAAACATTTTCCAGTTTCCAAATTCTGGATTTCTTATTTTAAATTACACAGTCCATATTTTATATTATACACTCCAGGTTGCTTATTTCAAAACACTACATTCCATATTCTGAATTTTTTATTTCAAATTCCCATTTTAAATCCATATTCCAGATACCACATTTAATGTTCCACATTCTGGATTCCATATTCTAAATTTTACATTCCGTATCCTTATTTTTGCATTCTACATTCCAAAAACCATTTTCCAAATTCAACATTTCAAATCCCACATTCTAAAAACTATTTTTGAGATTCCACATTCCAGATTCCACAATCCGTATTTCAAATTCGACAGTTCACATTATACATTTCAGATTTTTTATTTTAAGAACTACATTTTACCTCCTTCATTTTTCATTTCAAATTCCGCATTTCAGATTTCCAGTTTCAAATCCATATTCCAGATTCCATATTCTAAATTCATTAAAAAATGTTCATTACAAAAACCATTTTCCAAATTTAACTTTCAAGATTTAACGTTTCAAATTCCATAATCTACATTTTATGTTATACATTCCAAGATTTTTTTTCAAACATTTAGAGTTAGAAATCATCAAACATTTAGAAACGTGAAATCCGGAATGTAGAAAACGGAATTTAGAAATTTAAAGGTAGAATTTGAGACGGAAAACTGGAGATTGGTTTTCGAATTTGGAATGCGGAATGTGAAAGTTAGAATGTGGAATACAGAATGTAGAATACAGAATGTAGAATACAGAATGTAGAATACGGAATGTGGATATTGTATGTGGAATTTAAAATAATTAATCTTGATAATTAATCTGGAATAACAAGAATGTAAAATCTGGAAAATGGTTTTTGGAATGTGGAATCCGGAATGTAGGATACGGAATGTGGAAACCGTAATTCGGATTTGAATCAATGAATCCGGAATATGGAATTTTTAATAAGAAATCAGGACTGTGGAATATGAAATGTCGAGTCAGAAATATGCAATCCGGAATGTGGAATCCGGAACGTGGAATAGTGAATAAGTTACGTAATTAACTCCCAGGTCGATAATTTACAGCAATTACATTATTATTTACTTCCTTTAATAAAAATTACTAAATTTGTTAAAAATTTAAAAGAGTCTTTTATTAAAAATCTTCTGGGAATGCATTTCCCTTGAATTTTATCACTTGGAGAATTAAAACAGCATTCAAACTAATGGAAAAATGTTAATGTATTCATCTTTAAATTAACAAAGTTATTAAACTTTCTCGTCCCTCGTTTAGATTGCGGTAAGTATAAATATTTAAAAAGTATTGTACTAAAATAATTTCTATTTCCTCGACATTCATTAAAATTCAGTCAAAATTCACTCTATTTGTATGAATATTTTAATCTCTTAACCTTTAGAGCAACATTTAGCTGCGAGCTACCGCAGATCAGAATTCTGATTAAACCCAATGCTTTTCGAGCTATGGTTTAATTCTAGAAGGAATAGTCTATGAGAAGAAGACTTTGTAATATCGAGATAATAAGTGGGAAGTAAGAGTAGTAAAATCGAAGGTTTGTCTGGATCCCAAGGGAAATTGTAACACAAGTCCATATGCTAAATTCAAAGTCGAATTGTTTCGCTACTGGTGAGAAAAAAAACAAAGGCGACTTATTCTCTTTCTGTGTCAAAGCATTGGAAATGTTTATCAAAATTATTATTATTATTATTATTTTTATTATAAATTTCTTTTTTGCCAGCAATTCTCTTGAATATGTTTTACTGCGAGTTTAAAATCCTAAAAGTATGGAATAAAAGTTTTACGTATCAAAAATTGCGTACATGGGTAAAATTTCTCTTCTTCCATTGAATATTCTCTTCAGTCGAAATCCACATGGGAATCTGCGCAAGTTATTCTTTATACAGGTTTCCATGTGGGCATCCATACAAAATCATGTAAGAATATCCAACCTGAATTGAAATATATATTCACGTAAATTCCCCAGTAATCTGGAGTTTAAAAAAAATTTCCCCACAGTTGCAAATAATTTTAAATAATTGAAAATTTCGGTTTACAATGATTGTGTAAGACTGGAACCGGACTTTCCATTTTTGCCCTTCATTTTTTATCTATAAACTTGAACCTTTAACTTTTCATCATAGCACCCTCCTTTTTTTACCCCAACCTATCCGAAGGATTCTGAAGTCTCTTATCGAAATCTCAAAACGCAATCTCGGATTAAGGTTCGTCTTACGTCTTACGAGCCTCGGGCATGCGAGGAACGTTCACACACATCAGAAATAAATCATACCGACCGCGAAATCGGTCTACAGCTTGCTTCTGCAAAACGAAAGACGCGTGAATTTCAAACTTTCATGTGAGGAAAAGAGAACGAGTGAAGATATAACTCAACGGCAAGAGGGAATGGGCGACGGGGGGGTTAGTGAAAAAGGGCAAATGGAAGAACAGGCAGGAACAAGTCTGGGTTATGATAGAGAATACCTTCGGGATTCAAAATGGTACTGTCGCTTTTCTCCGCTACGTGACTTCACCTTTAGAAAAGTTTCAAGAATATCATATAGAATCTTCAATTGATGAGCTTATTACAAGGAACTGTATAATAGGAAAGTCTCCCTTTTAGGAAGTTTTAAATTTTCCATGCGAAATATTAAAATACTTTCCGGACAGAAAAGTATTTTAGAAAATTTAGTTTTACGATTTTAGTTCTTTTTTTTTATTTGCATTTAGAATTTGAATGAAAAAAGAAGTCTCAAGTGTGATGCCTACATGACTCGATAATTTATGTCTAGAGAGTTTGCGATTGGGACAAATTTTTCCACAGCGATTGTGGAATAACGTTTGTGTGTATCTTTGTGTACTTTCAATGTTCCTGAATCTTTTGTCTTGCAAATTCAAACAATGAATTCCGTCTGTTATTGATCGGAATTTTTAAAAGTCAACCTCGCCACTTCTCTGATCATTCACGTATAGTTCAGTGACAAAACGCTTTAATCAGTAATTAGCCTTGGATGGAAAATAATGATTAAAAAATCATGGATACGGTAGAAGAAATATTTAGAAGCCATACATTTTAAAATTTGTCTGAGGGATCAATCAATAATTTTGTAAAAGGAATCCCTTCTGGGATCTTTGGTTTAAATTTATCATCTGCGCTTTCAGGAACAGTCTGAAATCGCCATAGGTACAAGTAGAGTTTGAATTAGTTGGATTGTTAACGCATCTAATTGTACGGATCCTCACCGCCTATTCAGTATATATTGCTGGGTGATATTCAAACTCAGAGCCTTTCATTCCGTATTATAAGTTCCAGATTATCAAGAAAATTGGCTGATGTTCTAGAGATTTCAATCTTGTTGCCTTAAGAGACCTGCAGAGGGTAGATAATGTGGAAATAACGGCTCTTAGTTGACCACTGACATCTACACCCTTTGTTTGCTCTATTCTTCATCCTATCGAAAAATTGTCAGGTTTAGAATTATGACCATGATCATACTGGACTGTATTTTTGTTGTCCTCCTAAGTCTTCTTATGGAATAAAATTAGGTTTATTGACATCTTGCAACGATCCCATATATGGATCATGGCTCTTTAGTTCTTCTATTAGAGTCCTAACATTTATGATGAATATTTGTCTGTACTTGACAGCATAAATATAATTAAATCTCAGTTTGCAATAATTATTACAAAATAGATAAATTATTACGTTCTTTGCTAATGTAAACTACCTCGGATTATTACTTCAACCTATTAAGTTTAATAGGAAAGGGAACCATTCGAATAATAGATATAAATATATATGGTAATGCATTATCGATTCCAAGGAGATACTGCTATGTGTCAGTCACATACTAACACAACTTGAAGGGACTCGTCAGGAAGCAGACATACACATAAGCACGTAAAGTCGACAACCTTCGGCTCTTAAGAACCCCTAAAAACACTCCAACTCAAAAACACATAAAAGGGTGATCCATCATATGAAAACGTGTTTTTTATCCCTAAAAGAAATTCAATGCTAGTAGGAATATCTTTACTTTCTGAAAACCTAGAGGAACAAATGATTGGACATTAAATGCACCTTAATTTTTCAAAATTAGATGTAATGGGGTTAACACATTTTTATATATTAGCCTAGCAAAAAATCAACTTCTTTTCTTAAAACAAAACCCAGATTTTTCGTATTGGTTGGTAAATGTAAGAGAATTTTTCAATCAGAGGAATTCAAATGAAATTATTGTTTAAGACACTGCTTGTAATTATACTTCTATTTATTATTTCTTGTTTTTGTTTTGGATTCCTGTTACTGGCAGGTAATTCACTTCAATGGTGATATAACTACAAAAGGTCGACCTCTTCTATTTTGACTACTATTTATACATCTTTGTTTACATGAATGTTTGCCAATAATTGTTTGGTCCAAACAATGCTATTCCTTCTACATGCCTCCAGAGAAAGTGGGAGAATTTGCTTTATTTGTTACAGACAAAACTGACGATGATGGTTAATTTTTCGGGCAAGCATCATTATCTGAAAAAGGACTTCTATTAAAACGAAAAGTAAATAGTCATATTCATTCATTCATTAAGAGGAACAAGCAACATTATTTTTCTTTACTTCTTCTTATTTTAATTAGAATATAATTAAACAGTTATAAATAAATAAAAGACTAGTTCTATGAGTAGAAATGCTGTGCTAGCACTTTGTATGTCCGGAACAATTTATAAAAGTTTATCGGATTCAATTAAAAACTTTGCCCTAGGGGATTTTCGAGATCGTTGATTGCAAAACTGTAGTCAGATTTTAAAACTGTCCAATATGATGGATGATTATTTTAAAACAGATTCAATAATTTGTTACTTGTTTTCCTAATTTTTAGATCAAATGCCATTCTTCCAACATTCTTCTTTATGCATATATTAATCGTTTCTTGAATTTTTAAATATCATACAAGATGCCAATGATGTTTTATTAGTTTTGCAATATAAAATTAGCTGGTGTATGACTGCCGCGTTAATACTAGAATTTTGATTTGTGACGAATAAGATAAAATAATTATTGGTCTTTGCAAAATGATTCATCTTGTCCTCATATTGGTATCTGTACCCAAGGGGGTACCCCAAAGGGGTCCTGTAATTATCAGAAGAATTAATTAATTCTTTTAATTCCCTTAAGAGATGAGAAGTCATCATCCATTGCAACACCCATTATATCATCAAAGGGTGCTTTTTAGAAACAACTTATACTTCTATCTAGATAATTTTTCGTAAAACTCTATTTCACGTGAATCATGATAGATTCTTCTGTATTTTGGTATGAAAATTTCATTCCTCATGGGAATTTAAATATATTCACTTCCTTTATCAAGAGCATGGCAGTATTTTTCAGAAAAGAGCTTTTTTCGTAAATGTAATGAAAACAAATCCTTTATTCCCCCCTTTTTGTGCAAGTATAACTATACATATATCTATCTATCCATCTATCTCTGGGAAATCTTTTTGTGCATTCGATTATCCTGTTTCAGTTGAATGCTACGCGTCGTTGGTCGCATGCTTCTGCAAAAAAAAAGAGGTGCATACTTTAATCAATGGAGAATAACTTGAAAAAAATAGTGACGAAAGGCAAATATCCGTCGTCAAATGCAAAAATTCTGTCCCTACGCGCGCGCGACTATCCATCGGCGATGAGGGATTTTTGCGCGAGTGCTCTGTCGGCGATGAGGGTGCTTTGAAATTCAAATTTGCACAAACCGTGGCGATAATGACGAAACGTGATGGTTGGGGAGGGGAAGGTTTTTCGTATAGACACATACGAGGTCGAACGAATCGTTAAAGTTGCCGTTGGATGTGTGCAACAACGCTGTCACGGCGGTTATATCAGAGCATTCTATTTCAGTGTGGAAATTGTTCGAGATATACTACAAACCAGTTCGTCATGTCGCGTGGCCAAGGCAAGTGAATGTAATGAAGGAAGCGTAAGAATCAAGAGGAAGTTGTGTCGCTCGAAAGACATCATTTGAATAATAAACTGCATGTCAGGTTGCTGCTCTCTCTCACTCACTCACTCCTTCTTTCTTTCCAGACACAAAGATAGTGCATAATTTGCTTTCAAAAAGACGAAATTGTTTCTTTACCTCGATAGCAAGATATTTCCACTTTATAACAATAGTATCAATCCGCTTCAGCATAATATTCTTTTTCGAATTCTTTCAAGAATCTTGTATTCCAGATTCCAAATTGGACATTAATTGTGAAATTTGTAATGTGGAAGTCAGAATGTATAAATTGAGAAATGGTTTTTGTTTTGTTTTACTTGCTGTTCTGTTTTACCAACCGTGGATAATTATCGACCGCAGATAACTAAAATCTGTAACGTAGCAGTTAATTCACTTGGATAGAGGAACAGTTAGTCTCAACATCTTCAAACGAATCTTTCCAATAGTTTAAAAGTTTGTAAAATGTGTTAATCTCCTAAATCAAACAAAAGTGTTATGTCAGCGTAAAGTTCTTTTAATAATGTTACTAATTAATAATAGTATAATTTTAATTAATACTAAATAGTAATAATAATTAAGACAGTGTCTCAATATTAATTATAAATTTAATTAAATCCGAGAACATAGTGGTACTTTATCGACATATCAAAAGTAAATAAACGAATCTTTCCAATAGTTTAAAAGTTTGTATAATGTGTTAATCTCCTAAATCAAACAAAAGTGTTACGTCAGCGTAAAGTACTTTTAATAATGTTACTAATTAATAATAGTATAATTTTAATTAATACTAAATAGTAATAATAATTAAGACAGTGACTCAATATTAATTATTAATTTAATTAAATCCGAGAACATGGTGGTACTTTTTTGACATATCAAAAGTAATAATTTAAAAAAAATATTTGTTTCCTTGATATAAGCTCATGTTAAATAAGATAATTACTGTTTGTTCACCGCATCTTATTATACATGTGATTATAATTGCATGCTTGGTAGTATTTTTTGCCGAAAGCCTCTCCTGAAGCCAAATAGCCGCTTCTTAAATACAGTGCAAAGGATTATAGAAACTCATGAAAAATAGATTTCCAATATCCACCAGCATTTGAGAAATAAAATATAGTAATTTATGTTTCGCGGTGCAATAAAGTAATGACATGCTCGCAGAGTAGTTCTCTTTTTGTTAAGAGAAAAAATAGAGAGGGAAAAAATTTGTTTTATTCTCGATGGTCTTCGAAAGAAGAACACTGACTTTTCGCTACTTCTATGTTTATAGTAGAAAAAATAATAGCCTAAAAATTCAAAATTGGTGTTTGTAAAAAAAACTGAATCCTACAATTCTTTTAAACGCAATTTTAATTTGGGATGGTTAAAAAATATCAAACAAAGAAATCTTTTTATCGACACCTAATTTACAATCAATAAATATTTACAATTAGATTTCAGCATTAATTTTGCGAAATAAGATAGAATTTGAAACTCGGCTTTCGGTTTACGGTATGGTTAAATAAATCATGGTTCATTTGAATGCGGTGTACCACCAAGTTGACTGTAATTGAATTGACAGCTGTACCTATCCTGACTTGCGACAAACTTTGTGCCGACTGGTTTGACCGTATTATAGTATGCGGTTCGTCGATCGTATAAATGGAAACTGTTACGGTCTAACGGTCTATACATTTCGCTGAGACGTGTGCCCCCTTGCTGTCGATGTGGAATGAGGGCGCGAATTCCCCGAGATTGGAATCCAAACTGGAGAAACGGGAGTTTAATTCGCTTGAGGGTAATCCAAGGAGATGAGTACGTCGACGTGCTTTCGTGTTTCTGTCGTCCCCGAAAATTTAGACTTTACGTGCCTCGTCAGCACTAAAAGTTTTTTAAAAAAAAAAACTTTCTTGCACGAACAACCATAATCGGAAAAGAGAAGCGGCCAAGCAAAATTATCCCATGCCCTATTTTAATTGAACGTCAGCAGTTATTTTGCCTGCGAAAATAAATGAGATATTTTTTAAATACTTTTTCTTTCTAAAATCTTATACGAAAGTTTCTTGCGGATTCTTGAAAGGTGAATTAAGAAGATGTAATAATTTTATATAAACAAAGGTTTTGGCTCCTTTTGCATTTATTATTTTCCATTTGTTCACCTCATTTTCACCTCATTTTCACTTCAATGTTAATTCACTTTACTTTCACCTCAGTTTCACTTCACTTCGATGTCATGTTAAGTGAAAGTGAAGTGAAAATTAGGTGAAGCGAAGATGGAGTAAAAATAAATTTTGAGTGAAAGTGGAGTATAAATCAATTTTAGTAAAATTGAAGTGAAAGTGTAGTGAAAATAAATTTTGAAAGAATGTGCAGTGAAAGTAAATTTGGAGTGAAAGTGAAGTGAATATTTGTTGAAGTGAAAGTGAAGTGAAAGTAAGATTTAACTGAAAATGGAGTAAATTTTTAGTAAAAATGATGTGAAAGTAGATTGAAAATAAATTTTGAGTGAAAGTGAAGTGAAGGTATATAGTAAAAATAAATTTAGAGTAAAAGTTAAGGGAAAGTGGGGTGATAATAAATTTTGAGTGAAAGTGGAGTTAAAATTGTAATTGAAAGTGAAGTGAAAATAAATTTTTAGTAAAAATGAAGTGAAAGTAGATTTAAAATAAATTTTGAGTGAAAGTGAAGTGAAGGTGGAATAAAAATAAATTTTTAGTGAAAGTTAAGTGAAAGTGAAGTGAAACTACATTTTTAGTGAAAGTGGAGTCAAAATTGTAATTGAAAGTAATTGAAAGTGAAGTGAAACTACATTTTTAGTGAAAGTGGAGTTAAAAGAAGTGTTGAGTAAAAGTGAAGTGAAAATGAGGTAAAGATAAATTTTAAGTTAAAGTGCATTGGAAGTGGAGTGTAAATAAATTTTGAGTAAGAGTGAAGTGAAAATAAAGTGAAAATGAAGTGAAAACAAATTTTGAGTGAAAGTGCAATGAAAGTAGATAGAAAATAAATTTTGAGTGAAAGTGAAGTGATAACAAATTTTAAGTGAAAGTGAAGTGAAACTGGAGTGAAATTACATAATCGACCCCCAGTTACAGCAAAAATATTAATAAATTCACTAAAACCTTTTTCAATTTTTTTCCCACTTTTCTCTCGACTCAGTTTGTGTTGATTCACAGCTTAGCACTTTCGACTTAGCTGAAATATCCGACACTGCATTTTGCACAATACAAAATAGAACAAACAGGAGCTTTTCAATTTTCCCTCTCAACTTGAAACGAGAGTGAATTCAGGAAGCAAAATTGTGACAGTGCCAATCCATGTTGTCAAGAATAGAAAAGATCGAAATCTTTAATATTTAATGGAAAACAAACTTTCAGCAGCGAAGAAATTCATTAAGAATGAAACTTTTCTGAATTGCAAAAATTTTTTTGCAACACCCACACTACTTATTTGTGACAAGATTCAAGAACACTTTTTTCCAAATAGAATAAAGTAACCAATTTGCAGATTTACCAAGCAGATAAAGAGTGTCTGTTGTAGATGTAAGTTTATCACTGCGATTCGAAAGTTTTCTGAATGGAATGAGAAAATGGAAAAAGTCAATCCTATCTAAACAAAAAACTCTCTCGTCAGCTGTAAATATTCTCGCGATAGTTTTTTAGCGATTTCGAAGGGAATTTTTTTAAATTAATTGTTTTAAGAAAATTCGGAAGTTTTTTTTTCCATTGGTAAATAAATATTATTACTCCAAAAGACTAATGGAAGACAAATTTTTTTTAACGATTAATCTGTAATTAATCAAAAAAATTTTTTTTATCTTCAATTCTTTTCAGTTCTCTTTTAATCTTCATAGACAGATTTTATTAATCCTCATTCATATTTAAAAAAATTCTATACCTATGTATAATATTTTTAGACTCAAAGAGTGAAAAATTATTAGACTGTTTTTTAGTTTTTATAATAAATTACAAATTTTAGTAATCTGTCACTTCTAATATTAAACACCAGTCTTAAGATTTCAACTTCTTTTATTAAAAATTGCTTGAGAAAAATTTCGATTATCAATGAATTCATTAAAAATTTTATAATATTGGACATTTAATAAAGATAACATTAGAACTCAAAATTATATTAAGTAGCTTCTTAACAGTTGTACCGATTTTTTTATAATCGTATTGAATTATTAAGCTATTAACGTCTATTTACTTTTACAGGTATTTTAAATAAAATTTCCATTTCAAGAAAATTTCTCAAAATTACTAAAAATGAATTAAAAATTACTAAAACTTCGATAATAGTAGAAATCAGTACACCATTCTCAAAAATTATGATTAAATTTTTCAAGTATATTCAATTATTTTCGTAAAGTATTCGAAATTAAAAAATTGTCAATATCTATAGTACTTTTATAAAATTTCGCAATTATAGAATTCAATTATATAAAAAAAATTGATAAAATTCATTCACTTTTTAATTATTTTCATAAATAATAAAATTTCCACAAAAATTCTATTAATTTAGGAAAGCATTTTCAAAAAAATTTCGAAAAAATCATTTATTTAACAACATTTTTTTGTAATTCAATACAATAATTTATTTAGATTCACTAATAATAACATTTTTCATAAAAATTTAAGTTTTTAAAAAAAATTTTGATAAAATTCTAAGCGAAAATTCAAGTATTTTCATAAATAATAGATCTCGACAAAGAATTTCAATTACTTTTAATACCTACTATTTTCAACGAAAAATTCATTTATTTTCTGAAATAAAGTTTTCGCAAAAATTCAATTATTTGAAATAAAGTTTTCACAAAAAAATTCAATTTTTAGAAATAAAATTTTCATAATATTTATTATATTTTGAAACAATGAATTATTTAAAACAATATTCATAAAATTTTGCTGAAAAATTCAATTATTTTTTAAAATAACAAATTTTTTTTTAAAAATTTAATTATTTTTGTAAATTTTAATAAAATTCATGACAGGATTTAATTATTTTTAATACAATTTTACTAGAATTGTTCAAAGAATGTAATTACTTATAAAAATTTTAATTTCAATTGCTCTGAAAAATCAATTATTTAAAAAAAAAGTTTTTTAAAATTCTTTTGAAGAATTCAGTTATTTAAAAAAATATTAGAATTCTACACATAAAATCAATAATTTTCAAACATTTCAATAAAACTTGTGGAAAGAAATGAATTTGAAATACAGTTTTAATTAAATTTTTGAAATAATTCAATTATTTTGAGTCATTTTAATAAAATTCTTTACAAAATTTAATTATTTTCATAAAATTTATAAACAGAATTCAATTATTTAAAAGAATTTTTGTAAAATTCTTCGTAAGAATTCAATTATTTTCAAGAATGCAATTCTTTTTAAGAATAATAAAAATTTCTCAGGAGTTTAATTATTTTGAAAATTTTAATAAAGTTCTTTGCAACTATTGAATTGGTTTCATAAATAACAAAATTCATCGCAGGATTTCAATAATTTTTCATACAATTTTACAAGAATTGCTCAAACAATGACATTCTTCTTAAGAATTGAATTTCAATTCCTTGAAAATACGAATTGTTTAAAAAAATGTTTCTTAAAAATATTTTTTATGAAAATTGAGAAAAACTCAGGAGAATAAAATATATAATAAAATTTTATTTTATATGTATTGTAAAAGTGTCTAAAACACGATTTTTTGGTTGTCAAGTTTAATTATTTGATAGGCGCTTTTTTTACTAGCTTTTTTAAATTTAAAACTACTTTTTACTACTATTTTATCGCGAATTATCCAGTGCGAAGTATTTTTTGTCATTGTGTTTTTTAAAAATAATTACATTTTAGATTTACGGAATTGTAATTTTAAATTTTTTTAAATTTTAGTATTTTATAGGTCTTCTTACTGCTATTCTTCTTTTACTTGTATTTTCGTTTTCACTTCAATAGATTTTTTATTTTTGCTTTTTTATTTTCCTTTTTACACTATGATAGATTTTCTTTTTTAATTTCACATTGACAAATTTTTAAAAAATTTCTATGAACATTTCATTTTTTTCATTTTTTTTTTCATTTCATTTTTTTTACGCCATATTGGGTCGACCATTTTGAATTTTGAAAAACCGATACCGAATTCGTAAACAGCGACCCCTAAAACCCTGGAGTAAATAATTTTAACATAATCTATTATAACTTTTGTTGACGTTAATAATTTTTTGTAAATTCAATTATTTGGTAAAGTTATTTATTTATTATTATTTCTTTATTTTTATTTATTATTGTTTATTTATTTTTATTTACTATTGTTTATTTACTTTAATTTATTATTGTTTCTTTATTTTGAAGTACTATCGTTTATTTACTTTAATTTATTATTGTTTATTTATTTTTATTTACTATTGTTTATTTAATTTTATTTATTAAAAGTTTTATATGTTCAGTTTTTTTCAATTTAGGGAGTACTAGAAAGTGTATTTTATTTTTTATTTGATAATAATTTTTGTAGGAGTGTATTTTAAAATAGTTTCTAGCCTCTTCTATTAAATTGTAGTAACTATGGAGATAACTTCCTTTTTCTAAAAAGTTGCCTCTTTTGTTAAACTTTTTTTAAATTAGAATACAACATTGGGATGTACATTAGGATGTGAAAGTTAACTTTAATTATTTCTAAGGAAAGAAAATTCTTATTTCTAATATTTTTTCCTTCGTGTCAGAAAAT
Organism: Leptopilina drosophilae; assembly: GCA_032873175.1. Taxonomy (NCBI): domain Eukaryota; kingdom Metazoa; phylum Arthropoda; class Insecta; order Hymenoptera; family Figitidae; genus Leptopilina; species Leptopilina drosophilae. Next base: position 33,764,071 of record CM065486.1, on the reverse strand, counting down.
TTTTGTTTTCTTTTTCGAAAAAATATTTTTAAAACAAACAACTTTTTTTTCATTATATATGAAGAAGAAAGCTGCTATAGTGTTTTTGCTACTAACTAGAAGTCTTCATCTGACAATTAAAGGTAGTATTCATTTTTATTAGAAAGGCAAGCCGCATACATTTATGTAACTGTGCCAGGCTAAACTAACAGTCTCGCTGGAAGCGCCATGCTTGCAGTAGCAGGAGCAGCAGTGTGGCAGAAGCGCAGTGGAGAAAACTTTTTGCCAATTTCGCAGCAGCAGCAGCAGCAGACCTCCCCACCTCCTCCTTCTCTTTTCCATTTTTCTTGGCTAAAACCTCTTTACTTCTACCCTTTATTTCCTCTCTTCTTCCTATCTCTTACTTCCATTTCGTCCTGCTCTAAAACGAAATCCCTTCTCTCCGACTAGGGTTCTGACTGCGCGTGAAAGTTTGACTAATTGCAGCGAGTACAATTACTAAAATTAGAGGCAATTACCAGAGGTTAATTCGCGAACTGTTACCCCTAATTGCTGGGCATTAATGGGTCAGAGATAAGACGTCTTGATGAGCCGAGCACGATCGACGCTTGTTCCAGATTATTTTATCAGTGATTTAATCATTCTGAATTCACAACTGTTGAAAACAAGTATCGTGTATATTGCATTTGGGTAATCCAATAGGCTTTTATATGCTTGAAAATTTTCTTCAGAGTTGGATTTTCTATAAAAAAAAAAACAGAAAGAAAAGAAAATTTTCTCTTATTTTCAATTCTCGTATTTTCGTGTAAAATAATTTCATTTTTCTAATGAATCAGTGTCTAATGAATTAGATTTCCTTGAATTGAAAAAATTATATACTTTTTCTCAATAATATTTTCTCAAGAGAAAATTATTTTACTATAATTCTTATAAACATATTTCCAAACATAGAAAATGAAAAAAGTTAAGATAAAAATCTATCAAAATAAAGTGGGAAAGGAAAATAAAAGAATGTAAAATAAAAATTAAGAAAACTAAAAATAAATGTGAAAATAAAAATTTTGTCGAAAGAGAAATGGAAAATTTTTTAAAGTGAAAGTGAAAATGAAAATGAAAGTCAAAGTAGAAATCTATCTATGCTATCTATATATCCTATCTATATCTATCTATCTATCCTAACCCAAAATTAGGGTTTTCGCTAAAATTATTGTTGCTTTTTTCCTAATTTCAATTAATTTTGATAAAATTCTGTAAAATTTAAATTATTACTTTGAGTAGAGTTTCATAAAATTTGAATTATTTAAAAAAAATTGTAACTACTCGATCAAAAAAGTAATAAATAATAATAATAATAAATCAAATTCTTTTCAAAATAGAACTGAAATATTTAAAAAGTATAATATTTTACAATTTTAAGAAAAATTCTTACAAAATTGTACCGGGGGTCGATTATAGAATTTCACTTCACTTTTATTTTTACTCGAAAGTTATTTTCACTCCACTTTCACTTTACTTTCACTCCAATTTCAATTTCACTCAAAGTTTATTTTCACTCATCTTTCACTATAAGTGGAAAATTTTTTTCACTCCATTTTCACTTTACTTTCGATCAAAATTTTTTCACTCCACTTTCACTCAAAATTTATTTTCTTTACATTCTCACTTTACTTTTACTCTACTTTCACTCAAAGTTCTATTCACTGTATTGTTACTTCACCATCACTCTACTTTTACTTCCACGCAACATTTTTTTCACTGTATTCTCATTTCACTTTCACTCAAAATTTATTTTCACTTCACTTTTACTCCCATTTCACTTCACTTTCACTCCATTTTCAATTTTAATCAAAATTTATTTTCGTTCTACTTTTACTTCACTTTCACTAAAAAGTTTTTTATTCCACTTACACTTCACTTTCACTTTGACACAAAATATATTTCCACTTCAATTTAAAAAATTTCACTTTCACTAGAAATTTATTTTCACTCTATTTTCACTTAATTGTTACTCAAAATTTATTTCCTCTACACTTTTTTGTTGGTTAACGATGTGGACTTTAACTTCGTTTTTGAAAAAACAAAGAAATAAAATTCGTGTGATGGTGAAAGAAGTCTGAAAGTGAAGTGAAAGTGAAGTGGAATTATATTTTGTATGATAGTGAAAGTATAGTGAAAATGGAGAGTAAAAAATTGTAAGTGAATGTGAAAAAGGAATGAAAGTGAAGTGAAAATGAAGTAAAAATTTTTTTGGGTGAAAGTGAAAGTGAAGTGAAAATAGAATAAAAAAATTTCCAAGTTAAAGTGGAGCAAAATTAAAATGAAAATGAATGTAAAGGAGTGAATGTGAAGTGAAAATGAAGTGAAAATAAATTTTGAATGAAAGTAAAGTGAAAATGTAGTGAAAATAAATTTTGTGTGATAGTAAAAGCTTAGTGAAAATGGAGTAAAAATTATTTTGAATGAATGTGAGAGTAGGCTGAAAATATAATAAAAAAATTTTCGAGTGAAAGTGGAGTAAAAGTAAAGTGAATATGAAAGTAAAAGGATGAAAGTGAAGCGAAAATGAAGTGAATATTAATTTTGAGTGAAAGTGAAGTGAAAATAAATTTTATATGATAGTGAAAGTTTAGTAAAAATAGAGAGTAAAAAAATTGTAAGTGAATATGAAAGAGGAGTGAAAGTCAAGTGAAAATAGAGTAAAAAATATTTTGAGTAAAGGTAAATATGTAGTGAAAATAAAATAAAAAAATTGTTGAGTGAATGTGAAGTGAAAGTAAAGTGAAAATGAAAGTAAAGGGGTTAAAGTGAAGTGAAAATGGAGTGAATATAAATTTCGAATGAAAGTGCAGTAAAAATAATTGTTTAGTGAAAGTGAAAGTGAAGTGAAATTACATAATCGACCCTCAGCTTCAATTTTTAACCATTTGAGATGAAATTTGGGTCTTTTAATTCTACTATTTAAACTGGAAAAAAACATACATTCCATTTTTTATTCTTTCTCAAATTCAGTATTTTATTTGACAACGATTAAATTAAATTTCTTTCAAAAGTTGGTCTTTTTGAATTTCTAATTAAATATTTGAGTTCGAAGAGCAAAAACGCTCCTACTATGTCTTTGTAAAAATTAAATAAATTTTTTTTACGTTTTTGAAGAGGACAGCAAGTTTTATATAATTACTTAGATGTAAATTAAATTAATTAAATTAGTTAAATTTATTTATTTTATGATATTATTCAAGATTTGTTATTTAAATAAAAAGAAATTTTTGTCAGAAATTTAAAAAAATGGAAAGTCTTGTATTAGAATTCATGGTATATTCATAATTTATGAGTCAAACAAAAAAGGCACAAAAAATCAGAATTTTCTTATGAATTCTAAAAAACTAATTTTTCTCTGCTCTTTCAATAAAAATTCCTAACTTTTTCCTGAATTCTCTCTCTCAGAATATGATTATTAAAATTATAATTATAATCATAATAATATTAAAAATATATTCTAATTCGTATTTTATTTTTATAAAGAAGAATTTGAAATAAAAATTTGTTAATCCTTTTTTTTTAATTGACAATTTTATTTCAAAAAATGAACGAGAAATCTGGAATTCGATTATTTAAAGTCAGTTTAATTATTCACAGAATTAAAAAAATTAATTTTAAATTAAAAACCAGTTAAAAATCCAAATTTAACAGAATTATTTTTCGGTTAAATAACGTTTTGATTGTATGTCATTTTTGGGTAATATTTATGCGTCTCTTTTGTGTAACGATTTCTAAATACTCCAACATTCCGTTCCAGTGTTAATATATAATTATAAAAATATGTAATTGTGAAATATATATATATATATATATATTTATTTATTTAATAATTTATTATTATTAATAAATTTCAATGAATTATTAATCACCAAAATGTGAAATTATTTTTGTCGCAATGTGTTAGTATTGATTTCTTCTACTTTACATTCTGACTGGATTCTTCTATTTATGTGTTGATAAAAAATAAATGTTTACTCTCAACACTTTTCTTCTTGAGAATCTGCTTTTGATTGAATTGTCTTGTTTCATTCTTTTAGGGTCTATTTTTATTTTCTTTTTTTTTTGTTACGTGATACGGAATTTCCCTTAAAATTGTTTTCCTCTATACAGTTGTTCAAATTCCCTGAAGCATGTTCCACAAAGTAATTATTTATTCTTGTGACGAATATATCATGGGAAAACACTCATCTGTCTGACTGTTCAAGGATCTCTACTACTGAGAAACAAGTAACCTGAAATTCGTCTAAAGGTATCTCACAATCAGTACATATAGATATATATATGTACATAAGTTTTGTTATATGGCTTCTAATCATATTAAAATTAACGGCAGAGAAAGATACTTTGTCATTAAATTACAATAAAGAATATGAAGGTAATAATTTTAGTAAAATAATTCAAATGTGATAAAAATTAAATTTTAAAATTTTGTTATTTTAGTATAAAACAATTCACAAGCGGTTTACTTCTTATTTTCTTAACTACTTTTTTTTAAAAATAATATCAACAGTTTTAAAAATAATGGAATTAACAAATATTTAATTTTAATTTTTTTTCATAAAAATAAAATTTAAATTGGAATATAGTTTTAATACTAATATAACTATAATAACCACATATTCTGAGATAAAAAATTCAATGATTTTTATTAAAAGTAATACTAGAAAAAAACATAATTAAAAATAATAATAATTAATTAATTAAAAAATAATAATTAAAAATAATTTTCAAATTTATAAGAAAATTCTAAATTTTTGTATCTTCTTTGTTTATCTTACAAACTAAGAAATTACCACGATTTTCAGTGCAATGCCTTCAAAACTTTTTATTTCTAACATTAATTTCTTTTTATAAAACTTAAGTCTTGAAGAACAGTTATAAAATTATTAGTTATAAATTATTTAATGAATAATTTTACTTAAAATATTTCAAAATTAATTGATTTTTAAAAGTCTTGGGTTACAAAATTTTATAAACACATGAATTTTAAATTATATTTGAAATTTTAGAAAATTTCAATTTTGAATGAATTGAATTACAAAAAAATTGTAGATTGTTGAAAAATTCTAACAACTTAAATTCTTCTGAAATTAGTCACATTTTTTAATAAATATTTAATTGCTTATTAAAAATAATAAATTTATTGAAAAATTTATGTGCAAAACTATAAATAAAACTTGAATTTTGATAAAATACAAACTATTACAGAAATTAAATTATTTTCAAAAAATAATAAAATTTTTCGTAGAAAGTCAATTATGTTAAACACTTTTTTAAAAATTTGGTCAACATTTCAATTATCAATATAAATAATAAAATTTTCTAAAAGAATTAAATTAATTAAAAAATTTTTTGTAAAAATTCTACACTTACATTGAATTACTTTTAAAAATAATGAAAATTTCCAAGGAATTCAATTATTTACAAATTCAAAAAAATTTCTTTACAACAATTCAATTATTTTCATAAATTATTATTTAAAAAATGTTATTACATTTTTTAAAGGGATTCAACTATTTGCAAAAAAATGAAACTCATAGCAGAATTTGAATGAATTTTAATACAATTTTTAATCGAAACCCGTCGAAAAATTTTATTAAAATTCTTCAAAATTTTTTATAAAAATTGAGGTTTATGAAACATTGAATTTCAATAAATTATATTTATTTTTAAATTTAAATAATTTAATTCTCGTGTAATTTTCTCAAAAAAATTGATCATAAAATGAATTTCAGTTAAAATTTTAGATTTTAATTTAGTATTGAAATCATTATACAGTGAATTATAATAAATAATTATAAATAATTATAAATAAATAATAATAAAATTGATTATAAATAAATAATAATAAAATTAATTATAAATAAATAATAATAAAATTGATTATAAGTAAATAATAATAAAATTGGTTATAAAATAAAATTCAGTTAAAATTTTAGATTTTAATTGGGTATTAAAAGCATTATACAGTGCATTATTATAATTTAATTTTTAAAAAAGTTTTAAATTAAAATTTAAAAGAATTTTAATTTTTCATTCATTTAACTGACTGTTCTGTAGAATTAATTTTTTGAAAATATTTAATTCAATTTCTGTTGCAATTATTTGAAGTTTTTATTATCTAATATATATTTAATTGAAGAACTTACAAATAATCGAGATTTCATAAAATTGAATAGCGAATAAATATAATTTTCAAAGAATTTTTTCAAAAATTATTAAAAATACTTTAATTTAGAGAAGAATTTTAGTTAAAAATTGTAGAAAAAAAAATTGTAGTAATTTATTATTACATGTAATATTTAATTATTATAAAATTATCTTAAATTATTAACAGTTATTATTCATTAACTCAAATTTCAAACCTATTTAATTAATAATTAATTAAATTGAAATAAATTAAAAGATTTTTAATTTTCGAAAATCGTGATTTCTGCAATGTAAAAATTATATTTATTTCCAAATTTTCTATTGTCTAATATTATTTTTTTTTATAAATCATAAAAAAAACCTGCATATTTTCGATTTTTCAAACAATATTTTTTAAGGAAAGGAAAACAAATGTATACTCAAAAGTTGATTTCAAACTGCCAACAGAATGAATAAATAAATAAAAATCAGAATTATCAAATTGTTTTTGAAAATTTGTGTCTTTATAGCAAAATTCTTTTATTTTGTATTTAAAATGCATTTTAGATCCATGATAATATTAAGAATTGCACTTTTGTCGGACAAATGTTTTTTTTTTTCATTCTATTTAGGGTTTAAGCATATTTTAATGTATTTTTAATTAAGGAAGCTTTGTAAATAAGTGACGGTGCAGCTGTTGCAAGTGATGCTTTTACAAGGAAGTTCAGTTCCTGTTGCTGCAAGTTGGCCATTTCTGCTTAAATTCGAACAAATAAAAAATAAAAAGAGATTTATGATTTTCGAGATATTTACGAAATATGCAATAACTTGCAACTAATTAGTAATATTGTAATAACGAAAAATGATTATTAATTATCAGATATATTTATTTTTCCTCGAAACAAAAGGATATTCCAACCATCACTTTGAATCCTAGAGATGTCTTTGGGATATCCTTGGAATATCTTTGATATATCTTTGTAATAATCTAGGATATCTTTCTGATTTTAAGAATAACCTATGTCATACTTGGGATACCCTTAGAAGAGACTAGGATATCCTTAGAATTTCATCGAGATATCCTAGAATATACTCTGGATATGCATTTGGTTATCCTTGGACATTCTAAGGATATCTTAAAGATATCATTAATATATCCGTAGGATATTTTTAGAATAAAAAGATTAAAGATAACATAATGATTAACTAGGATAACCTAATGATATTTAAGATAACTTAGGATATTCTTAGGCTTTCTTTGAGATGACTTAGAATATACTTGGAATAACTTAATCATCAGGATATCCTAGAATATTCTAGGGAAATATTAAAGATATCCTTGGGATGTCCTTAGGATATTGTTGGGACATTTTTGTAACCTTATGATATTTTTAAGATAGCATTCTTGTGATATCATAATGATGTCATAAGGAAAGTGATATCATAATGATGTCATAAGTAAAGTGATATCATAATGATATCATAAGGAAAGTGATATCATAATGATGTCCTTGGGATATTCTTAGGATATTTTTGGGGTAGACTGGGATATTCTAAAGATATCTTAAACATGTTTGTATGATATCGTAGAGACATTCTCGTGATATCTTAAAGATATCTTAGGGATATTCTCGCTATATCCTAGGACTGCATAGAAATATCCTCGAAATTATCCTTGAAAACCTTTTCCATCATAATATATATGTTTGATATCAAATTTCTGGAGCTGAGCCAAAATTCTCAATTCCATTATTATCAGAATCGTTATCTATCCATCGTAATCGTGTAGGAATTGTATAGTGGAATTCCAAGCGAATCTCCCGAGGGATCACTTTTTGGAGAATCTTTTCAAGTGGGTGTTGAAATTGTAGCCACTTCCTTTTTGGTTTCAGCCCTCACAATTCGTCCCAGAGTTAATTGAGCAGCGATCGTTTCGAACTCTGATTGCTCTTTCTGCAACTCATGAAGTCGTGAATACAAATCGGAGTAATGTTTTCCTTCCCTTGGTATTTGCCGATTAAGTGATTTTCCGAAACTGTAGAAGCATACTGCCAACAATATATAAGGTGTGCTTTGGAAAATAGATTTTCATAAAAGCTTTCGATTTATATTCTAATTCTAGTGTAAACTTTTTTGTGACACACTTTTAGATTAAAATTGCTTTTCGATATTATTTTTGAAGCATAATTTTAAGTTAAATTATAAATAATAAATTTAATAAGTTTTTTCAAAATTTGTCCGCCATATTGGATCCGCCATCTTTAATTTTCGAAAACGGACCTTATATTTATAATCAGCGATACCAAAAATCTCTAGATGCCAATTTACAAGAAGATTTGATAGTTTTTTAAAAATTCGTCCGCCATATTGAATCCGCCATTTTGAATTTTTAAAAACCGACTTCAGATTCAAAATCAGAAACACCGAAAATTTCTAGATACAAATTTACAAAAAGTTCCAAATTAAATTACAGATAATAAATTTTCTACATTCAAAGTTCGTCTGCCATATTGGATCCGCCATCTTGAATTTTTGAAAACGTACTTTAGATTCCTAATCATCGACCTCGAAAATTCCTAGACAACAATTTACAAGAAGATCGAATAACTTTATCAAAATTCGTCCTCCATATTGGATCCGCCATTTTGAATATTTGAAAACGAACATTATATTCGTAATCAGCGACCCCGAAAACCCCTAGATACCTTTTTGTGAAAAAAAAACGGTTTCAAAGTAAATACTAATTTAAAAGAAAAAAAATCTCTCTCGGAAAATGGTAATTAGAAAAATGTTGAGGAATTGAAATATAGAATTAAAATTTCTTTTTAAATTATCACGTCCTCGTGACTAATCACCTTGAAACTTTTACGTGAAATTGAATTAATATATTCTGACACTTAGGAAATCAATACAGTAAAGGGTTGAGAGAGAGCTGAATTAACATCAAAGAAAAAGACAATGAGTTGTTTGATCTTGGTTGAGGCATTATTGAACCTGCGCCGTGACGGTTTACCAAGAGAGAAAGAGAGAGAGAGAGAGAGAGTTTCGGCACCGATAAAGACATTACCGTGACGTCGAGAAAAACATTTTAACGCTGTGGCTGTTGAGGTTGCGAAGGACATTAATGTGGCGCCACCATGGTGATTAACGTCAATGCGATGGACGAAAGTAGGGAGAAATAGTATCAGCACATAAAAAAAACCCCTAAATTTTGGAGAAAATCTAATTCTTCAATGGCGCCAGAATTCTTCACATCTAAAGTTTCAGTCCTTTATTTATGATCAATTAGTATTTAATAGTTGGTTTTCATTTTCTTCTCATTCATTTACGTCGAAATACTACATTTAGTTCCCTATTTTCCTTGAGTTTGATTTTATTAGTCGAAAATCCAGAATTCAAAATGGCGGCTTCAAAATGTCCACAAAAATTTTAATTTAACCCTTAGGGGGTCGATTATGTAATTTCACTTCACTTTCACTCCACTTTCACTTCACTTTTACTACGATTTCACTTTTACTCAAATTTTATTTTTATTCTTCTTTCACTTTCACTCAAATTTTATTTTCACTCTACTTTCCCTTCTACTCAAATTTTATTTTCACTCTACTTTCACTCTATTTTCACTTTTACTCAAATTTTATTTCCCCTCCACTTTCACCTCACTTTAACTTTAACTGAAATCGTTCACTTCACTTTCACTCAAAAATGATTTTTACTCCACTTTCACCTCACTTTTTCTCAAAATGTTTACAATGCAATTTCATTTTTCTTTTCACTTAAATTTCATTTTTACTTCACTTTCACTCAAAATGTATTTTCACTTCACTTGAATTGTATTTTAATTCAAAATTTCACCTCATTTTCACTCAAATTATATTTTCACTTTACTTTCACTTTAAGTTCATTCAAAATGTATTCAATGCTCTTTCATTTTTACTCAAATTTTATTCTTATTTCACTTAAAGTCGAAAGTGAAAGTGGGCTAAAAAATGAAATTTGCGTAAAAGGGAAAGGAGACTGAAAATCAAGTGATAGTGGATTGAAAATAAAATTTGAGTTAAAGTGAAAGTACAGTAAGAGAAACGTAAAAGTTTATTGAAAATAAAATTTGAGTAACAATGAAAGTGAAGTGAATAAGGAGTGAAAATAGATTTTGAGTGAAAGTAAAATTTTGAGTAAAAGTGAAAGTGGAATGAAAATAAAATTTAAGTGAAAGTGGAGTGAAAGTGGAGTGAAAGTGGAGAAAAATTAGATAATCGACCCCCTGGTTTAAAATGCTTTCTTGAGAGTTTTCAGGGTCGCTGACATCGAATGTTTGGTGGAAAATTCAGTATTCAAAATGGCAGCTTCAAAATGGCGGCCTACAAATTTTTAATGTCAACGAATTTGGCTTAAAATTTTACTTGTGAATTTTTTCGGTCGCTGAATTCAACTTTTTGTTCGAAAAGGAATAAAAATAGCAGTTAAAAAATTGCGGATGTTTAATGAAATTTTCAGAAGGCCTCTTTTTGGATTTTCTCAACATATTCAAGTATCTTCTATTTTTAAGAAAGATACTGTTCTAAATTGTAATCGAAACACTGAACCGAAGGAGGAATAGTGCAGTCTATAAATCCACTTCTCATTGACATTGCTAACTACTAATTCCCATAAAAGGGTAAATTTACACTGCAGTAAATTATGTAGTTTATTCTTTTTCTTGCCGGATACGTCATTCATTGTTTCCAGTTGAATAACGACTAACAATAAATGATTTGGATAAATTTTCTTTCTCTCTCTTCAATTTACCCGTGTTCTCATATTTTATTAACACGTACTTTAAAAATATTTCCTGGAAAATAATCTTTCAAAATTTTTTATTTTTTTTTGGAATTGTAACGTCCTGTAACTATTACGTCACAATTTAAATAGATAAAATTTCTGTATTTTACACAAAAACATATTTTGAAGAAAATATCTAAACTATAAAAAAGATATAATAAGCCTAAAAATCAATACTCTAAATTTTTGAGTCTTAATCTTAGTCATACTATCTTCGTCTCCACACACAAATAGAGATTCCTTGAAACTATGTTCTTTTAGTCTACACCGCCAAAATACAGATAAAATTCCTTTAAGATGAACCTTATTATTTACAACAGTCCCTTTTTACACAACTTCATTAAAATATGTTTTCATGAAAATAATATTAAATTCTTTTTAAAATATTCTGTTTAAATTTAAATAATGTTAAAAAGATTCAAAATGCCAAATTAATTAATCATTATTAATTAACAATAAAAATTATTGACAAAATAATTATTTTTAACAAATTAAAAATAATTCTAACTAAATAAAATTGACATTAATTAATTAATTAATTTTGATGTTTTGAAAGTTATAAACAAATAATTGACGATAAACAATTACCAACAATTAGAGTTAATTATTGAAGAGTTAAAATATTAAAACCCGAATTTATTAAATAACAATTTTGATTATTTGTTTTATTAATTAATAAAATGTTTAAACAAATTATCCATAGTTTATTGTCAAATAAAATGTTAATTAACAAATTATTATAATAACTATTAAATAATGAAATAATAATCAGAATTGTTATATAATTAATTATAATAAATAGATAATTATTGAAATCATTGATTTTATTGTTGTTAACTTTAATAATTATTAATGTTTAAACAAATTATTAACAACGAATATCAAAATATCTTGTTAATTAACAATTGACTAAATAATGATTGAATAATGTAATTTACATCGAATTAATTGTAAAATTCTCTAATTGATTATTTTATTGTTATTAACATAAACAATCATCATTTTTAATTAATGTTTAAACAAAATATTCAACATTTATTGTATAAATTATGTTAAAACCAGAAATATGTAAAATTCAAGAGAAATAGCCACATTTTTGTAAATTCTAGAAATTGGAGTTGGAAGGAGAGATGAAGTTGGGGAACGATAAAACTCAGCCCCTTTTCAAAGATCCTCCTACGTTTAAAACTGATAAAAATGGGACGGAACCAAAATTCACCAATAAGGCCCATTTCTTAATGCATCTTTTCTCCATTTTCTTTATCTTAAACCAATCCTAAAATACCCAACCTCTTTTTCCCTTTCTTTTGACATTTTCTTCCTCAAATTTTCCTCCCTTAAGAAAATCGGAAGTGGGAACAGTGATATAAATACATGTGTTCCTTAAGGAAAAAGGAGTTCTCGAAAAGCTATCAAATCAAACTAGAGTTCTCGAACAATTATCAACTAAAACTTAGAGTTCTCTCCAAGTACAAAATCCTAATTCAAATTCTTATTCAAGTTCTTATTCTTATTCAAGTTCTTATTCTTATTCAAGTTCTTATTCAATTTCTTATTCAAGTTCAAGTATTAAGTCAAGTTCTAATTAAAAACAAAATTCAAGTCAAGTTCTTTTCAAGTAATAAAAAAAGGAAAATCAAAACAACTTCATCTCTGCATCCAGATCCAATTTCGACTTCTATCATCTTTAAAGTGTATTAAAAGTGAGTACCAATTTAAATTTGCTGTGTTCTTTCTTTCTTTCTCTTGTCAATTTAAACATTCCTAGTTCCGGAAATGTTTCATACATCTTATGTGAATGTATGGAATTGTTTCTGCTAATACCTTTTTTTATGTCACTTTCATATCAATTGAAGCAAATAAAGGAAATAATATTGAAAGTATTCCCAAGCTATTGGACGCAAGTCTAGGCTTAAAAATTAGATCAATTTAAAATAAAGTATTGTTACAAACCATTTTTGGGACGTAACAATTCCATCGGTTTTGATAACGGAATTAGAATAGAATTATCGATTGGAATTAAAATTTCATTGAAATAAAAAATTATGTGAAATCCCGATAGAAATTCCACTTCACACTGGAATTTTAACTCTGGGGGTGATACTTTAAATTCACTTTACTTTTACTTCACTTTTTTTGACTCTCAATTCACTTTCACTTAACTCTCATTTCCATTTCACTTGAGTCTCACTATACCTATATACTTTAATTCTACTTTACTTTATTCCCACTTCACTTTCACAATATTTTCACTTTAACTTCAAGTCACTTTCACTTCACTTACACTTTATTTTCTAGTTACTTTTAATTTACTTTCACTTTAACTTTATTTTTGTTAAATTTAACTTTCTTTACATTCCATATTTTTGAGAAATTTTTACGATCAATATTATTTAATAGAAATGAGGTAAAGTGAATAAGAAGTAGTTATAAAATAAAAGTAAGAAAAAAGTGTAGAGAAAGTAAAGTTAAAATGAAGTTTGAATGAAGAAAGTAAATTAAATTTGAAGTAAAATTGAAGAGAGTGTGAATTAAAAATGAAGTGAAAATGAAGTAAAATAAAGTGTGAATGAAGTGAATGGGACTTAGAAGTGAAGTGAAGGTAAAGTGATAGTTCTGTAAGATTGAAGTGAAAGTAATGTGATTGGATTGGAAATGAGGTAAGATGAAAATGAAGTAAACATAAAAAATGAGTATGGAATGTTGAGTAAAGTGAGAGTGATTTGAAAGTGAAATAAGAGTTAAGTGAAAATTAAGTTTGAGTAAAGTGAATGTTAAGTAAGTGTTAATTAAAAATGAATAATAAGTAAAGTTCGATTGATGAAAAAATACGAGTTAATTGGAAATGAAGTGTCAGTAAATTTTTATGTTGAGTAAGAGTGAAGTGAAAGTAGTGAAAGTGAGACAAGAGGGAAATGAAAATGAAGTGTAAGTGGTATTAAATGTGAAGTTTGGTTAAAGTCGGAATGAAGTGAAAGTGAAGTGTGAATAAATTAAAGTGAAAGTAAATTGAATGTGAAATGAAGGTGCAGTGAAAGTAAAATAATAGTGAAGTGAAAGCTAACACGGTAAATCGTTAGGTATTAAAATAACACCAAAAAGGATTAAAATAATCCAATTTAATGTTATTTTAATCCATTTTGATGTTATTTTAATACCTAACGATTTATCGTGAAATGAAAGTCAAAGAGATGAAAAGTGAATTTACAAATCAACCTAAAGAACGTTTCAAAGTACTTATGATCTCATGATTTGCATTAAAAATTTAAAAAAAACTTATTGATAAACAAAAATATGCAAAACTCACAAAATTGATAACTTTCATAAAATTAACATCGTAAATTAGGAAAATAAATTTTTCCCCCATTGTTCGAAAGTATATCTGCTTTAATGCATCACGACATTTAAAGAATAATTGTCCAAAAAGCAATTCAGATTTTACATATATATATACCAAGAAAATAGCAGGAGATTCATTATTCTTTTTTTCATACTTTCACACCCTATAGTAGCTATTAAAGCAACTTGTCAGCAATTACATTCTATAGTAGGAGGTATTATCTCAAAACTTTCTTGAATTGTACGCGAATTCCTCGCAACTCTCAACATTGCTGAAAATTACTTATAAATGCTTTCAGCAATAATAGAGAGAGAGAGAAAAAAAAGCATCTGCAAACCATTAAAATTTATACTCATTAAATGAAAACAGAAATTAATGACACATATACGACATGAAAAGTCCACTATTTCAATTTATAAAAGTTTCAACGAAAATATAAAAGGATAATGAAACAAGAATGGGTTAAAAAAATCAATTTAAAATGTACACATTAAGAAAGGAAAATAACGGTCGGAAAAAAGCAAATGAGAGAAACAGCGAGAAGGCATTAGAGGGAAAAGCGAATCAAATGAGACATTTTAATGAAATTTAAAACAAAATGGGAAAATCGATATGAAGAAAGAAAACTAAATTTATAGAAAAAAGTTTACAGTTCAGCGTCAACGTACTTTAAATAAATTGAATTAGGAAAATTTTTTATTTAACAATTATTTGAAAGAAAAATTCTTAAAAATATTATATCAAAAAATTAAATTTAAACAGTTGTTAATAATTTAGTATTCGTTATAAATGTTTACGAACATACGTAAAAATTTATTTCATAAAATATTTCCCATCACTGAAATACGAATTTGATTATATTTAAATTTTTAACAATTTAAGAAAAACCTTAATATAGTGGAAGAATTTCAAAAATTGCACAAATTTTCTTCGAATCTGTTACTCAGGACTTCTTGGTATTTGAAATCATTTTGGTTTTATACAACTTTTAACTTTTTGTTTACAATTAAAAGTGAAATAACAGGATGTACACCTGAGAATCATCATGGAATTCAAATAAAGAGACAGAGAATAGTTTCTACCAGAATGCAGTAGAAATTAAGCAATAGAATTTTCGGCATCCAACTGAAAATAACTCAACAGCAGTATTCAAGATTTAGTGATGACTTAATTAAATATTAGCTGACAAAGACCAAAGTGTGGTGAACATCCGCTGTAATCAAACTATGCAGAAGGGACGAATGAAATTTTATTTGAGAAAATGTTTTTCCCGGTGTAGAAATTATCGACGATTATGAGATAGTGTGGAGAATTTTGTTAATATGATTTGGGAATTACACACATTTTTTAAAATTTGTCCAGAGGGTCAATTTTATAACATTCATACTTCTCCTTACCTACCTCCCACTTTTCACTTCAAATTTCTTAATTCTTATTAACAATTTCCCACTTTTCAGTTAATAATTTTCATTAGCCACTTTTCCTTTTTTTAATACACATTTTTTATTTCCCCTTTCCCACTTTACACTTACCATTTCCTACTTTCCATTTTCCACTTCATTCATTCTAATTTCCTACGAATTTATAATTTCATTTCTTATTACCTACTTTTTATTTCCCACCTCCTATTTTCACTTTCCATTCTCCACTGCTAATTATCTATTTTCTACTTTCCATTCTCCACTTTTCATTTTCATTTTTATTACTTACTTCTTAGTTCCCACCACCTATTTTCCCCCTCCAATTACCCATTTTCCACTTCTCATTAACCATTTCCCACTATTTATTTACATTTTCATTACTTACTTCTTAGTTCCTACTTCCCATTTTCCTCCTCTCATTACCCAATTTCCAATTTTCATTCCCCACTTTCCACTTGTAATTAACTCCACTCATTTCTCTCTTTTAACTTTCAATTATCGACATTTTATTTATGTTCATTACTTACTTTTTAGTTCCCACCTTTCATTTCCCCTTCTCATTACCCTTTTTCCACTTTCAAATGTACCTTCTTATTACCTATTTCCTGCTTTTCACTTTTAATTACTCCTTTCCCATTTCCGTTTTTCGTTACTTAAATTTTAATTTCCCACCATCCATTTTCCCCTTCTCATTACCTGTTTTCCATGTCGAATTTCCACTATTTATTTCCTACTTTTTAGTTCCCATTTCCTATTTCTCAATACAAACATTCCACATCCTATTTTTATTTATTATTTTTATTATTTTTTTTATCCTTTTTTTTACTTTTTTTTATTAAAAAGGAAATATTGTCATGAAAAATGGAAATGAATGATATCATTCATTTCCATTTTTCATGACAATATTTCCTTTTTTAATAATGGTGCCCTTTACCATTATTCATTACCTATTTTCCACTATTCACTTTACTTTGTCCACTTTCCACTTCCTATTTCCACTTCTCATTACCCATTTAACTTTACACATTACACTACTTACTATCCATTTTCAATATTTCACTTTTCATTACCAGTTTCTGATTTTCATTTTCATATCTTACTGTTAATTTCCCACATCTTATTTCCACTTCTCTTATTACTCTCTTTCCACTTTAAACTTTTTATTTTCTTCTTCTCATTACCAACTTTCCACTTTTAATTTCTCATTTCCCATTTTCATTTTCTTTATTTATTTTTTATTTTCCTTCTTCCATTTTCGTCTTGTTATTACGTATTTTTCCCTTCTCATTATCCATTATCCAATTTTCATTTCCCACTTTCCACTTGTAATTACCCATTAAACACTTTTCATTTTCAATTATACACTTTTCATTTTTGTGTACATTACTTACTTTTTAGTTCCCACATCTCATTTTTCCCTTCTCATTAACTATTTTCCACTTTCCATTTTCCACTTTCCATTTTCTACTTTCAATTTTCCACTTCTCATTACCTAATTTCTACTTTTTACTTTTAATTACTCCCTTCCTATTTAAATTTTTTGGTACTTAATTTTTATTTCTTACCATCCTTTTTCCCCTTCTCATCACTTGTTTTCCATTGTCAATTTCCACTATTTATTTCCTACTTTTCATTTCCCATTTTTTATTTTTCAAAACCACTTTCCACTTCCTATTTTCTATTTCTTTACTTATTCTCCACTTTTCATTTCAATTTTTCATGACTTATTTTCTTTTTTAATAATGGTGCCCTTTACCACTATTTATTACGTATCTCCCACCCTCCAACTTTACATTTCCCTCTTTTCACTTCTCATTACCCACTTAACTTTCCATTTCCCACTTTTTACTTTTAATTTCCTTTTTCTCATTTCCGTTTCCATTACTTAATGATAATTTTTTAATTCCAGTTTTCCCCTTCTTATTACCCATTTCCCCCTTCTCTTTACCTACTTTCCACTTTTAATTCCTCATTTCCCATTTCCCTTTTCATTTCTAACTTTTTTATTTCCCTCCTCGCCTTTTCATGACCTATTTTCCATTTCCCACTTTTCATTTGACAATTTCAACTACTTATTTTCTACTTTTCAGTTCATATTTCCTATTTCTCATTTCCCACTTTCCACTTATTATTTTATTTCTTTATTCTTTTCCCACTTTTCATTTTCATTACTTACTTCTTATTTCCTATTTCCCATCATCCATTTTACATTTCCCACTTCTTATTTTTTATCTTATTATTCTTTTCCCACATTTAATTTTCATTAGTTACTTTTTATTTCCCATTTCCCACCATCCATTTTATATTTCCCACTTTCCACTTCTTATTTTTTTATATCTTTATTCTTTCTCCACTTTTCGTTTTCATTAGTTACTTTTTATTTCCTATTTTCCACCATCCATTTTACATTTCCCACTTTCCACTTATTATTTTATTTTTTTATTCTTTTCCCACTTTTCATTTTCATTACTTACTTCTTATTTCCTATTTCCCACCATCCATTTTACATTTTCCACTTCTTATTTTATTATACTTTTCCCACATTTAATTTTCATTAGTTACTTTTTATTTCCTATTCCCCACCATCCATTTTATATTTCCCACTTTCCACTTCTTATTTTTTTATTTCTTTATTCTTTCTACACTTTTCGTTTTCATTAGTTACTTTTTATTTCCTATTTCCCACCAACCATTTTACATTTCCCACTTTCCACTTCCTTTTCTCCACTTCTAATTACCCATTTAACATTTCATTTTACACTTCTTACTATTAATTTTCAACTTTTACTTTTAGAATCAGAAATTACCAATGTTACATCCCGAGCGGAAAGCGAGGTTATTTAAAATTTTAATTATTATTTAATTTATTTCGGAGGAATGGTAGGCTGATTAAGTCAAGTTGGTAAAGCTTGACCATTTATTTTTATGTGGATACGTTCTCTTCTATCGATCCTACGGGGGTCGTCTTGCAATTATTTAAAATATAATTGTTATATAATTACCTTTTCTTAATAATTTAGTAATTTTAATAATATTGAATTAAGTAAATGAATGATCTTAAATTTTTATGGTAAAATTATTTATTATCTTTGATTACAAGAAAGAATGAAATGTATAAATGTTGTTTTTGAATGTGAATATAATTTGTTATTATATAAATAGTACTTACAATTACCTCTGTTCAGAGGGCAGATACAAGGATGGTATTTTGACAAAGAATTTCTGAATTCTTGTAGTCGTTGACACTGTGAGGTTTTACAACTCTTGAAAAAGAACGGTTGGGACTTTGTCACAGTTTTTTAGTTCTTATTTTCCGAAAGCACACACGTCACGTTTGCAATTCGTATCTTGAAAATAGACTAGGTTACGACGGACAATCAATTATTTAATTTTTGAAATCCCGACTCACAAGTCTGGCGATAATGAATACTTGTTCAATATTTAGAACAACGAGTAAACTTTATACTGTTTGAAAATGCAAGATTTACGGCCAAAATTATGATTACCGAAGGGTCAAGCTTAAAGATGAAGCTGTCACAACGCGAACGTAACGATGACTTTGTATCGAAATAAACTGACGGATGACAATAGATTTGCATGGGTTTTTATAGTAGCAAATCTTCCCTAGTGGGAGACAAAAGATCAAAGATCACCCCCATCTCCAAGCTTGACTCCTAGATCATCCCAAGAATTGAATCAGTTCTTGGAGCTTTGTGAACACCTGCATCACATATAGTATATCGCGAGTATCACTATTCCATGGGATAGTAAACACTCCCAGGAGGAAAACTAAGCTTGCATCTAGCCACATACTATTGTGAGTCAAGTCCACTCGCAATGCGTATATAACATTATTTATCATTCTTTATTAGTGTGCATCCTTATATCGAATCTCATAGCTTCAGTTCTATGAAGAGTAGATGATCGCATTCTATTTGTCAACTATGAGGATCGATAAACAGATGAACTATTTAGAAAAACATTCTACACTCTATGCAGCTGCAAAATTATTCTTAGAAAACAATGCATAGAGAGTAGAAGGATACATTTCCTTCTTAAATTCCAAAATATATAGTATTAAATTTTGAGAAAAAGCTGCGTGAGAAATGACTATCAAATTTGTTACTCTTACTAATTTTAGTTAATATTGAATATAATTAAGGTATAATTAAATCTATGAAATTACTGAAAGTAATAACATTCTTTCTTTAAAGATTCTCTTATTACTTTCTATCTATTGCTATTCTTTTGTTATTTGTATATATCAAACGCAACTCTTCTAATCTCAAACTTCTTTACACGCGTTGATTTACAGTGATTCATAGCTAATGTCTTAAATTTCAAGGAGAAAATTTTGTTACTGGGATGTAACAGTCCTCCCTCCTTAAATTTGTTCATCGTCCCGATTGAACATTTGAAATTTTGAGTATTTGCAAACGTGAGTATTTCGACAATTTTTAAACCCATTCCTTCATTTCATTCATTGCAGTACATAATACATATGATGTTATTGGAATTCATGGCATTCGGAAATAGGAAGCCATACGTCTCTAGTAGTAAATACAAATCTATATGAGTAATGTATAGTGTAATGAGAGTAAGTGTTATCAGTGATACCGTCGGAGCAATGACTTCTGTCATCGTAAGTATGATCTTAACTTCTTTGTCTAAGAGTCCTTGAGGATATGTATCAATGAACCCCTTTTCTCCCTTTGTCTTCATCATAATCCAATTGCTCATCAGTATTTAATTATTCACCATGGAGAGCAGATCATCATCAGCAGAGACGGTGAATTTTGAAGATTTTGTTGCAGGTAAATAAAATATAGTTATATATATATATATATAACTGAGAATGTATTATATTTCACTTAATATAATTTTTTGTGCTTTTTACAGGACGGCTTCCTCCGATATGCCCTGTACATCAGAGGACCTTTCTGGACCGAATCATGGTCCTATCAATCATGCTTCATCACAACATCCAGGTGTGGCAACAATTAACTGATGTGACCAGGGAAAATCCTTCTGCATTGCGCCGTAGTAGTCGAAGGAACCATCAAAGCAATCAAGAACCAGTTTCTGTGAATTTGGATGAATTCCAGACATTAAGAGCTGAAACTCAGGAAATGTCAATGGAGCTTGCTGAGCTGACGACTTCCATGACGTAATTTTTAGTATTAAAAATTGTTTTAATTCTAATTAGAGTGTATTTAAAACTAAATTTTGTCAATATTATTTGTTTCAGAAGTCCTTCTCGTCCTTCCAGGTGCTGGTGCGGGAATTGCAGCTACGCAGAACCCAGAATTGTTGGGGGTATGCAAAATTTTTGAATATTTGTTTCACAATCCTTATATATATATTTGTAAAATAGTTAACAGATGGATTGATTTCTGTTGCAGCTGCAACACAATCAAACAGTGCACCTGCGTTGGATGAGATGTCTTCTTTCCATTCTTCGGTGAATATGGATTCCGAGATTGAAATCAAGGAAGAAATCTTGGATGTAGAGATGCCATATTTTGAAGAAGTGTGGATTGCTGGTAAGTCAAATGCTTCTGAAGATACTTGTCTTGGGGAAGATGATCCTCTCCATTTGGATTAAAATTTTGAATGTAGTGTTTTGTGTTTTGTGTACAGATTTAAAATGAACTTTTAAGTGTTAGTATAGTGTTTTGTATATATGTAATTATTTAAAGTGTATTTGTATGTAAGTAATTTTGAATATAGACTTATATATTTTTTCATAAAAAGGTATTACTTCCATGCTCCAGTCTATCATAAAAATAAAAATTTTTATCATTTAAAATTTTTGTTTTTGTAAAAGATATTTTTTTTGTATGAATACATATGTATATTAATGGATACAGATGTAATCATGTATTAAATTTCTTTTGTATATTGAGTGACCATTTTGTCATTTACCTCTATCTAATTATTAATTTTTAATATTACAAATTTTTCTTTTAACTTGTTTTGAGATTTTATTGAGAAAATGATCAAACGTTATATCTTTTGACAGTAATTATCAATCTTAGCGCAACAATACATATATATATATATATATATATATATATATATATATATATATATATATATATATATATATATATCCCTTATCGCATTGTCGCAGTAACCGTGTCTTGCGATGGTTCTTCGTTCTTCTTTTATGCATGCGTTCTGTCGCTTGTTGAAATAATATCTGATGGTGATTGATGATGACTTAGACGAGTCGATTATTAGTATTGTATAAAATTTTGAATTTTTGTTGTCCTCCCTCCTTAAAATTTTTTTTTTTTTTTTTTTTTTTTTTTTTTTACATCGCCCTCGATGTAATCAGGAAAGTTGAAGATTTTGTTCATTGTTATGAGAGTTTCTATGTCTTTGGCGTCTGATATAAATTGATTTAACGCAGTAGTAAACGTATCGTAATATGATAAGTACAACAATAAAATATGATTCGGAAGAAAGTTAAGATGTTTTTCTTGATCTTGATGAACCAGTCGGGGATGAAATGAATCTGCGAAACAATTAAAAGTTTAATATGTTATTTATTGAAACTGGTAGAAAGAGGAACGGAAAATTAATTATTTAATATGAAATTTCTTTACTTGCTTTATATATATATTTTTTAATTTCAAAATTTCCTTTCGTCTTTCATATATGTTGAGAATAAAATGAACATGCAATTTAGATTTATTTATTTAAATACTTTATACTCATAGACATTATTTAGTAATCATAGAATTACTTTTTTTTATCATGCCTCTTAACCACTAGCAGAAATAGTTTTATGGTAAAAGGAATCTTTTAAATACAAAAAGGTTAGAAGTTTATTTTAAAAAAAGAATTCGTTTGAATGTTAACTAATTTCTTTTTGATTTAAAAATAAAATCTTTTAATGTCGAAAGAATAAAGTCAAGATAATTTACGTTTGTAAACATGTCAAAATAATAAAAAAAAATTTATACTCTTTAAATAATGCAAAAGTAATCTGCAGAAAATTTTTTTTTAAAAGTATTTATTTCTAAAATGATAGAGGATAAATTTAATAATTAATAATATTTAATAATAATAAAATTAAATTACTTTAATAAAACAACCAATGTACAAAATTTAAATAAAATATTACCAATTTTGGATAATTATAATAATTATTTATATATATGAAAACTATATATTATTTTTTTGCAGACTTGTGCTATTTAATTTTGAATTTCGATTAATTTAAATTATTTTATAAATTTTAGTCGAAAATAAATAAATTATTATTATAATATAAATTAAAGTAATTAATGATTTTTTAAAATTTTATGGAATATACGATATTATAGTATATTATAAAAATGTAGTAATAATTTTATCCGAATATTTTAAAGTTATTCTGGGACTCTATGCGTTCTTACGCTTGGTAGAAAGCTTGTAGGAGCTCAGAGGTAGTGGTGAAACGCCGGGGTGACTAGCGGGGTTGAGGAAGCGGGAGACGGGTGTGTAGAGATCGACGTTGCGTATAGATGACTGAGGAGTAAGCGGAGTGATTAGCGAATGTTAGGAAGAGGAGAACAAACGAGAAGTCATGCAGTGCGTATATCTATATAGAATCCCATATATATAGATATACTTACAGATTACTTATAAGTAAAGACATACAGTGAAAATGTATATTCAGATATACTTCTCAACAAGCGCTATAGAATCTTCATTACATCTCTTCAACACTAGAATTGTCAATCAATTTAATAATCATTATGTCATTATCTTATTTCATTATTAATTTTGTTGTTATTTTACTGTTTTTTTGTTTCTTTTTTAATTTTACTTTTTTTTTACTCTTTTTTTTACTCTTTTAAAAAAATTTTTTTTTTTTATTTTTTTTTTTAACATTATTTAGATAAATATACCTATTTCAGTGATTTCCCCATTTCTTGTTTCATGATGCCTTTTATTGACAAAATTGTTTTTTTTTTTTTTTTTACCGTTCGAAGAGAAAACATTAGGATACAAAAATTATTTTCAATGAACAGCTCTGAAATTGAGCCTTAAGAATTACAAATTCTTCTATTCTTCCTTTGGAAAGCACAAAAGGTGAGAAAATTTCTTCTTGAAAAGGTTTTGTTTGAATGAAATCCATTTTCCTAGACAAATAAGGCATATTTTATTAAAAGCAAGTTTTAATTTGTTCATGTGTTTTGAAGTTTCTCTTGTATATATTCTAAAAGAACATTGTTTAAAGTTTTATCAATTTCATAAGGTCCATGATAATGGCTATTCATATAAATTAACCTCCTCTTGAACACAAATCATATCTCATACCCTTCTAAAAATGATTTTTACTTTTCTTGTCATAATTGAATTTCAAAAATTTTTATTTTTTTTACTTTATTTTCTAAAATTAAATTTTTTTTAAATCATTTTAATCTAATAATAATCAATTGGAATTACATTAAAAATTTGTGATCAGCACAGAAATTTCCAATACTCTTTTAGTTGATAACACATAATTTTTAATTATATATATTTTTGAATAATTAATGGGTGAAAATTTTGTTATTGTATTTTTGCTTATTAAATTTATTTTTATATCTGGATTATAAATGAAATCTCCGTCTTTTTTAATTAAATAGTCTGATGATAAAGAGAGTACAATATTAGTAGGTCGTTTTAAAATTTGTTGTGACCAATGTTTAAGCATATCTTTTAGACAAATTTTAGATTGAATTAGACTCAAAATTTGAATCAAAGTCAAAAATAGATCCTAAGATGCCTGATAGTCGAGAGTTATTATCATAAGAAATTACTTGAAACTTTATTAAAGAATCTCCTACTTGGATATCAACTTCACCACTTGTTACTATTGTTGCACTTCTAAGAACGTAAGCCTGAGATCTGTCTATGCTCACGGAGGAAGCCAACTCACTTTCCCTTATCAAATTAATTGGTAGATTAATATCTACAATAAAACTTCCTTCTAAATATTTTAGTTGTTGTGATATTATATTAATGAATGAATAAGCATATTTTCGACGTTCCAAAAATGCAAAATATGATGACATTTATTATTAGAAATTAGTATTTTAATTTAATTTTAATTTATTTTCTTGAAAAGGCAATTATTTTAACAATTTCAGGATTTTGGAAATTTATCAGGAAATAAATTAAAACAATTTAGTGTTATAAAATTATATTTTTTGTTTAAATAAACAATACGATACACATTTTTCGTAGTATTTATTTATTGTCAAGAATTTCTTTAGTTTTATTTAATAACAATTCGAAAAATCGAGAAAATTCCTCATCTGAATTGAAATTTTTTAATTTTAATTTATGTGGTAAAAGGTTATTTATTTCGTTATTTTTTAAATTTAATTTATTCTCGAATCGTCTTTGAGCCTTTGAGCCTCCACGTTTCTTAATTTTTAGAATTTTGACATCAGGGCTGTCACCCATGTTTTTGATTTTACTGTAAAAAGAAACATAATGGACTTAGAAAATTTTGAATTTAATTATATTAATTTTGTTTGTTTCTTTGTTTGTGATTTTATTGTTATAAAATAATTTTTAAAATTTTTTTGATTAAGATTTATAATAAAACTTTTTTTTTTTTTTTTAAACTTATTTATTTATTGTTTAAAATGGATCGAAATGGTAAGAAATTTTCTTGAAAACCCTAATAGACAAGTTTGCCGGACGGCATAAAATGTCTATTGCAGTACTATAATTTGCCGAACGGCATAAGAACAGTTCTGTTAAGGCTTTAAAGAATTTTTCGATAGGAAATTACTTTTAATAATCAAAGAATCCCAGCTTGACAAATTTGCCGGACGGCATAAGATGTCAATTTAGTACTGCAGTTTGCCGGACGGCATAAAAACAATACCTACTGAATTTCTTATGATTATTAAAATTTTAAGATTGGAATTAACAAAGAAAGATTACAAGCTTAACAAGTTTGCCGGACGGCATAAAATGTTATTTATAGAAATGTAATTTGCCGGACGGCATAAGAACACTTCCAGCTATGCAGTCTTAATATTGTTAATATGGATAATGAATTTTATTAATATTGCAAAGAATGTAGCATGACAAGTTTGCCGGACGGCATAAAATGTCAAACGTGGAACTGTAATTTGCCGGACGGCATAAGAACAATTCCAGCCACACTTCTTAACTATGTTAATATAAAATGGATTTGTTTTAAAATAAAAAAGGTAAAACAATTAATTTTTTATATTATTTAAGAAAGAACAGAATCCCACCGCTGCCACCAAATCAGCTGTTACATCCCGAGCGGAAAGCGAGGTTATTTAAAATTTTAATTATTATTTAATTTATTTCGGAGGAATGGTAGGCTGATTAAGTCAAGTTGGTAAAGCTTGACCATTTATTTTTATGTGGATACGTTCTCTTCTATCGATCCTACGGGGGTCGTCTTGCAATTATTTAAAATATAATTGTTATATAATTACCTTTTCTTAATAATTTAGTAATTTTAATAATATTGAATTAAGTAAATGAATGATCTTAAATTTTTATGGTAAAATTATTTATTATCTTTGATTACAAGAAAGAATGAAATGTATAAATGTTGTTTTTGAATGTGAATATAATTTGTTATTATATAAATAGTACTTACAATTACCTCTGTTCAGAGGGCAGATACAAGGATGGTATTTTGACAAAGAATTTCTGAATTCTTGTAGTCGTTGACACTGTGAGGTTTTACAACTCTTGAAAAAGAACGGTTGGGACTTTGTCACAGTTTTTTAGTTCTTATTTTCCGAAAGCACACACGTCACGTTTGCAATTCGTATCTTGAAAATAGACTAGGTTACGACGGACAATCAATTATTTAATTTTTGAAATCCCGACTCACAAGTCTGGCGATAATGAATACTTGTTCAATATTTAGAACAACGAGTAAACTTTATACTGTTTGAAAATGCAAGATTTACGGCCAAAATTATGATTACCGAAGGGTCAAGCTTAAAGATGAAGCTGTCACAACGCGAACGTAACGATGACTTTGTATCGAAATAAACTGACGGATGACAATAGATTTGCATGGGTTTTTATAGTAGCAAATCTTCCCTAGTGGGAGACAAAAGATCAAAGATCACCCCCATCTCCAAGCTTGACTCCTAGATCATCCCAAGAATTGAATCAGTTCTTGGAGCTTTGTGAACACCTGCATCACATATAGTATATCGCGAGTATCACTATTCCATGGGATAGTAAACACTCCCAGGAGGAAAACTAAGCTTGCATCTAGCCACATACTATTGTGAGTCAAGTCCACTCGCAATGCGTATATAACATTATTTATCATTCTTTATTAGTGTGCATCCTTATATCGAATCTCATAGCTTCAGTTCTATGAAGAGTAGATGATCGCATTCTATTTGTCAACTATGAGGATCGATAAACAGATGAACTATTTAGAAAAACATTCTACACTCTATGCAGCTGCAAAATTATTCTTAGAAAACAATGCATAGAGAGTAGAAGGATACATTTCCTTCTTAAATTCCAAAATATATAGTATTAAATTTTGAGAAAAAGCTGCGTGAGAAATGACTATCAAATTTGTTACTCTTACTAATTTTAGTTAATATTGAATATAATTAAGGTATAATTAAATCTATGAAATTACTGAAAGTAATAACATTCTTTCTTTAAAGATTCTCTTATTACTTTCTATCTATTGCTATTCTTTTGTTATTTGTATATATCAAACGCAACTCTTCTAATCTCAAACTTCTTTACACGCGTTGATTTACAGTGATTCATAGCTAATGTCTTAAATTTCAAGGAGAAAATTTTGTTACTGGGATGTAACACCAATTTCTGATTTTCATTTTCATAACTTACTGTTAATTTCCCACATCTTTTTTTCTCCCCTCTTATTAGTCATTTTCCCCTTTCCATGGCCTATTTCCCACTTTTCATTTTCCGATTTTCTCTTGCCAATTTCCACTACTTATTTTCGCATTTTCAGTTCCCATTTCCTACTGTTCATTACCCAGCTCTTTCTTGTACTTCAATGTGAAGGTAAAAAAAGAGAAGAAGGAATTAGGAAATGTGTGGAAAAGGAAATGGAAAGTTGGAAATAAGTAACGAGTGGCTACTAAGAAGTTAAAAATAACAAGTGGGAAAGTTACAGAATCGACCCTCTCCGACTTTGCTGACTACAAATACTCAATTTTTCGCTAAGCAGAATTTTAGAATATGAAAAATTCAACAAAAAAATTTAAATAACTTTCAAGTTCACTCCCCTTTTCAGGACAGAAATCAGTCATCATATTTACGCCCCATCTGCCTTGAAAACGGCGCTCCATTTTCTTTTAAGGTCTTGATGAAATCGTTCTCCCTCATATTCCTCACTGCACTCGTCTCCTCCTGAATTGTTGGCAAAGTAATCCGGATGTGAGTGTAAGAAATGCAGCATTCAAGTTCATAAAGCAACGTAGTGAAAAATTTCGTACCTTCTGTGAAATTTGTCGAAACCTGATAACCAAATGAATTTGGAACAATTTCCTTCACAGAAAATTGAGTTTCCAGCAATCAGCTGATTATGAGTTTGCTTTTAGGAGTCGACATGATCAAAAAGCTGAATCTGAAAATTTTAGTTTCAAATGATCAACTAATTGAGAAAGTTTGGATTTCCGGATAATTGAGAACACAATTATGGTATTGTGGAATCGGTTCTATCATAGTTGATGAAGCTTAAAGAGTTACTTTGGGAAAGTTGAAATTCAAAAGCTGATTCGAAACTTAATTCTGCAGGTCGACAAGATTAAGAGATGTAGAACCAGACTGTCTCTGATGTTTTAATTTCAAACAATATCAAGATTCATTTTGTTATGGAATTGGTTTTAGGATACTGGCACTTGACCACCTTGGGGGTCGGTTCACTTTTTCATTCACTTTTTTTATTCCACATCCCGGAATCATCATTTATTCCAAATTCAACATTCCGGAATTAACTTTTTACATTCCAGATTCGATATTTTAAATTCCACATTCTAGATTCCTCGTTTTAAATTCTACATTTACCATTTCACATTCTGGATTTAACATTTCATATTCCAGATTCTGCAGTCCCGAGTCGTTCTCCTCCCAGTTCTCTAATAAATTAACGAAATGATGAATTCTCGTGAGCGGGTTGCAACAACATTTAAAAAAATCTTTATGACATGTCCCAGTGCTCAAGGGATGGGAATCAGTCAATTGACTAATTAATCAATTCAACGTTTCAAAGAACATTAATGCAATTCTCAGTCACGACTTAAGCAATCTTGAACAAGTTTTAAGTAATGGTCGTCCAAGTTATATCAGCCATTGCGAATTCTTCACGCGAAAAAAATCCTTTCGTTTAGTTTCGCATCAAAGATCCCTAAGAATTTTTGTTACAGACACTTGAAACTTTTTCCTTTTATCATCTAAGAACTTGACATCATTGTCTTAATATCTCAACGGATGAAAAAAAGACGTCATCTAGGCATGTCGTGGTTTACAGTATTAAACGATGGCGCGTTACAAGTGTTGGATAAGTAATTCACTTTCTCTAAAGAATTTGTACTAAAATTTGTAACAATTTGTAATACAATCTGCACACCATGTAAATCAGATTAAATCTCTCTTACAATGTGGCATTGTGCACCTAGGGTCAACAATCGACCTAAGCGAGCGAGCATTGACGACCAGAATTGGTTTGCTATCTAATTGTTTACGATCTACAAACAATGATGACGCAGAACAAAATTTTGAATCAAGAGATTTATTATCTCTTCTCCATCTAAAAGTAAATAACAGTTGTCGTATAATAATGTATAGACAATTTATTTTAACTTATTCGACTGAATTCAAGCGTATCGCTTTCTTGCACGTAGCTCCTTAATTATGTACTAGTTGAACGTGCGACAATCAGAGATTAAATTTGCAATTAAACCACCTATTATTATACGTCAGGGGGTCGATAACATAACTCATTCCAGATTCCACATTCTAGGAGTATACGGAATCTGGAAAATGGAATCCAGAATACAAGGAATACGGAAACCGAAAAATGGAATTGGGATAGAAGAATACGGAATCTGGGAAAAGCTATCAATTCGATAAACTGGAAGTAGATTGAAAGAGCATGATAGTTATTGTTCAGAAAGTATTCACAAATAAATATCAGAACAATCAATTTTTCGAAATAACGAAATGATTCCCGTCAAATACTCAATAATAATTTTGAAGAAGAAAGGAAATTGATAGAAATTACAATGAGAGTCATTCAGAGAAATTTTTCGATAAAATTTCCACATTAGAAATCTTTGGGTATACACCAAGATTTTGTCACATTAGACAGAAACCCTTTGATTATTACTAACAAAAATTTGTGTTTGAACATAGTTCTACATGCATGGTATGAATCTATTTCTTATATAAGAAAAGTAGATATGCAAATTAGATAAAGGGAGACATTCTTATGTTATTTGTCAGGATCAAATAAAGAAAGTACAGAAAAAAACGGTTTTCGTTACCGTCTGAAAACCCCTTCAAGTTACATAATTTTGTCTTAAGTCTTCCATGTGATGAAGGGAGGGAGAAAATATTACATGGGGGTCAATTATCAAATTTCACTCCACTTCCACTTTCACTCAAAATTTATTTTCACTTCACTTTCACTCCAATATCACTTCACTTTTAGTTTCATACAAAATTTATTTTCACTACACTTTTACTTAACTTTCACTTTCACTAAAAATTTATTTTCACACCATTTTCACACTATTTTCACACTACTTTTACTCCACTCCACTCATAATTTATTTTCACTCCACTTACACCTTACTTTCACTCAAAAATTTGTTTTCATGCCATTTTCACTGCACTTTTACTCCACTTTCACTTATTATTTATTTTTACTCCACTTTTATTTAACTTATATTCAAAATATATTTTTACACCGTTTTACTTTACTTTAAATCCTCATTCACTCATAATATATTGTAACTCGACTTTCACTTCACTTTTAGATTCTCTTAAATATTTATTTTTACTTCACTTTTACTCCACTTCACTAAATATTTATTTTCACTCCACTTACACTTACCTTTAACTCAAATTTTATTTTCACACCATTTTCACTTCACTTTTACTCCACTTTCACTTATAATTTGTTTTCACTTCACTTTCACTTAAAATTTATTTTCCCACCATTTTCACTTCACTTTTACTTCACATTCACTCATAATATATTGTCACTCCAATTTCACTTCACTTTTAGTTTCTTTTAAAAATTTATTTTCACTTCACTTTCACTCAAAATTTATTTTCACGTCATTTTCACTTTAATTTTACTCCACTTTCACAAATACTTTGTTTTTACTCCACTTTCACTTCACTTTTAGATTCTTTTAAAAATTTATTTTCACTTCACTTTTATCCACTCTTTTTATAATATATTGTCACTTCAATTTCACTTTACATTTAGTTTCTTTTAGAAATTTATTTTCACTTCACATTCATTCAAAATGTATTTTCAATTCATTTTCACTTCACTTTTACTCCACTTTACTTACACTTTATTTTCACTCCTTTTTCATTTTTACTTAAAATATTTTTTCATTACATTTTCACTTGAGTTTCACTCACAATTTTTCACTCTTTATTTTCACTCCACTTTAACATTCACTCAAAATTTATTGTCACTTTACTTTTTTGTTGATTAACGTTTTACGTTGTGGACTTAAACTTTGTATTGGAGAAAAGAAAATATTAAAAAAAAATTTGTGCGTAGATAAAAGTAGTCTAAAAGTGATGCAAAAGTGGAGTAAAAATAAATTGTCAGTGAAAGTGAAGTGGAAATAAATTTTGAGTGAAAGTAAAATTAAATTAATGTGTAAATAAATTTTAAACAAAGTGAAGTGTAAGTTTAATAAAAAAAACTTTGGACTGAATGCAAAGTAGAAGTGGAATAAAAATAATATTTGAGTGATGGTGGAGTGAAGTGAAAATGGAGTGAAAAGAAATGTAATTGGAAGTGAAAGTGAAATGATATTGAATAGAAAAAGTTTTAAGTGATAGTGAAGTAAAAGTGGAATGCAAAAAATTCTGAGTGAAAGTGAAAGTAGGGTGCAAATGGAATGAAAAAAACTTTGAGTGAAAGTGGAGTGAAAGTGAAACTATAATTCAAAAAAAAGTTTTTGAGTAATAGTGAAAGTGAAGTGAAAATAAATTTTGAGTGAAAGTGAGTGGAAATAAATTTTGAGTGAAAGTAGAGTGAAAGTGAGTGGAAATAAATTTTAAGTGCAAGTGAAAATGAAGTAAAAATAAAATTGTGACTGAAAGTGAAGTGAAAATAGAGTAAAAAATTATTTTGAAGTGAAAGTAGAGGGAAATTGAATTCAAGAAATAGAATATTTTCGATCCTATACGTCCATAAATATTATATTTATTCAAATGTAAATTTTTGCTTATAATTTAGAATTGTGTTTAGATTTGATAAAAGGTTAAATTGTGAAAAGGGCAAAATTAAAAATTGACTATAATTAGCTATAATAATTCTCGTCGATTTTTTAAAACCCCTGCTCAACGAGAAAATCATGAAAAAAATTTTCTGAAATGTGTCCATTCCGTCCTTAAAGGCTTAATATTGATGTAACTAGAAATTTTATGCTTCAAAAATCCTACTGCAAAATTGTTGGAAGATAAGAAAAAAAAATGTTTCTAATGTAAATAATGTCAACATTAGAGTAATGTTAGAAACTTTTTGATATGTTAAAATATTTTTTTGAACAGCAAGTAAATAAGGGCGAACGGAGCACGCAAACATTAGCTATTAGTTCAATTTAAGTGAATTATTTTTTTGTAAATTAAGTTTTGTTTCATTTATTATTTTGTCTATGAATCCGATAGAGCAGCGATTTCTTGATTTGTAAAATTAGAATAATTTTTGTTTAATAGATTCTTTGACGCTTTTTTATTGATGCGAATATAAGAAAGTATTTTTTTTATCTTTATAATTATGTTAAATAATTTTTCTTGACAAATGTAATCTTCCCTTTAATATAACGCGAAAAATAATACACACGTATTATTTTTCACATGTTCTTGAGCGAATAAAAAAAACAACTTATATGAAGTCAAACGAATTCTCTCCTTAAACTATTTATATGATATATTTCTCCAGCCTTTTTTACGATTATGACAAAATTTCGCAATTATAAATTATAAAGGCGCCGATATAGCTTCTATAATGGCCTTAAAGAGGATTATTGAGTAGAAATTGTTTCCCCCCGTACGAACATAAAATTAAATAGAATGAATATTTTATATCTACATATACCAGAAGGGACAAATTTTCAATTTAATATTCAATTGTCTTGTAAATAATCCACGACGTTTTATCGAACCTAACAAAATTTTAATTATAAAATCTTAAAATACCGTCAATACAACAGAACTAAAAGCGCAAAATTGTTCTCTCATTTCGTAAATATCGATGTAAAACTAAAACTCCCTTTTTTCGTTTTTAAAACGAATATCAAGGATGAAATTCATTTCGTGATGAACGAAATTATATAATTTTAGAAGTCTTCCGTCAAGTATATGTCTTAAAGTTAGCATGTCGTCTTTGCATAAAAATGTCGGAAAGTAACAAGAGGGATAAGACAAGCCAACGTCCAAGATGAATTTTAACATACATGGTAAGAAGGAATATTTTCACAAATATTGATTTCAATTTTCGTACTGCATTATGTGGGAGAGAAATCGGTTAAAAATACCCGATTTAATGTGGTGGAAAATAGAAATACAATCAGTGGATAAAAAATTTCAAGTTGAAAATTAACTGAGAATATTGTAGAAAGTGTGACGGTTGAAACTGAAATGTGAGAGTTTTTGTACATGGCATATAATATTTATTAATTTGTGAATAATTAAAGAAGCTTTTAACCACCCATTTGCGGACCTCGTTATCCTCTTATACTGTATTAAAATTTATGTTATTGTTATGGTATCCGGAAACCTCAATTAAGAATCTAAGTGTTCTGATTAGACTACAACTATATATGCACGAAATTCGATTATCAAATGAAGATTAATATTATGTTCAACTGATAATTAGAAATAGTACCATTCGATTTCATTTTGCTTCTCAGTGATAATTTCTCTAAAGGAAACCGATACATTTTAGAATCATAAATTTTTACATTCTACGCGTGACCATAATAAAGATAAAAACTAATTAAAATAAAAGTTTAAAGGGTTAAATGTTGGCGTTGAGCGTTGCACTGAACAGCTTGAGCAGTCATTACGTAAGACAAGCACGTAATTCGAACCCAAAAGCAGGCAAAGTCTTTTCCCAATATGAGCTCTCAGTCTCATGGAGTAAAGTAAATAAATAATGTATCATCCACCTGCAGGATCACACCCACGTACTGTCGCTATAGAACCTCGAGAATATATATATATATATATATATATATATATATAAAAGCAATGGTGTAACATGTATAGACTTCTTAGTGACCATCTCGAACTTTAGGGATTGCTAACCGTCGTAAAACGTGATACTAGTCAGATCCGCAAATAATGTTGAGCTAGTAATTTCTTAAGAGAAAGAGACTAGGAAGCAGACAAAAAACGAATTTCTCTCTCATTGCACTTGATTCCTTCTGGTAAATTACTTATTGAGTTTCTTTTAAGAGAAGAATTCTGTATTTTATCTTCTTCTTATTGATCGCCATTGATAGTTCATTCCGTGAACATTGAGCAAAGTTTTAAAAAATTTATATCAATCCTTTAGTATTGGAAAATAATTATAAGGACTCCGCTACTTGATTGTAATCCTTGAGTTTCGGTGACTAATGCTTCTTTCTTGTAAACAAAAAATCTTTTGCATTGTTATATAATTTCTGAATGATAATATATTGTAACCAGGAGGCCGATTATGACATTTAACCTCTCTTTCACTTCACTTTCACTCAAAAATGATTTTCACTCCATTTTCACTTCACTTTCACTTAAAATTAATTTTCACTTCATTTTAATTTTTACTTCACTTTTACATTGACTCAAAATTTATTTTTACTTCATTTCCACATTACTCCCACACAAAATTAAATTACTCTCCGTTTTTACTTCATTTTGACTTTAACTCAACTTTGATTTTCACTTCACTTTCACTTAAAATTAATTTTCACTCCATTTTCATTATTCACTTCTCTTTCACTTTGACTTAAAATTGAATTTTCCTCCATTTTCACTTCACTTTCACTTAAAATTGATTTTCACTCCATTTTCATTTTTCTCTTTATTTTCACTTTGACTCAAAATTGATTTTCTCTTTATTGTCACATTATTCTAACTCAAAATTTATTTACACTCCTTTTTCACTTCATTTTGATTTTGACTCAAATTTGATTTTCAATTCACTTTGACTTAAAATTAATTTGCACTCCATTTTCATTTTTCACTTAATTTAACTTTCACTCAAAATTTATTTTCACCTCATATTCACTTTATTATCACACAAAATTTATTTATACTATATTTTACTTCATGATTTTCACTTCACTTTCACTTAAAAATATATATCACTCCATTTTCATTATTTACTTCACTTTTACTTTGACTCAAAATTGATTTTTCCTCCATATTCATTTTACTTTCACTCAAAATTTATTTTCATCTCCTTTTTCACTTTATTTTGACTTTGACTCAAATTTAATTTTCACTTCACATTCACTTAAATCTAATTTTTACTCCATTTTAATTTTTACTTCATTTTTTACATTGACTCAACATTTAAATTCACTTCATTTCCACTTTACTTTTACACAAAATTTAATTACCCTCCATTTTTACTTCATTTTCATTTTGACTCAAGTTTAATTTTCACTTCACTTTCACTTAAAATAATTTTCACTCCAGTTTCATTATTCACTTCTCCTTTAATTTGACTTAAAATTGAATTTTCGTCCATTTTCACTTCACTTTCACTTAAAATTGATTTTCACTCCATTTTCATTTTTCTCTTTATTTTCACTTTGACTTAAAATTGATTTTCTCTCTATTGTCACATTATTCTAACTCAAAATTTATTTACACACCTTTTTCACTTCATTTTGACTCTGACTCAAATTTGTTTCTGACTTCACTTTCACTTAAAACTAATTTTCACTCTATTGTAATTTTTACTTCACTTTTACATTGTCTCAAAATTTATTTTCACTTCATTTCTACTTTACTTTCGTACAAAATTTAATTACACTCCATTTTTACTTCATTTTGACTTTGACTCAAATTTGGTTTTCACTTCACTTTCACTTAAAACTAATTTTCACTCCATTTTAATTTTTACTCTACTTTTACATTGGCTCAAAATTTATTTTCACTTCATTTCCACATTACTTTTACAAAAAAATTTAATTACCCTCCATTTTTACTTCATTCTTATTTTGACTCAAGTTTAATTTTCGCTTCAACTTTCACTTAAAATTAATTTTCACTCCATTTTAATTTTTACTTTACTTTTACATTGACTCTAAAATTAATTTTCCCTTCATTTCTACTTTACTTTCACACAAAATTTAATTACACTCCTTTTTTACTTCATTTTGACTTTGATTCAAATTTGATTTTCACTTCACTTTCACTTAAAATTAATTTTCACTCCATTTTAATTTTTACTTTACTTTTACACTGACTCAAATATATTTTCTCTTTATTTCTACTTTACTTTCACACAAAATTTAATTACACTCCATTTTTACTTCATTTTGACTTTGACTCAAATTTGATTTTCACTTCACTTTCACTTAAAACTAATTTTTACTCCATTTTCATTTTTACTTTACTTTTACATTGACTCAAAATTTATTTTCACTTCATTTCTACTTTACTTTCACACAAAATTTAATTACACTCCATTTTTACTTCATTTTGACTTTGATTCAAATTTGATTTTCACTTCACTTTCACTTAAAACTAATTTTTACTCCATTTTCATTTTTACTTTACTTTTACATTGACTCAAAATTTATTTTCACTTCATTTCTACTTTACTTTCACACAAAATTTAATTACACTCCATTTTTACTTCATTTTGACTTTGATTCAAATTTGATTTTCACTTCACTTTCACTTAAAACTAATTTTTACTCCATTTTAATTTTTACTTTACTTTTACACTGACTCAAATATATTTTCCCTTTATTTCTACTTTACTTTCACACAAAATTTAATTACACTCCATTTTTACTTCATTTTGACTTTGATTCAAATTTGATCTTCACTTCACTTTCACTTAAAACTAATTTTTACTCCATTTTCATTTTTACTTTACTTTTACATTGACTCAAAATTTATTTTCACTTCATTTCTACTTTACTTTCACACAAAATTTAATTACACTCCATTTTTACTTCATTTTGACTTTGATTCAAATTTGATTTTCACTTCACTTTCACTTAAAACTAATTTTTACTCCATTTTAATTTTTACTTTACTTTTACACTGACTCAAATATATTTTCCCTTTATTTCTACTTTACTTTCACACAAAATTTAATTACACTCCATTTTTACTTCATTTTGACTTTGACTCAAATTTGATTTTCACTTCACTTTCACTTAAAACTAATTTTTACTTCATTTTAATTTGTACTTCACTTTTACATTGACTCAAAATTTATTTTCACTTCATTTCTACTTTACTTTCACACAAAATTTAATTACACTCCATTTTTACTTCATTTTGACTTTGATTCAAATTTGATTTTCACTTCACTTTCACTTAAAACTAATTTTTACTCCATTTTAATTTTTACTCTACTTTTACATTAGCTCAAAATTTATTTTCACTTTATTTCTACTTTACTTTCACACAAAATTTAATTACACTCCATTTTTACTTCATTTTGACTTTGACTCAAATTTGATTTTCACTTCACTTTCACTTAAAACTAATTTTTACTCCATTTTAATTTTTACTTTACTTTTACACTGACTCAAATATATTTTCTCTTTATTTCTACTTTACTTTCACACAAAATTTAATTACACTCCATTTTTACTTCATTTTGACTTTGATTCAAATTTGATTTTCACTTCACTTTCACTTAAAACTAATTTTTACTCCATTTTAATTTTTACTTTACTTTTACACTGACTCAAATATATTTTCTCTTTATTTCTACTTTACTTTCACACAAAACTTAATTACACTCCATTTTTACTTCATTTTGACTTTGACTCAAATTTGATTTTCACTTCACTTTCACTTAAAACTAATTTTTACTCCATTTTCATTTTTACTTTACTTTTACATTGACTCAAAATTTATTTTCACTTCATTTCTACTTTACTTTCACACAAAATTTAATTACACTCCATTTTTACTTCATTTTGACTTTGATTCAAATTTGATTTTCACTTCACTTTCACTTAAAACTAATTTTTACTCCATTTTCATTTTTACTTTACTTTTACATTGACTCAAAATTTATTTTCACTTCATTTCTACTTTACTTTCACACAAAATTTAATTACACTCCATTTTTACTTCATTTTGACTTTGATTCAAATTTGATTTTCACTTCACTTTGACTTAAAATTAATTTGCACTCCATTTTCATTTTTCACTTAATTTAACTTTCACTCAAAATTTATTTTCACCTCATATTCACTTTATTATCACACAAAATTTATTTATACTATATTTTACTTCATTATTTTCACTTCACTTTCACTTTAAAATATATATCACTCCATTTTCATTATTTACTTCACTTTTACTTTGACTTAAAATTGATTTTTCCTCCATATTCATTTTACTTTCACTCAAAATTTATTTTCATCTCCTTTTTCACTTTATTTTGACTTTGACTCAAATTTAATTTTCACTTCACTTTCACTTAAATCTAATTTTCACTCCATTTTAATTTTTACTTCATTTTTTACATTGACTCAACATTTAAATTCACTTCATTTCCACTTTACTTTTACACAAAATTTAATTACCCTCCATTTTTACTTCATTTTCATTTTGACTCAAGTTTAATTTTCACTTCACTTTCACTTAAAATAATTTTCACTCCAGTTTCATTATTCACTTCTCCTTTAATTTGACTTAAAATTGAATTTTCGTCCATTTTCACTTCACTTTCACTTAAAATTGATTTTCACTCCATTTTTATTTTTCTCTTTATTTTCACTTTGACTTAAAATTAATTTTCTCTCTATTGTCACATTATTCTAACTCAAAATTTATTTACACACCTTTTTCACTTCATTTTGACTCTGACTCAAATTTGTTTCTGACTTCACTTTCACTTAAAACTAATTTTCACTCTATTATAATTTTTACTTCACTTTTACATTGTCTCAAAATTTATTTTCACTTCATTTCTACTTTACTTTCGTACAAAATTTAATTACACTCCATTTTTACTTCATTTTGACTTTGACTCAAATTTGGTTTTCACTTCACTTTCACTTAAAACTAATTTTCACTCCATTTTAATTTTTACTCTACTTTTACATTGGCTCAAAATTTATTTTCACTTCATTTCCACATTACTTTTACAAAAAAATTTAATTACCCTCCATTTTTACTTCATTCTTATTTTGACTCAAGTTTAATTTTCGCTTCAACTTTCACTTA
This sequence comes from Leptopilina drosophilae, assembly GCA_032873175.1. Taxonomy (NCBI): domain Eukaryota; kingdom Metazoa; phylum Arthropoda; class Insecta; order Hymenoptera; family Figitidae; genus Leptopilina; species Leptopilina drosophilae. Next base: position 33,724,684 of record CM065486.1, on the reverse strand, counting down.
AAATTAATTTTCACTCCATTTTAATTTTTACTTTACTTTTACATTGACTCTAAAATTAATTTTCCCTTCATTTCTACTTTACTTTCACACAAAATTTAATTACACTCCTTTTTTACTTCATTTTGACTTTGATTCAAATTTGATTTTCACTTCACTTTCACTTAAAACTAATTTTTACTCCATTTTAATTTTTACTTTACTTTTACACTGACTCAAATATATTTTCTCTTTATTTCTACTTTACTTTCACACAAAACTTAATTACACTCCATTTTTACTTCATTTTGACTTTGACTCAAATTTGATTTTCACTTCACTTTCACTTAAAACTAATTTTTACTCCATTTTCATTTTTACTTTACTTTTACATTGACTCAAAATTTATTTTCACTTCATTTCTACTTTACTTTCACACAAAATTTAATTACACTCCATTTTTACTTCATTTTGACTTTGATTCAAATTTGATTTTCACTTCACTTTCACTTAAAACTAATTTTTACTCCATTTTCATTTTTACTTTACTTTTACATTGACTCAAAATTTATTTTCACTTCATTTCTACTTTACTTTCACACAAAATTTAATTACACTCCATTTTTACTTCATTTTGACTTTGATTCAAATTTGATTTTCACTTCACTTTCACTTAAAACTAATTTTTACTCCATTTTAATTTTTACTTTACTTTTACACTGACTCAAATATATTTTCCCTTTATTTCTACTTTACTTTCACACAAAATTTAATTACACTCCATTTTTACTTCATTTTGACTTTGATTCAAATTTGATCTTCACTTCACTTTCACTTAAAACTAATTTTTACTCCATTTTCATTTTTACTTTACTTTTACATTGACTCAAAATTTATTTTCACTTCATTTCTACTTTACTTTCACACAAAATTTAATTACACTCCATTTTTACTTCATTTTGACTTTGATTCAAATTTGATTTTCACTTCACTTTCACTTAAAACTAATTTTTACTCCATTTTAATTTTTACTTTACTTTTACACTGACTCAAATATATTTTCCCTTTATTTCTACTTTACTTTCACACAAAATTTAATTACACTCCATTTTTACTTCATTTTGACTTTGACTCAAATTTGATTTTCACTTCACTTTCACTTAAAACTAATTTTTACTTCATTTTAATTTGTACTTCACTTTTACATTGACTCAAAATTTATTTTCACTTCATTTCTACTTTACTTTCACACAAAATTTAATTACACTCCATTTTTACTTCATTTTGACTTTGATTCAAATTTGATTTTCACTTCACTTTCACTTAAAACTAATTTTTACTCCATTTTAATTTTTACTCTACTTTTACATTAGCTCAAAATTTATTTTCACTTTATTTCTACTTTACTTTCACACAAAATTTAATTACACTCCATTTTTACTTCATTTTGACTTTGACTCAAATTTGATTTTCACTTCACTTTCACTTAAAACTAATTTTTACTCCATTTTCATTTTTACTTTACTTTTACATTGACTCAAAATTTATTTTCACTTCATTTCTACTTTACTTTCACACAAAATTTAATTACACTCCATTTTTACTTCATTTTGACTTTGATTCAAATTTGATTTTCACTTCACTTTCACTTAAAACTAATTTTTACTCCATTTTCATTTTTACTTTACTTTTACATTGACTCAAAATTTATTTTCACTTCATTTCTACTTTACTTTCACACAAAATTTAATTACACTCCATTTTTACTTCATTTTGACTTTGATTCAAATTTGATTTTCACTTCACTTTCACTTAAAACTAATTTTTACTCCATTTTAATTTTTACTTTACTTTTACACTGACTCAAATATATTTTCCCTTTATTTCTACTTTACTTTCACACAAAATTTAATTACACTCCATTTTTACTTCATTTTGACTTTGACTCTAATTTGATTTTCACTTCACTTTCACTTAAAACTAATTTTTACTCCATTTTAATTTTTACTTTACTTTTACACTGACTCAAATATATTTTCCCTTTATTTCTACTTTACTTTCACACAAAATTTAATTACACTCCATTTTTACTTCATTTTGACTTTGACTCTAATTTGATTTTCACTTCACTTTCACTTAAAACTAATTTTTACTCCATTTTCATTTTTACTTTACTTTTACATTGACTCAAAATTTATTTTCACTTCATTTCTACTTTACTTTCACACAAAATTTAATTACACTCCATTTTTACTTCATTTTGACTTTGACTCAAATTTGATTTTCACTTCACTTTCACTTAAAACTAATTTTTACTTCATTTTAATTTTTACTTTACTTTTACACTGACTCAAATATATTTTCCCTTTATTTCTACTTTACTTTCACACAAAACTTAATTACACTCCATTTTTACTTCATTTTGACTTTGACTCAAATTTGATTTTCACTTCACTTTCACTTAAAACTAATTTTTACTCCATTTTCATTTTTACTTTACTTTTACATTGACTCAAAATTTATTTTCACTTCATTTCTACTTTACTTTCACACAAAATTTAATTACACTCCATTTTTACTTCATTTTGACTTTGATTCAAATTTGATTTTCACTTCACTTTCACTTAAAACTAATTTTTACTCCATTTTCATTTTTACTTTACTTTTACATTGACTCAAAATTTATTTTCACTTCATTTCTACTTTACTTTCACACAAAATTTAATTACACTCCATTTTTACTTCATTTTGACTTTGATTCAAATTTGATTTTCACTTCACTTTCACTTAAAACTAATTTTTACTCCATTTTAATTTTTACTTTACTTTTACACTGACTCAAATATATTTTCCCTTTATTTCTACTTTACTTTCACACAAAATTTAATTACACTCCATTTTTACTTCATTTTGACTTTGATTCAAATTTGATCTTCACTTCACTTTCACTTAAAACTAATTTTTACTCCATTTTCATTTTTACTTTACTTTTACATTGACTCAAAATTTATTTTCACTTCATTTCTACTTTACTTTCACACAAAATTTAATTACACTCCATTTTTACTTCATTTTGACTTTGATTCAAATTTGATTTTCACTTCACTTTCACTTAAAACTAATTTTTACTCCATTTTAATTTTTACTTTACTTTTACACTGACTCAAATATATTTTCCCTTTATTTCTACTTTACTTTCACACAAAATTTAATTACACTCCATTTTTACTTCATTTTGACTTTGACTCAAATTTGATTTTCACTTCACTTTCACTTAAAACTAATTTTTACTTCATTTTAATTTGTACTTCACTTTTACATTGACTCAAAATTTATTTTCACTTCATTTCTACTTTACTTTCACACAAAATTTAATTACACTCCATTTTTACTTCATTTTGACTTTGATTCAAATTTGATTTTCACTTCACTTTCACTTAAAACTAATTTTTACTCCATTTTAATTTTTACTCTACTTTTACATTAGCTCAAAATTTATTTTCACTTTATTTCTACTTTACTTTCACACAAAATTTAATTACACTCCATTTTTACTTCATTTTGACTTTGACTCAAATTTGATTTTCACTTCACTTTCACTTAAAACTAATTTTTACTCCATTTTAATTTTTACTTTACTTTTACACTGACTCAAATATATTTTCTCTTTATTTCTACTTTACTTTCACACAAAATTTAATTACACTCCATTTTTACTTCATTTTGACTTTGATTCAAATTTGATTTTCACTTCACTTTCACTTAAAACTAATTTTTACTCCATTTTAATTTTTACTTTACTTTTACACTGACTCAAATATATTTTCTCTTTATTTCTACTTTACTTTCACACAAAACTTAATTACACTCCATTTTTACTTCATTTTGACTTTGACTCAAATTTGATTTTCACTTCACTTTCACTTAAAAATAATTTTTACTCCATTTTAATTTTTACTTTACTTTTACATTGACTCAAAATTTATTTTAAATTTATTTCTACTTTACTTTCACACAAAATTTAATTACACTCCATTTTTACTTCATTTTGACTTTGATTCAAATTTGATTTTCACTTCACTTTCACTTAAAACTAATTTTTACTCCATTTTCATTTTTACTTTACTTTTACATTGACTCAAAATTTATTTTCACTTCATATTCTACTTTACTTTCACACAAAATTTAATTACACTCCATTTTTACTTCATTTTGACTTTGACTCAAATTTGATTTTCACTTCACTTTCACTTAAAACTAATTTTTACTCCATTTTAATTTTTACTTTACTTTTACAGTGACTCAAATATATTTTCCCTTTATATTCTACTTTACTTTCACACAAAATTTAATTACACTCCATTTTTACTTCATTTTGACTTTGACTCTAATTTGATTTTCACTTCACTTTCACTTAAAACTAATTTTTACTCCATTTTAATTTTTACTTTACTTTTACACTGACTCAAATATATTTTCCCTTTATTTCTACTTTACTTTCACACAAAATTTAATTACACTCCATTTTTACTTCATTTTGACTTTGACTCTAATTTGATTTTCACTTCACTTTCACTTAAAACTAATTTTTACTTCATTTTAATTTTTACTTTACTTTTACATTGACTCAAAATTTATTTTCACTTCATTTCTACTTTACTTTCACACAAAATTTAATTACACTCCATTTTTACTTCATTTTGACTTTGACTCAAATTTGATTTTCACTTCACTTTCACTTAAAACTAATTTTTACTTCATTTTAATTTGTACTTCACTTTTACATTGACTCAAAATTTATTTTCACTTCATTTCTACTTTACTTTCACACAAAATTTAATTACACTCCATTTTTACTTCATTTTGACTTTGATTCAAATTTGATTTTCACTTCACTTTCACTTAAAACTAATTTTTACTCCATTTTAATTTTTACTCTACTTTTACATTAGCTCAAAATTTATTTTCACTTTATTTCTACTTTACTTTCACACAAAATTTAATTACACTCCATTTTTACTTCATTTTGACTTTGACTCAAATTTGATTTTCACTTCACTTTCACTTAAAATTAATTTTCACTCCATTTTAATTTTTACTTTACTTTTACACTGACTCAAATATATTTTCTCTTTATTTCTACTTTACTTTCACACAAAATTTAATTACACTCCATTTTTACTTCATTTTGACTTTGATTCAAATTTGATTTTCACTTCACTTTCACTTAAAACTAATTTTTACTCCATTTTAATTTTTACTTCACTTTTACACTGACTCAAATATATTTTCTCTTTATTTCTACTTTACTTTCACACAAAACTTAATTACACTCCATTTTTACTTCATTTTGACTTTGACTCAAATTTGATTTTCACTTCACTTTCACTTAAAACTAATTTTTACTCCATTTTCATTTTTACTTTACTTTTACATTGACTCAAAATTTATTTTCACTTCATTTCTACTTTACTTTCACACAAAATTTAATTACACTCCATTTTTACTTCATTTTGACTTTGATTCAAATTTGATTTTCACTTCACTTTCACTTAAAACTAATTTTTACTCCATTTTCATTTTTACTTTACTTTTACATTGACTCAAAATTTATTTTCACTTCATTTCTACTTTACTTTCACACAAAATTTAATTACACTCCATTTTTACTTCATTTTGACTTTGATTCAAATTTGATTTTCACTTCACTTTCACTTAAAACTAATTTTTACTCCATTTTAATTTTTACTTTACTTTTACACTGACTCAAATATATTTTCTCTTTATTTCTACTTTACTTTCACACAAAATTTAATTACACTCCATTTTTACTTCATTTTGACTTTGACTCAAATTTGATTTTTACTTCACTTTCACTTAAAACTAATTTTTACTCCATTTTAATTCGTACTTCACTTTTACATTGACTCAAAATTTATTTTTACTTCATTTCCAGTTTACTTTTACGCAGAATTTAATTACATTCCATTTTTAATTCATTTTTATTTTGACTGAAGTTTAATTTTCACTTCACTTTCACTTAAAATTAATTTTCACTCCATTTTCATTTTTCACTTCAGTTTCACTTTTACTCAAAATTGATTTTCCCTCCATCTTTATTTTACTTTCACTAAAAATTTATTTTTACTTTATTTTAACTCCACTTTCACACAAAATTGATTTACATTCCATTTGCATTTTTAACTTTACTTTCACCTTAACTGAAAATTGATTATCACTTCACTTTCACTCAAAATTTTTTTCACTTATTTCTTACTTCACTTTTTCGTTGGTCAACGTTGTGGATTTATACTTTATATTAGAGATACAGAATAATGAAATCAAATTTTATTAGAAGTGAAAGTAGTCTGAAAGTAAAGTGAAAGTGCAGTGAAAAAAAATGTTGTGTGAAAGTGAAATTAAGTCGAAGTTAAAAGAACATTTGTGTCAAAGGGAAATTAAAGTGAAAGTGAAGTGTAACTGAAATAAAATAAAGTTATAAGTGAAAGTGAAGAAAATGTGTAATGAAAATAAATTTTGAGTGAATAATGTAAAAGTGGAGTGAAATGAAGTGAAAATAAATTTTAGTAAAAGTAAAGTGAAAAAGGAGTGGATTAAATTTTTGAGTAAAATTGAAAGTGATGTCGAAGTGAAAAGAAAGTGTAGTGAAGGTGAAATGACAATGAAGTGAACGTGAAATAAAAATAAATTTTGAGTGAAAGTGGAGTGAAAGTAGTATGAAAATGGAGTTTAATTAAATTTTGAGTAAAGTGAAAGTAGAATGAAAATGAAGTGAAATTACATAATCGACATGTAGAATAAATTTTGCCTTCTTGGAATCCGGAAATTATTAATCATCACAGAAGTAGTTTAGTAATAATGATGTTTATTTCGTTAGTCTTCGAACCACATTTAATACATATATAATTGAATAATACATATTTTTTACAACCAGTTTCCATTTTTCCCTTTATACAATTTAACCAATTTCTAACTTTGTCTTTTGTCGAATGAATATAAATTTTTATTAATTTATATCAATTTCAATTTTGCTTTTTATCCAATTATAAACAATTTCCAAATTATAAGAAAAAATTTAACTTTGTGAATGAGTACAAACAATGCGAACCCTTTGCAAATGGGAATTATCTTTCAGAACCTAGGTAATGTTTTCTTTCTCCCTTTATCGTATAGAACACTATAGATAAAAGTATGAAATTTGAAGCGTTACTCAGGCAGATTTTTTATAAGAATATCTCTTTATAAAATTAAATACATATAAATAAATGCGGATTCGCATTTAATTTTAATTTAATGTGGTGAATGATCGTGAATGAAACCCTTTATAATCTAATAATTAGTAATGAAATTATACGAGTTAAAATTAATTTTAAGTTGTTGTAAAAGACGTTTAATTTAATAGATCGTCAATTAATAATAAACTTATTATTATTAATTAATTATAATGAGGAAATCTGTTTATTGAACATCACATAACTGAGTTTTATAATTATATTACATTTCGTACTTCGAATTTATAATATTCCACCTGTAATTTTTTCTGTGAAACTATTTCGGAACAAGATAGAATCATCCCCTTCAAGTTGCAGATTATCAAAGCCTGACCCTTTGTGAGGGGTGCAAGGTGCCTCGCTACCTGACTAGTTATACTTTCCCCTTCAGACGCGTGACAATGCTGTACACTTTATTGTGCAAACGAACGATTAAAAATATTTTAAATATTACGATTTATTTCTTATTAACTTTAATTAATTAATTAATTAATTATTTAATAAATTGAATTAATGTATTAAATGATTAAATGTATTTTAAACTCTTGTATTACATTTTCTTGTAAGATCTAGCGATGTCTTATCGACTCGCTTTTCTTAATCGTCAAATATTGGTAACTCTATTTAAATGCCCCAATAAATGGAAAAAGCTTCATTATAAATAAGAAAGTAGTATTTTCATAATTATTTTAAAATCTTCTGAATATATCTTATAAATGTGAAAATAATTGAATTCTTCTTATCGTTAAATAAAACGTATCGTAAAACAGATCATTTAACATTATTTGAAGCGACGTGACACATACTAATTTGATTTGCTTGCTGGTATCAAAGTGGATTAAATGGATCAACATTTATTAAAATTTTTTTTTACTTTCTCCGAGATTATGTTTTATTATCAAACTCGAATGAAACTTCTAAATTCCAGTAGCAAAATTCTCTCTTTGAAACTCAAGACATTAGCGGTGAATCATTAAAGATGACAGCATGCAAGAAGCACGAGATAAAAAGATTAAGATATAAATAAGATGAAAGAAGAATTACGAATAAAATGCAGAAGATGAAGGAGAAATAATACTAACATACTTTCCAGAAATTGGCAAATTAAATAAATTCTCGTTTATAATACCTTAAAAATTAGAATTTAATTCATATAGTAATTGAGTTGTTCAAGAATGTTTCTTTCGAAATTGGATAATTATTTTTTCAGCTGCATGGAGTATGGAATATTTAAAAATAAATAATCTATTTGTCGAGGTTCATAATTCGATAAATAACAAAAAACCCTTTCAAAATCTTAAGATAGATATATAATTTTATAATTTGCTGGTATTTCATGGGTTAAGAGTTTTTTCTCGGTGATTACAAATCTAATGCCAGGTTTTCAAAGTTCAAAATGGCGGATCCAATATGGCAGACAACTTTTAAAAAACTATTGAATTTTTATGAAACTAAGATCAATTATGTAATTTCACTTCACTTTCACTCAAAATTTATTTTCACTTCACTTTTACTCTACTTTCACATTCACTAAAAATTTATTTTCATTCAATTTTTATTTCACTTACACTTAAAATTTATTTTCACTCCATTTGCACTTCACTTTCATTCTACAGTCATTCAAATTTTATCGTTACTACATTGTCACTTCACTTTCACTCAAAATTTGCATTCATTTAATTTTCACTTCACTGTCACTTCACTTTCACTTATAATTGCTTTTCACTTCACATTCACTTTCATTGATAATATTTTTCACTTCATTTTAACTTCACTCTTCATATTGACTCAAAACTTGTTTTCATTCCATTTTCACTTCACTGTCACTCTACTTTCATTTTCACTCACAATTGTTTTTCACTCCACATTCACTTTCATCGATAATATGTTTCACTTCACTTCACTTTCACTTCACTTTCACTTCACTTTCACTTCACTTTCACATCACTTTCACTTCACTTTCACTTCACTTTCACTTCACTTTCACTTCACTTTCACTTCACTTCACTTTCACTTTCACTTTCACATAGACTCAAAATTTATTTTTACTTAAATTTTTCGTTGATCAATGTTGTAAACTTAAACTTTATATTGGAGAAAAAGAATAATTAAATAAAATTTGTGTGGATGTGAAAGTGAAGTGAAAATGAAGTGAAATCATATTTTGGGAAATAGTAAAAAAGAAGTGACGAAAATTTTGAGTAAAAATAGAGTAAAAGTAAAGTGAAAATGGAAGAAAAAAAATTTTTTTAGTATTAGTGAAAGTAGAGTGAAAGTGATGTGAAAATTTAGTAAAAATAAATTTTGAGTGAAAGTAAAGCGAAAATGGAGGGAAAATAAAATTTGAATGAAAGTGGAGTGAAATATAGTCAAAATAAAGTTTGAGCGAAACTGAAGTGAAATTACATAATTACTTCAAAATACATTTAGGGTCGTAGATTTTGTCAATCTGCAATCAGTTTTGCAAAATTGAAAATGGCGGAACCAATATGTCGGATGAAAGTTCAGAAATTACCTGATTTATGTGTAAATTGGTATCAAAGGGTTTTTGTGGTCGTAGATTATGAATCTGTAGTCAGATTTGCAATATTCAAAATGGCGGATCCAATATGGGGGACAAAAGTTTAAAAGTTACCTGATTTATGTATAAATTGGTATCTAAGGGTTTTTGGGATCGTAGATGATGAATCTGAGGTCAGATTTACATTATTCAAAATGGCGGATCGAATATGGCAGATATTTAAAAAAAATATATTTTGCTTGAACATAGCAAAAAAACGACCACAAATTCGTATTTTATGTGAAATAATACTTTCTTCATTATTAAAAAAGTAAAAAAGATTTACTTAGATAAAAATTGAAAAATTTCTTAGTTAAAATAAAGTAAATATGTTAATGATAGAGCATTTTATACGGCATGTGGAATGTTTCCCAGGAGAGTTATATTATTAATTCATAGGAAAATATCACCTGTTTTCCGGTCGAAAAGAGTAAATCTTAGCGCGACCAACCATGCGAAATTACGGATTACGCCGAGTTGAAACTGAGATTTTCCTTAAAAACTTTTCGCCTATCTTTTGTTTCACACTATACTATATATAGTAAAAAGGTTTTTTGCATTTAAATTCATGGAATAATAATGCGTCAGCGTCCATTAGTAAATACTTTTCACGTCTTTTTTTCTGCGTGCTTATGTTTCTTAAAAGGCAATAATTAAAACTATTCTTCAAGGATTACGTAGCAACGTCCTTTTTATCAACAAACATGCATTTAATTACTGTTTAACTGCATTATTATAGGTTTAAAATCGAAACAACATTCTTTGACATCTTTTAATATTGTTATCCTTTGTGTCACTTTTAATAGAATATTTCACAAAAAAAAAATGTGAAATTAATTCTAATAAGTTTATATTTAGCGTCAAAGTTTAATCAGATTTTCTTCTTGTTTATCTAGTGAAAACAAATAAGATTGTCAGCTCTTAGACTTAGTGACGGTCAAAATATTCTTGCATAATAATCTCACTTCGCCACGAAGCACGTTCTAGCTTCGGGTCTAGAGTTAATCAAACTACCAAACTCGCTTTCTCTAAACCTTTGTAGTCTGATGAAGCTAGTACGTAATTATGTCGCCTTTGCTTAGAATGTTGAGTGACCGAACGGTAACAATTATTCTACAGATTTTCCGCCTACAAACTTCCCTAACTGTTTAAAGAAAAGAGGTCCTTTTAAACCACTAAAAAAAATGTAACCTTCAAGATTTTTCAAAAATTCTCCAAAATAGTCATAAAAATGATTTATTCTAATCTCCTAATTGCAAATCAATTTAATTCTAAAGGAAATTAATTATTTTATCTTGACTATTTAAAAATATCATTTAAATAGTTCAATTAAAGATTATAAAGAAAAATAAAATTTCTCTTTGAATGTTGTCTTAATTTCTGATAAGTTTAAAAATACTCCAACAATTGTTGGAGTATTTTTAAACTTGTCAGACGATCCTAAAATTAATTTCCGATCAAATAAAAAGTTACTTACATCCGTTAATATAAATTAACTTAATTACATTCCTTCAACGAAGGGAATTATATAAATCTATCTTCATCCCCATCATTCAAATTGAATAATTTATTTCCCCACATGAATTATTTAGAAAATTTATATCTGAAATTTAATATTTTCAATATTGAGTTTGTGGAATAATCTGAAAATTTTTCGAAAATACCTTTCACGAATGTAAAATAGAGAAAACCAAAAATTGCGATCCTTATTTGAATAATTATTAACTTTTATTATGAATTATAAATTTAAATAAGAGAAGAATCTTTTATTCATGAAATTGTCTCAAAATTTCTCTAAGAATATTATTTTATAAATTCCAATTAATCTTTAAGTGGATTAATTGAAATTTAATTTGTCTAATGGCTTTAGAAAACTTTCTAGGCAAAAATTAAAGGAAAACTGTGAAATCGATCGAATACTTTCGCTCAAGTTTACTTGAGAATATTTGAACAACTTTCTGTAAAGTATAACAAAATAGTTACATTACCACTTTTGTTGTTTTAACTCATCAGAAACCTTCTAGTTCAAATTGTGGTAAGGAAAATATTATATCCAAACGGTAGAATTATTTTCATATTGTACCACATAAAATTATTCTCTTAAATGAAAATAATACTAAAAAGTAATTATATTTATTATTATTTTTATTTTTAATTGTTATTGTTAATCGAAATTTCAAGTTTCAAATTATTCGATAAAAATGAAATTCATAACTCGGGGCTATTTGGGATATAATACGAATTTTAACTCATTCTCCAAAATGCAAAATGGCGGAGAAAAAAAATTCATATATACGATTTTATGTACACATTATGTTTCTTCTAATATTGTTTAATATTGTTTCGTAAATTTTTCATGATAATAAAATAATACATTCGAAATTAAAAAAATTACAAACAATTATGATTAACAAATAAAAAATGTATACATTTTTGTTTATTATATGCTTTTTTTATAACAAATTTTGTTTCACTTATCTAACTTATGTAAATTTTTCTCCTTTGTATTACTGCAAAGTTTTCAAAATAATTTTCATCAATTCAGTTAAATAATTATTTTCTAGAATTTTTACCTAAAATTATTCTATGTAAATCAATTTCTTTAATAAATTTGAGAATCTTCATTCGTCAATTCCTCAATTAAATTCATATTAGAAAATAAAAAATTCAAATAATTAAAAAAAAATTCAATTAAGTTTTTTACAAAAACAATTAATTTTTAGTTCATTAGTTTTTCTTAGCTAGTTAAAAGTATATGAAAAATATTCATATTTTAAATGATTTAATTTGAAAACGAATAAAAAATAACTATTTTTAAAAATTGATGTTATGAAACTTTTAATATTCAATTACTATCTAAAATTTTAACTAAAATTTATTTTAAAATTAATTTTTATTAGAAAATTCTATGAGAATTTAATTATATAAATACAAAAAAATAATTTATTAAATGTGTTTTTAAAATTTAAATCGATTAACAAATTTTATCAACAACTTTTTAAAAAAATGAATTCTTTTGAAGAAGTTCATACTTAAAGTGATTTTTAATTTAAATTTTCTTAAATATAAAATTTTTTAAGAACAATTAAATTTTTCGAGGAATTCGAATAAAATTGCATTAAAAATGCTTAAAAATGTGTTTATTATTTTTATGAACTATTTAAATTTCTAAGAGAAATAAACTTAATATTATGAAAATAATGGAATTTCAGAGAAGATATTTTATTATTTATAATGATAATTAAAATTTGTCTAAAATTTTTTTAATTTTTTAAAAGTATTTAATTTTTTTCAAAAAATTTGATTATTTTTAAAAATAATTGAATTTCTTCAAACAGAATTTTGGCAACTTCTCTAAAATTCAATTTCTTTTGTGTTTTTAACTAAAATTCTTTTATAAATCCATTAGTTTTAATAGTACTCTTTAAACATTTATATACTAAAAATTTTTAATAATTTCAAACAATTAAAATTTTGCAAAAGACTGAGTTTTAAAATTAAATTCTTTCAAAATTGAAATTTTCTGAAATTGAAAACTAAACAATTATTGAAGTTGATCTATTTAGAAAAATTTAATTTAATTTAATTTAATTTATTTATTGTAAACGCCACTTTTTTAAATTCAATTAATATTTAATATTAGTTATTAATATTATTGTTGTTATTATTATTATTTAATAACTTTAAACATTTAAGGAAAATTATTCATTAAATAATTTCTAAGTAAACAATTTTAGGATAGTTCTTCAATAGTTATGTTATTTGAAAAGAAATTATTGTTAGATATAGAAAAGTTTGAAGATTTTTTAAATAGAATTCGTGGTAATTTCATAGTTTACGAAGCAAATGAAGAAGACACAAAAATTCAAAATTTTCTTTAGAATTCTAAAAATTTAATTTTTTGCAGTACTTTTAATAAAAATTCTTGACTTTTTCTGAATTTCCTGTCTCGGAATGTATGGTTATTTTAGTTAGAATGGTATTAAAACTGTATTTTAATTCATATTTTCTTCATACAAAAATTTGAATTAAAAAATTTTTAATTTTTTTTCAAAATGATATAGAAATTTTATTAACGAATTACATTATCAATAATGACGGATTTATTTAACATCTTATTTTTTCTCTGAAAATAATTTAGGCATTATTTCCTCTCCTACAACCGTCATAACAAATGCAACCAAGTAGGAACATGACAAGATCCTTTGCAACAATATTCTCCTTCTGTAACTTCCTTTCCATCGTTAAATAACCATATTTTACAAACGTGAACATTAAACACAAAATTAATCTTATCAAAACCTATATAAACCTGATGCATTGTAATCACTACGAACTTTGTCAGGTGTTGTAAACTTTACACTCCTGACTTTACAACACATCGTACAATTTAAATGCAGAAATAGTGAAAATGTTGTAATAAATTATATCAAGCACAATTTCAACATTTTCCTTATATTTCTCTACTTGCCATCATCAAAATCCCACATAACATATTTCCAGCAAATCTGTTTAATTATTTAACTTTTCGCTCACAATTTGGCTAATAATAATTTACAAACATTTCCCCTCACGACAAAGTTTGATAAAATTTACCAAAATGGAAAAATCGTTTAAATAATGAAAAATATATTTAATACTCTTGAAAGCATAGGAAAGATTGAAAAATCAAATCGAAGTGCTGGACGATTGACTTTCGTTTCGCAAAAAACTTTAGACCATGACATTGATGCAATGCGGCGCAGACTGTGATTCCATGAAAAAGTTAGTAAAGCCAAAATATCTGGAGCGAGTTAAGCTGAATCAATAGGAGGAAAAAAAGGAGGAAAACAAAAGTATGTGGAAAAATTTTTCAAACTTTGGGAAAGGAAAAAGAAGTCAAGATAAGTGACCAAGGAAAAAAGAAGAAGAAGAAGAAGAAGAAGAAGAAGAAATAAGCGAATAGAGAAGAAACAGGAAAAGAAGAATAGGACTTAAAAGAAGGACTCCGGACAATACCCACCCTTCCCCTCCATAGGTTAGGCAGACAATCTGCTGCTGCAGGTACAAGATCGTGTCTCGAATGGCAATCCAACGAAGAGAATAAGAGAGCGACGATAGACAAGCAGTAATATTGCTTGTATTGCAGAATGTATTCCATATTTTCCACAGGCCGCTTGGCCGGAAGACGAAACTCATTCGCCCGAAAGATCTGACAAAGACGACTTATTGGCTAATGCTACTTTACTTTTACAACCGTTTGCTCACGATACGTACACACAAGAAGGAACATGAAACTTATTGCGATTTATATCGGTCGATTAAATTTAAAAAAAAATCAAATAAAGTAAAAAATATAACTCTCTCATTGGCTACTCAAAAACCACCGCTAAGTTGAAATATCAATTCTCTTTGTTTACAGGCTTTTTTTTGATGCCCTCAATAGTTTTGTTAAAATTTTTGCTAGTAAAAGAAAAGTAGTCAGAAATGTTTCACGGTAAATCGTTAGGTATTAAAATAACACCAAAATGGATTAAAATAACACTAAATTGGATTATTTTAATCCTTTTTGGTGTTATTTTAATACCTAACGATTTACCGTGTTTTTAACCCATTAAAACCCATGAAAAAAACAGCCATTGTATTAAAAAAGTAACAATTGCGTTCATAGGACAAATTAAAAAAAAGCTATAATTTTTTTTGTTTTTAATTTTCAATTATTAACAATAACTGTTTAAACAAATTTTAAAAAAATTAGAAATTTTAGAAAACTGTTAACGCCAATCGATTCTATGTAAAAAATTAAGAAAGTTCTGTATAGGTCATATTTTTCGCTAAGTCGTATTTTGTTTATAAAATTGTTATAAACAAATTGTCCTTAAACAAATGGTTTTCATGTCAAATTAACAATTGGATTAATAGGAAAATTGAAAAAAAACACCTGTTTTCTGTTTTTAATTTTCACTTGCTTCTAAACAAATTTTTATACAAATTATAGAAATTTAGAAAATCTTTAATAATATATTACATTACTTGTTTATAACAATTTTATAAACAAATTATGACTTGGAGAAAAAGATGCCTCATACAAAAGTTTGTTAATATTCTATACAGGATCGATTTGCGTTAACAGTTTTTAAGAATTAATAAATTTTTATTAATTTGTTTAAACAATTATTATTATTATTAGTATTATTATTATTATTTAATTTTCAATTTTAATTTTATACAATTTAAAATGAAAAAACCAGATATGTCTATTTTTCAAATTGCCCATGAGTTCAATTGTTCGTTTTACTTAAAATTCATTTCATGCTTGGGATGAAGCACCCTTTATTCATCATAATTTGTTTATAACAATTTTATAAATAAATTACGACTTGGAGAAGAAACTACCGACTTAAAACTTTCTCAATATTCCAAACAGAAACCATTGGCGTTAACAGTATTTTAATATAATTTAATATAATTTTTTTATAAAAATAAACCTTCGTTAATTTGTTTAAACAATTATTATTAAACAATTGGATATTAATAACAAAAAAGAAGCATTATCTTTTTTCAATTTTCCTTTGAATTCAATTGTTAATTTGATTTAAATTCAATTTGTTTTTGTTTGAAATAAAGCACCCTTTATTAAGCAAAATTTGTTTATAAAATTGTTATAAATAAATTATGTTGAAACACATGGATAAAAAATTAACGATTGGATTTATAGGAAAATTAAAAACATCGAAAAACCTGTTTTCTGTTTTAAATTTTCACTTCTGTAATCATAATTGTTTAAACAAATTTTAAAAAATGTTTAGAATCTTTAATAATATATTATTTAATTTGTTTATAACAATTTTATACACAAGTTACGACTTGGAGGAAAAAGTATCCATATAAAACTTTCTTAATATTCCAAACAAAATCTATTGGTTTAACAGTTTTTAAAATTTTTTTGTTTATTAATTTGTTTAAACTATTATTATTAAACAATTAGAAACTAATAATAAGAAACAGTTATATATTTTTTTAATTTGCTCATAAATTCAATTGTTACTATTATTTAAAATACGTTTGTTTATACTCAGACTGAAATACCCTTTATTCAGCACAATTTGTTTATAACAATTTTATAAACAAAATACGACTTGGAGAGAAATATGATTTGTATAAAACTTTCTTAATTTTTCACATAGAATTAATAAGCGTATTAGATTATAATTGATTAATAGTTTTTTAATTTTTTTAAAATTTTTATTAATTTGTTTAAACAATTATTGTTAAACAATTAGAAATTGATAACAAATAAGCAGGTATATATTTTTTTCAATTTTCCTGTGAATCCAAATGTTAATTTTACTTAAAATCAATTTGTTTATGCTGGGAATGAAACACCTTTCATTCAACAAAATTTGTTTTCAAAATTGTTATAAACAAATTGTGTTTAAATAAATAGATTTTATATAAAAAATAACGTTTGGATTTATAAGAAAATTGATAAAAATGAAATATCTGTTTTGTTTTTAATTTTCACTTCTGTAATAATAATTGTTCAAAACAAATTCATAACAGAATTGTTTAGTTTTTATTAATTTGTTTAAACAATTATTGTTAAACAATTCAAAATCGAAAACAAAAAAGGTATATTTTTTCAGTTTGACAACAAATCGATTTATTAGTTTTACTTAAAATTTCTTTTATTAATGGTTGGGATAAAGCACTCTTCATTCATCGTAATTTGTTTATAACAATTTTTTAAACAAATTACGTTTTGAATAAAAATTTGACCCATATAATAGTTTCTTAATATTCCACACAAAATCGATTTGTGTTTTCAGTTTTTAAAAATTGTGAAATTTTTATTAATTTGTTTAAATAATAATTATTAAACAATTGAAAATTGATATAGAAAAGAAGTTTATTTTTATCAATTTACCTATGAATCCAATTGGTTTTTTTCTAATGGAATTGTTGGTTTCTTTATGGTACTTAATGGGTTGAGATGGACACATTTAACTTATACCTCCAAGTTTTTTCAAATACTTTTGGATTTCGTAGAAGAAATGTTTTGACAGAAAATATTAAAGTGCACTTGAGTTAAAATAAATTATTGACAGTGGTGCACATTTATTTACTTTTAACCTTTTTCATGAAGAGAAGTGAATTTATTTGTTAATTACGATATTATTGTGACATCGAATTTTTAAGTTGCGATTTTATAGTAACAATAATTATTATCATACAACAAAATTGTCCTAAAGCAAAATTGACATTTATTGTAATTATCGTGTAACAGAATTGTCATTTAACATAATTTATTTACTGTTATTTACTGTTTATTTTATTTATTTACTGTATTTACTGTTGCAGGAGAACGAAGTTAAATGTTAATTCTGTTGCTTATGAATTCTGCTATACATCACATTTGTTACATACATGTTAAAGAAAAACTTTAAATTATTAAAGAAGAATATTTATCTTCCAAATTTTCATTTAACCGAATAAATCTCTTCTGGTTGGGACAATAACTTGATAACTGTAAAATAAAAGAACAATCCGAAGAGGGAGTTATTTTCAGGGAGATACTTTCAGATCATATTTATTTTCATTAGGTATGAAGATTAGAATTAGGTAAACCATTTAAAAAGTGGATTAATCAACAATTACAGCCATTTAGACATATGCACAAGGGTGCAAATAGATACACAAACAAATAATAAGCAAGGGCCTCAATAAAAGTATACTAAGCATGGGCCTATTATTCTTCAATGTCTAAATGCAATGTTAACCTAATATTATAGTACATTGCTGGCTTAACGGATTAAGTTCCAATTAATCCACTGGTTGTTCATAGACTAAGTTCTTGATTCGATGCGGTGATTCACGAACTGAACTATTTAGCTTGATAGATTGCCACAAACCTTTTGTTTCGGTGGTTATTCACAGGCTAAGCTCTTAATGATTCCTTGATTATACACAGACTGGATCTGTTTGATTCGGTGGTTGTTCGCGGACTTAAAACTTTTCTTTCAATGGTTATTCTTTGGACTAAGTGCTAGTTGATTTCTTCGTAAACATACTAAGAATGTTGTAATATTGATGAGGTTATCGTCTCAGTGAAATAGAAAGGTGGTTTGATGAAGAAATTAACTTCTTGTATAAAACTTGACTTGTACTGTGACAAGACTCGAAAAAGTTACTTGGTTAACTTGACTCCACGATGAAAAGTAGTTGATTTGCTGGAATTCCTGGACTAGAATAGAAGAAGACAATTGATGACAGTACACAACTAGCTAACTTGTTGGCGTTTCTTGGACTGGCAAATCCGGAAAAGGGTCAAATACTGTTTCTTCCAAGGGGACAATATAACACCACCCACTTTAATAACTTTCGGGGTCAATTTTTTGCTATTGACTTATTTTTGGCGAATTGTTTTTCATCCATGTACTAGACAGATGAGTGATCCTGTAGAAGGGTGACGTTATAATGATTAGCGGATTTTGGTTTTCCTATCCACGTGTGACACCGTCGAAAAGAATATCATATTTAGTCATCATTAACCCGATGTGTCTTACGGATCAATAATTAAAGTTCACAGAGTTTATAATTAAATACAAGATAATTAAGTTTTAACACGTTGCGGTAACATGACATATTCAACAGAAATTAATTAAAGGATATCTTCTTGTGAACGCACTATTTAATAATAAGTTGTGGTAAAAATTAGTAAAGTAGTGCATTAAATATTCTTTTATATATTAATGTAATCTTGTTAAACGGATTCCTTGTCTGTGAGAAGACTTTTTACTTCCTCGCAAACTGAATAAATAATTTAGAAATGTCAGTATCAATGGATGTCTATTAAAATATCAAGTAAATGGTATTCTGTCACAGATTTCAGACTGCGATCATTATTTATTTTATTGAATGATTAAAACTGTATAAATATATATTCTAAAAGTTGATAAAGAAATAATAAGAGATCTTACAATATTCTTCTGTTTGTTTCTAGACATGTATCTTTATTTTTAGTTCATCATGAATAATTACAATTAACTTATTGGTTTATATAACTTGATATTCAGAATAGATATTCGACCAACTGGTTTTTCTTGAATTTAGTTATTGATAAACTTAATTTAAGACCTTATCATTAATCTTTACCATCTTCATCAAACACACGTTTGACTACTGGTAATGGATTTTTATTGTTAACTAAAAAACTCTTAGACTTTATGTTTAAATTATCACTTTAAATTGTGTCTTCATTTTTTTAGAAATGGTAATCTCCTTAATTATCTTTATTTAATACCTAAAGGTAATTTTACCTTTAGAAAAATTATCGACTCGTTATAATTCATTTTAAAATGTCGAAAATTAAAAAACGCTGCAATATCTGTTACAATTCTATTATACCCGATGTTATTACCTGACACACAAATTATCTTAGTGCATTAGAGTATTAAAGGGATTCATTCTGACAACCAAATGTAGAATTGTTATATTTTATGAAAACACCTGTTAAGACATAAATCCATCTATCAGTAGTAACAGTTGTCGTCTCTAAGGTTCGGAATTAGGAAGAGTCCTCCAATAGTTCGTATACTTAATGTATTATCAGAAACTCCTTCAAACTCTTGTATAAGTACTTAAAAGTTTTGCACGAGAATTCTATGCCTTTAGAATATTAATTTGCAAGCAATCTAATGTCTACCAAAAAAAATATTTGCATTTATAAAGATACCTACATACATTCTCAACGAATGAGATCTAGAAAAATAGTAATAATTCCCAATTTTTATTTGTTTTTGCTCAACGCGAAAAAACTGCTGGATTTCCAGTAATTTGTTATGTCTTACCTTATTATTATATTGCCTATTTTTTCTCGATTTAACTTTAATTTAGAAAAATTAAAGTTGGGACGAGGTTGGATAAATGACAAGAAATAATTATATTTGAACACAATATATTTGGAAAAGATGAAAATTATGCAAACATGGAATGAACACGAACTTTCTAAAATGAGTCTAAGTGGTTTGTTTCTCTCTACCTTTGCTCAGAAGGTGGTGGTCCTAGCTCGTGTCGCAGGAGTACAATGGGGCTGGTTTGATAATTAGGCTCTAAGTGGCTGCAGGTTAATGATTTACGAGACTCGTAAATTATCTTCGTTCAATGGGTATTATGTTTCTTTCAGCTTTTGTCACAACTCGAACGATGTTTTCTAACACCAAATTAGACTTCAAGATGAATTGAATTAGACTTTTCACGTAAGATCGGGACAACTACTATACTGGGGATGAGACCACTTTATACGAAGAGAACCACTTGTGAAGATTAGAATTTTTAGACTGACTACCGGTGACTTCTATTGACGATTACATTTTTAAAGCTGTAGTCCGGGTGACTACTTTTGATGACTTCCAATTTTAGACTGTCTTTTAGATGATAGTGTAGCCCTTTTTATACTAAAATTTTGGGTTTTTTAGCATATACTCTTTTGGAAAAGGTCTTTTAACATAGTGCATTGGGAAGGCATTGTTGTAGACACTTGTGTTTACTCAGTTTCTAGATCGCACGTGTTCATATCCTGTTAGTCATCTGTTTTTACAATTTTGTTATTTAATATTATATTTTTATGTTGTTTCTTAATTATTTATAGTTATTACAATTTATTATTAACAATTTGTTATTAACTTGTTATTACAATTTGCTATTATTGTTTACATTATTAGAACTTGTTGTTAATCATTATTTTGATACAATTTATTATTATCTTGTTATTATTAACTATTGTTTGTTGTTATTTTGTTGTTACAAATTATTATTAACTTATTCTTATTAATTACTATTTTGTTGTTACATTTTATTACTAATTTGTTACAATTAATTATTATTATTTGTCATTAATGTTACAATTAATTATTATTTTGATGTTATTGTTATCATTAATTATTATTATTTATTGTTACAAATTGTTATTATCTTGTTATTATTAATTATTATTGATGTTACATTTATTACTACTTGTTATTGTTGCTTATTATTATTATTTCTGTTTTTATTGTTACAATAATTAACATTATCTTGTTATTATAAATTCTTATTCGTTGTTACACATTATTATTGTTTAATTTTAATTATTATTTTATTATTGTTATTAATGTTATTTTCATTAATTAGTAATTATAAATAAGTTGTTAATAATATGTTAATAACAAGCATTTGTTGTTATTCCATTATTATTACTATTATTATTATTACTATTATTGAAAATGACGTTACGATGACGTAACAAATTGATCGAGTAATTAATCCAGTAATCAATAAAGTAGTTGATCAACTATACAGTTTATAAAAAACATTAATCTACATACTGAAAAATTAGACTTTAATTTTTAACTTTTCTATGTTTCAGGTAAGACTCCTCAATAACTTCTATCAAAAATCATTAACATCCTTGACTCCTTGTAAAGAGGTATGATAATAATTTAACAATAATTACTTTAAAATTTTTTGCTCTTACTTTTAACGTCTTTAGCTTCAATTTTAGAATAAATCTTTTTTGCGGCTATGCTTGGAAATTAAACTACGACCTAAATATCTTACGTGTTTTTCTTTTATTCCAAAATCAATTGAGATTATTTATATAACATTTCATTTATGAATAAAAAAATATTTTCTCCTTGAGAGACCTAAATTAATTTTCTTTTTATAGGCTTCATACACTATTTAATAATCGGGCCACTTGAATGGAAATTCGAAAGAGTCTCTCAAGAGGTCATATCTAGATTGCCTCTTTTTTATCAAAGTGATATTGAATTGAAAATCTGTTGAGGGCATTGATTGCAGCATCACACTTAGTAAAGCTTTTTCAAATAACCACTTGAGAACCTATTGAAAAAGCTTTCAAAGAATTTACAGAATTTTTATATCACACCTTTGTATCAAACTATCTTTTTTACTTCAATCTGTTCAAAAAAAATAACATGACTCTTAAAGTGCACAATAGATATCCATTTAAAAAATGTTTAGTTTGTTTTTTCGTATAAAACATTTTAAATTTGTTTGTTGCTAAAGATCTCGATCTTCTTCCTGAAGATAAATATCAAGTTTAATCTAATTTGATAAATAAAAAAGCATTGTACAAATTAGTTAGGAAAAGGAATATGTTGTAACGATGTTTATGATTACTTACGGGTAAAACCTATAAATCGATAAAAAAAAGTCAGTCACCTTACTTCCGGTTGCCGAATTATAAACTCCATAATTCGGATTTATGATGAAGCATCGATGAACAGTTTTAGGGAGCTTTTCCGGTGCCAGGTAGGTAAACTATCCGGATCACGATGATAAAACAAAACAAAAAACTTTTCCGTGTTAGCTCTTAACTGAATTCAATATTTTATTTCGTTGTGGAAAAATTTACCGCATTTTACAGTTTGGTACACTTGGCAGCTAGGCGCAAACTGATGAAATTAGTTATTATAAAAATGAAAATTTAACGATCCTTACGAGTCAATAATTCTGATGAAATTAGGTTAATTGGCATCCTGTGTTGGACCCATGTATAGATCATGCGCAACTTAGGTTCATTCTTGCAGCATGATAACAGACCCAACATCTTTGACAGTTTATGTCAATCACCTGTTTTGTCTCATGGCAAACAATATTAATTGTTGCTAAAGATTTTCGGTCGGTTGATAATTAAATACCATTAAATATCATTAAATACCATTAAAGAATTTTTTACACTATGTTTAGTGTGATATAAGTATTTACAAACTATACAAGTTCGCACCGTAAACTTGTTACAAAATGTCGTGCCACGTGAGTCGTTTCCCTCTGATTAGAAAATCGACTACAATTATTAACGTAACCCTCGAGACCCTTCCTTCGTGTTTGTACTCCGATGACACATTGATCATGTAAAAAGTTTGTTCTTCCCCTGCACAATTAGAAGCTTTCCACTACTATTTTGGGTAATCATGGTAATACGAACCATGATCATAGTATTCGCGCCGACTTTGATCTCATCCAGTAAAATCAAAGTTTAAAAGAAATTAACATTCAAAACGAGTTTTTCCTTCTCAATTAAATCTTTATTGTCTATTTCATGTAAAAAAAAAGAAAACTAGAACCTACCTTTTCCTACCTTCAAAGCAAAGTGAAAACTTGAGTGCAGATACCGTGGTAGAGCGTCCGGCACTATTGGTTAACGAGATAACTCGACACGTTCGAAGATAACAGGGTTCGTGCTTTGCACGAGTAAGTCTACAGCAAAAAGTTGGGAAACCCGCTATACACTGTTCTAGCGGGTTCCTGGTGCTCGCCAACTGTGCCGGAGAGATTCCAACGGGGTTGTAAACGGAAGGGTGATGAGAAAGATGGAGGCGGTCTGTGAAAATGTAAGTGACTCCGCGTCGTGCGTCGCATACTCGAACCTTTTGCTATATGCGACTGGAGATGAGATTACAAACAATACTAGTACACCGAAATCGTGTAAAGCTACTTGAAACACTGAGACTGTTTTCCAAGGTACCCTATATTATTGTATACTCGTAAATCGTATCTGCTCGGTCGTGAGAAAATTACTTTTCTCCTTCGCCACACGGCAAGTCTTCCTATTTCGACACCTCCCAATACTATTTGCTCTTGTCGATGGTTTGTAAGAAAAGGGAAAGAGTGAAGCGGCAGAAGGAAAACACCTTCAGAAGAAGAACGAGTGTGCAGTGAACTTTAAGAGAAGGCGTTAAACTCCTTTTGGACAATAGGAAAAAAAAACATCTTTTCACAACTATTTACAAGCAAGGTGTTGACTATTAAGGAATAGTTTAAATGCCATTAAAAATTCTATTGTATCTGAAGCAAATAGTTTTCATGTTGTATTGATATAGTTTAATGATGCAAACATCATTAAATTCTCGACTTATTCATGTGGACTATTTTACTAAATAAATCTGTTACAATTACATATCCACTATAAAAATTTGTTGTCGTAATTAGCAAAATAAATTCATTTCTTTTCATAAAAAGGTTGATGAATGTTCATAAAAAGGAAAAAAGTGGATCTTCGCAAACCTATTTGTAAAACAATTAAAATTAGAACATAGATCTGTAAATTAAGCGAAATCCAATGGAATCACTTACACACAAAAGTTGTAATTTGATCACCAGGTTGCTTAAGAAACCATGAAAACTATATCTATATTGTGCCTTAAGGATAACATTAAGTAAACATTTCTCCATAATTTTTATAAAGCTTTGGATTATAAAAGACCCATATATCTGAAGAGCGACTGCAGGGTCGTAATTATCCCATTTCGCACATTTCACTTTCTGTGACGAACCGACTTCGACACATTTTTGTACTCACACACAAATACAAATCCTAATGATTATAATATTTTTATAGACGAAACAAAAGAACCAATTCAAACGAACTTTGATTGCTAAGGAAAAAATTCAAAACAAAAATCCAATCTAAATAATAGAAATTGAGCCCATTTCTCGATATTCACTCAACTTGTCAATTTCACACTTTAGGGTCATTAACTTGGTGACATGCGAATTTCACAATACTTTTGAAAAGAATTTATAAGTGGTGAAACCAGGTTTAACGAACTAGGATCACACCACGTTTAATTCGCAAACTATGCAAAAAACACAGGTCGACGACCAGGTGTTTCAAAGAAGACGATTTCCCCACTTTCAATCTTCGGTGAACGAAATAGATCGAAAAGTGGAAATCGGGGTTTTGAACTTTCCAGAAAGAAAGTCGTGTCTGTTTAATTTCGAGTTGGAGATCTAAAACAAATAGATCGCAAAGGGTTGTTTTGTTGATTATAAAGAGAAAGAGTATTAAAGTAGTGGTTTAAAAGTTAATAGACTAAAAGTGTGAAAATTGATTTTCGTAAAATTGAAATTTGTGAGAAGAAGACTATCGAGAAAAGGGAGGACAAAAATTAAGGAGTCGCTCAACTAATTATTGACAAAAAGGATACAGACAAGGTTCATTTAGAAAAACGAGAAGCAAACAAAGTGAGTAGAATTGTTTTTTTTAAACACACTCAATACACCTCACACTATACAGTACATAAATATCGCATTAAAGTTATGTTAAAAAATTAAAGGGGGAAATGTTATTTCAATAAAGTACGTAAGGAATAGAACCAAGTTAATAGAACTATGAATATTGTATTTTTGGAGTTAACAATATATATTTGATTTGTTGGTTAAGAGTAAAGTCTTTTGTTGAATTTATTTATACCCTCCCACTTGAACAATAAGAAAGGTGCACACTACTTCGGAAATAGAGAGTCTCGCCCCACAAACTGAGCTGATAGTTTGTTAGGAGAAGAATCCTCTACCAAAAACTTTAAAGGTAACAAGTATTTCTTGTATAAAATTTCCCTTTAATTTTATTATTAACAATTTAATTTGTTCATTCCACTTTCACTTCACATATCCCACTTTCTATCACATATCTCACTTCTTACATTTTAATTCCTTCATCCCATATTTCACTTTCCACAATCCATTTTCCAGGCTAAGATCCCATCCATCACTTCAACTTCCCTCATCCTCTGTTCAGATCCTACTTTTTTAACAACTCCCTTCCATCAGCACATTCCACATACTACTTTTTAATCCCACTTCTTAAATCACACTTTTTATATTCTATTCTCTAGTTTTCACTACCCATCTTCACGTCCCCATGTCACTTTACATTCCACTTCTCACATCCAATTTTCTAATTTTAAGAATAAATTTTACTTATGATAAGAAAACGCATAGATTCCAGAAATATAAGTATTTATGTATAAAACTTTTATTCATGGTATGTAAACTGAAGCACAGGCCTTTGATGATCTTTCTGTTAGCATTGTGAAAAAGACGATGCCTATTAAATTTCCATATGAATATGATAAATGAAAGAGGACACTTATTACACCTGTAAATAAAGTAAAGATTCCCCATCAACCTGGTGAGCATAGACTAATTCCTATTCTGTGTTGCCTATTAAAGTGCATTGGAAAAGTTGTACATAGTCAGCTAATTAAATTTATTGAATCAAAAAATAGGCTTAATCGTTTCCAATCTAGCTACAGAAAATGGTATAGCACACAAAGACTTTTATTAAAAGTTACTGATGATGATAGAAAAGTAATCATAACTATTTTGTTTGATTACTTATTCATTATGTATTATCTGTTAAAAACTTGGGTGTTACTTTTCGTCAAACTCTCTCCTAGGATAAGCATGTTGGATTAATTTATTTGTAGACGTGTTTATGCAACCTTGCAAAAATTCCAATCTAATAAGAAAGCTCTTTCTATCCAGTTAAAAATTCAACTTGTCTCTTCATTGATTGTTCCTCATTTTGACTACTGCTGTGCAAATTATAATGATCTGACAGATGAATTCAATGATAAACTTAAAAGACTCCTCAACTCATGCAAAAAATTTATTTTTTATTTGAAGAGAGATGTGCACATATTTCCTTACCAGGATAGACTGGAGTGATTGAATATCAAAAATCGACGATTATTATTTATTGGATATTTAACCTATTTGGATCTTAATACTAAAAGGCTTCTTTATTTATTTGATAAATTTACTTTTAGAAGGGAGGTTACTCCCAGAGAACTAAGGGATCCTAATGTTCTTAGGATACCTCTTTGTCTAACTGTACAATATAAAAATTCATTTTTTGTCACAGCTGCTGATCTGTGTAATTCTCATACAGGCTCAATTACAAAAGTGGATAGTATTCGTATTTATTAATCAAAACTTTTTAAATATTTAATTGCTTTTAAAAACTGGTTTTTGTTGGTTCCTTGTATTAATTTTTCTGTTTGTATATTTATATCAAAATTTATTTCTGTTCATTTTTATTCTTCTGTATGTGCTTGTTGGAAAGTGAATTCTACTGAATATTATAAGTATCCAATGAGTTTAGAACTAAATTGTTTAGATATAGGTATAATCTATGTATGTTAATACACATTGATTTAAAGTTGCAGATCATGTGACTTCATTCTGTAATATGATTACATGATTGGATTTTAATCCTTTTCACTGCTATTCTTTTCGTAATCATTACAGTTCTGTATTCATTATATTTTATACATATATATTGTATTTGTTGTAAATCAATTGTTGTTCACATGATTATGAAGAAATTGTAATTCTAAAGTGCCTTGAAAAAGTTGTACATAGTCAGCTAATTAAATTTGTTGAGTCAACAAATATTCTGAATCCTTTTCAATATGGCTACAGGAAAGCTTTTCGTATACTATTGATCATAGAAAAGTAATTATAACTATTTTCTTTGATTTCTGCAAGGCCTTTGATATAGCACCACACAATCTTTAGTTAATTAAATTAAAATCTTTTAAAAAATTTAAAGGTTTGGTACAAAATAGTTTTCATCCTATTTATCTGGTAGAGTACAATGTGTTGTTGGACCTAATGGTGATAAGTCCGAATGGGGTCATATTTGGAATAAGCGTACCACAGGACTCGGTATTGGGTCCTTTGCTGCTTTTACTTTTTATAAATGATTTAAGGAGTCTTCTTAAGCATTCTAAGTATGTATATTATGTTGATGATCTGCAGATCTATGTATAATCTAATCTTGACGAGTTGGATGAGAATATCAAACGAATGAATGAGGATGTTCAAGTCATCTATGATTAGGCAAAGTCTAATCAGCTTATAATAAATCTTAAGAAAAGTTATTCTATGATTATTGGTTTCTTTTGGAATATAAATCGTTTTAAATTGGATACATGCTCTTTAATTAAAATAAATAATACAGTTATTCCTTATGTATTGACTAATCAGTTTAATCAAGCAATTAATAATAATAAATTACTTTTCGTCAAACTCTCTCCTGGGATAAGCATGTTGGAATAATTTTTTTGTAGATGTGTTTATGCAATCTTGCAACAATTTAAATCAAATAGCTCTTTCCATCCAGTTAGAAACTTAAATTGTCTCATCATTGATTCTTCCTCACTTTGACTGTTACTGTGCTGTTTATAATGATCTACCAGATGAACTCTACGATAAACTTGAGAAACTCCTCAACTTATGTTTAAGATTTATTTTTTATTTGAAGAGAGATGTGAAAATATCTCCTTATCAGGAAAAACAGGGGTGGTTGAATATTAAAAATCGACGACTGATGCTAAATGAAAAGAAGTGCCTACTATTTGCCTACTGTCAAGAAGTTACAGTTCAATTACCGAACAATTACTGATCAACTTTCAGAGAGTTGCTGCTAAATTACCAATTAGTTGCCATGTACATTTCTCTACCTAATTCTTAAGATTTGGATTTATTTGTTTACTCGATTTGAAGCTTTCAAAAATTTTTTTTAATTGATCTCCAATCACTTAATTTTAATCTATTTATTAGCGCCACAACATTCCCCTGCGCAATATTTGCTCTACTGTAAGCATATTGTTCATCGCTCCAACAAAGATCGCTGATTCGGAAAATGTGATTCATGGATATGAATAATTATTAACAATATCTACTTCATCGCTTCCATTCACAAAGGGATTAAATTTATTTTTATAATCATATCCACCCTTTCTGAAAATTTCAATTTTTGTTTTGTTATATTTACTTCCAAATCGCTTAATGCTTCTCTTTCTAAAACTTTCTTCTTGACGCTAATTAATTGAATGTTAAAGTCAACAATCACTCCAAGTCAAAATTATGGAAAAATAAAAACAATTCCTTTAACGTTTTTATAATTAGATTCTCTGTCAAGTATTAAAAAATTATCCCAAACAAAGGAATGGTTAAGTGAATTGTTTTGATTTGCAATAACTCCTATTTTTGAATTTTCGTGTTGATTAATACGAACACTAACCATTCTCTTAAATTGACCCACGTAACATACAGAACAATTTCTACAGTTTATTTTATAAACAGTGTTGACATTAGATTTTTTGTTTCTATCTTTAGCCTGGATGATAAAATTTAATCTCATTTCTTTATTCTTCTTAGAAATAGTTAAAATATTAAAATTTAAAAAAAGTTGATGTTTTCTCGCATATAAGTCAGTAAATCTTTCTAGGACTATTTTTAAAATTCACAATAAAACGGTGACTTTTTTAAAAAGTAACCTATATGAACTCTAATGTGTCTATAATATTTCTGTTCTAAAGAATATGTCAAAAATAAAATGTTATCCCTTTAATTCTTAATAGTATTTACTGAATTTTTTATTTTACCTCTAATATGCGTCAAATTTAAGTATGAAATATGACATTGAGATATATAGCAAGAATGTAATACATTTTTTAATAGGATAAACTTGACGAGAAGGTGAATTTTTCCGGAAAGAAGATGTCGCATGACGTTGAAAATAAAAAGAGAAAAGATATTTTGAGACCAGGAAATGAGTTCGCCAAAAGAAATGTTCGCGATTTTTATGAAAATAACAAATGTGAAATGTGCTTTCAGAAATTTAAAAAGAAAACTTTTATTATGTACGATAAAAACAATAGTAAATATAGTATACATAAATAGACATAGAAATATGAAATACATTTGTATTTTCATAAAATCCTACCCAATTCATTAAAATAAAGTAATTCTCTTCTTAATTTTAATAAATATAATTCTAGATACTTAATCTTTATTTATTTTTGAAATATATATTTCTTTACTTTCTTTCTCCGAGTG
This sequence comes from Leptopilina drosophilae, assembly GCA_032873175.1. Taxonomy (NCBI): domain Eukaryota; kingdom Metazoa; phylum Arthropoda; class Insecta; order Hymenoptera; family Figitidae; genus Leptopilina; species Leptopilina drosophilae. The sequence goes on along the minus strand of CM065486.1, from coordinate 33,694,183 downwards.
AAAAATTTTACGTCTTTCTCAAGTACCTTAACTTTGCAACATTTCAAGAAGATTGAGTTTTGTAAGTGGAAAACTATTTATTCCCTACCTAGCAAACACGTTCCAGCGATTTTAAATCAGAAGCATTAAAAAAATCATTGATTCGAATAGCTGGAGAGCTTTTACTGTGAATCGGTAAAATATAAACAGGGAGGAAATTTTTAATTTGTTGGGTCACTTTCACAAATTGAATGAAGTTACTCATTTTTTTATGATTTAATGTTCATTAAATTTTAAACTGTGGTCTTTTTAAATGTACTCTAGAGAGTATGCATCACTTTACTTTCTTTCTTCTTGATGATTGCTTATATTTTATAAATAGAAATGTTTTTTTCAAAAATCCCTATCACTCTGTGAGGTTCAAAATCGAAGCTGCATAACTTTCAGAGAAATAAATAAAAACTTCATTTTTGTAACTGTTCCATTTTTAACTCACACTTTCATTTTTCACTCTCACTTTCTATACTCTCTTCTCACTACTACCCTCCACTTTCTACTTCCACTTCCTACTTTCACATTCCATTTCGTACTTTTAATTCCCAACTTTTACTTTCCACTTCCTACTTTCACATTCCACTTCCTACTTTAACTTTTAATTCCCTACTTTTACTTTCCATTTCCTACTTTTACTTTCCACTTCCTACTTTAACTTTTAATTCCCTACTTTTTTTTTCTATTTCCTACTTTTACTTTCCATTTCCTACTTTTACTTTCCACTTCCTACTTTAACTTTTAATTCCCTACTTTTTTTTCTATTTCCTACTTTTACTTTCCACTTCCTACTTTAACTTTTAATTCCCTATTTTCACATTCCATTTCCTACTTTCACATTCCATTTCCTACTTTCACTTCCCACTTCCTACTTTTACTTTCCACTTCCTACTTTTACTTTTAATTCCCTACTTTTACTTTTCACTTCCTACCTTCACATTCCACTTCCTAATTTCACATTCCATTTCCTACTTTCCCTTCCCATTTCCTACTTACACATTCCACTTCCTAATTTCACATTCCATTTCCTACTTTCACTTCCCATTTTCTACTTTTACTTTCCACTCCCTACTTTTACTTTCCATTTCCTACTTTTATTTTCCACTTCCTACTTTAACTTTTAATTCCCTACTTTTACTTTCCATTTCCTACTTTTACTTTCCACTTCCTACTTTAACTTTTAATTCCCTACTTTTACTTTCCATTTCCTACTTTTATTTTCCACTTCCTACTTTAACTTTTAATTCCCTACTTTTACTTTCCTCTTCCTACTTTAACTTTTAATTCCCTACTTTAACTTTTAATTCCTACTTTCACATTCCATTTTTTACTTTCACTTCCCATTTCCTACTTTTACTTTCCACTTCCTACTTTAACTTTTAATTCCCTACTTTTGAGAGTGAAAATGACAAAGTGTAAGTGGAGTGTGAGAGTGGAAATTGGGAATGGAAAGTAAAAATATAATGCTAGAAGTGGAAATAAAAGTGGTGATTTGAAGTGATAGTGGAAAAGTGAAAGTAGGAGATTGAAAGTTGGATGTAAAAGTGAGAATAGAAAGTGATGTAGAGAATGAGAGTGAAAAGTGTGAATAGAAAGTGTGATTAGAGTGTGAAAGTGTAAATTCGGAATGAAAAGTAGGAGTGGAAAGTGTGAAGTGTCTAGGAAGTGAAAGTAGAAAGTGAGAGTGCGCGTTGGGTGTGAGAGTAGAAAGTAGGAGGAGGAAGTGAAAGTGGAAAGTGGAGATGGAAGTGAAAGTGGAAAGTGTGGGTGAAAGTGAGAGTGAAAAGTGGGAAATAAAAGTGGAAAGTGAAACTGATAATAAAAAATAAGCAGTGAAAAATGAGAGTGACAAGTAAAAGTGTGAGTAAAATAAAGATGTAAGAGTGGAAATAAACGTTTTCTATAGAGTCGAAATAAATCAGTATGACGAAAACTGCAAAAATTTGTATTTAATACATTGGTTTAGAAAAAAATACTCCCCTTATTCCGGAAAAAAAATTTCTCGTAAACTGAAATAAATCATTACAAATTGATTTAATAAAAGAAGGTAATATTTCCAATTTTACGAATATCTAAAAGTTTTTTTTCTCCCATGGAATCATAACTTTCGTGCACTAAAGTATAAGAAAAAACGTACCCGATTTTTATGGCACTTGGTGTCAGAATTTTATGATTGCTTCCTTAAAATCGAAATTTAAAAATTCAAAATGACAAAATGTGAGATAAAATTCAAGAAGTTAAATTTTTAATTCTACTTTTGAAAAATATTTTTACATTCTCATTTCTTTCGTATTTTTCTATTTTTTTTTTTTTTGAACATTTGTGTCTATTTTTTGAAATAAAGCTCCAAGATGTTTTTTGTGTGAAAATAAACCATATGAATTAAAGAAAAATTCAACACTATTAAGATGTTACTCTTGCTTCTATACATAATTCAGTGATAGTTGTTGGAAGGTATATAGTGGATGTATATTCACTTCAATGACTAAAGTGCCGACAGTGCCCTCGAGACGAGTTGATTATGAGAAGATACCTAGAGGAGCATTCGCTCATGCGCTTTATGTAGATTGAGTTGAAATTTGGAGTTTGACTTTTCTCCCAAAATGTACTATTGCTTTATGAAAATTTTACCAAATTTCTTTCGTCGAAATAACCAGTGTTTTTGTTAGAAACAAAAATAAAATGAAAATTTATATTTACTATTGTGAAGGTGTTACAGTGGCATATATGTGTACCTTATATGTAATCTCACAACAACACCTGGGGCGCGTTAGGATTCATAGTGTCTTGACCCAAAAGATCTTCCAAAATCTTCCCATGAATATTAATATTGCAGATCTATTACAAAATTTACATACATGTCTTTGAATGCAGTTGGAATGGTTATTATACTTTTTTACTATTATTGCTATTATTATTTTTTTTCTAATACAAAACCTTCAATTTTTTCTATTTCTAACATATTTCGGACTATCATAAAATTATTATTTAAAAATTGTTTATTAAACAATTTTAATTAAACATTTTAAAAATTATTAAACTTTAAAAGAATTACGTTTACAATTTTCAATAAACGTCAAAAGGTTTTTAATTAAAAGTTTCATAAAACATTAAATCTTAAATGAATTTATTACAAATGTTTAAAAAATTTTAATTTTTGAAAATATTTTAATAATTTAAATTATTCTGAAATAAGTTAAATTTTTTTAAAAACATTGAATTAATTATTAAAAGTCTTGAATTCATAGCATAATGTTAGTTAAAAACAATTTAAAAAATTGCATTTTTGAGAAGGTACAAATGATTACAAAAAATTCGACACAAAAATTCAACTATGTTCAAAAATTTTAAATAATTTTCATTTAAATTTTAATTATCTTTAAAAATAGTAAAATTCTTAACCGAAATTCAATTATTTTCAAAAATTTTCCTCAATTCAATGGGTTTCAATATCCATTATTTTAATACAATTTTTCAAAAGAATTTAATTATTTAAAAAATTTCTTGTTAAAATTCTAAGCAAACATTAGATGATTTTCATAAATATTTAAAAATTTCACAAGAATTCAAATATATGGAAATTTTTAAAAAATTTTTTTCGCAATTCAATTATTTTTATAAATAAAGAACTTTTTACAAAAATTAAATTATTTTCATAAATAATAAAACTCATTGTTAAATTTCAATTATTTTTAATACAATTATAGTCGAATTCCTTGAAAGATGCAATTATTCTTAAAAATGTTATTAAAATTCGTCAAAAAAATTCATTAAATTAAACATTTTTTCATAATATTCTTTATACAAAGTATTCAATTATTTAATAAAATATCTATTTTTTATTTAAATACTTGACGTTTCGTGAAATTTTGTAATAAAAATTGATTAAAAAATAAATTACGATTAAAATTTTAGCTAATAATTGGATATTAAACGTATTATAACGTGAATTTTTAGATATAATCAAATTAAAAATATTTTTAAGGGCATTTGAACCATTATAACGTTACAGTTTCTATAACTGTAACATCATAATAGTTCATAAATTAAAATCTTTGAAAATTTGAATTTTTTTCCCTTTAACTAACAATTCTGTTTAATTAATTTTTTTGAAGAAATTAAACTAAATTTTTTTTAATTAAGCGTTTTAAAATAATCCAATGTCCAAAAAAAAGTATTACTTTAAAAAATAATTTAATTTTTGTAATGAATATTATTATTTATGAAAACCATTTAATTTTGCAATTGAACAATGGAACAATTGAACAATTGAATTATTTCAAAAAAATTTAATTAAAATTTAATTTAAAAAATTTGATTTTTTTCTAAAATTTTATTAAAGTATTTAAAAATTATTAAATTCCAGAGAACCTTTGTAATATTTTTGTAAATAATTGAATTCTTCTAAAGAATTTTAAACAAACGTTTTTTTAATATTTGATTTTTTCGAGAAATTTATATTAAATTTGAAAGAATAATTACATTTTTTGAGTAATTTCTGTAAAATTGTATTAAAATTTTCAGAAATAATTTGCATTTTTCATAAGAAATATAGTGGAATTTTTTTTTTAATAATTGAATTCTAGTGAAAAAATTTTTATTTGTGAAAAAATTAAATTTTTCAATTAATTAATTTAAAATAGTATTAAAAATAAATGAAATTTTTCAATGAGTTTTATTATCGTTGAAGAAAATATTTGAATTCTTGCTTTGAATTTTAAGAAAAAAATTTTTTAATTAATTTAATTCCTTTAGAAAATTTTATTATTTTTAATAATAACTGAAATGTTGACGAAATTAAAAAAAAAATTTAACGTAATTGACTTTCTACGAAAACTTTTATTGTTTTTGAAAATAATTGAATTTCTGTAATAATTTGTATTTTATCAAAATTCAAGTTTTATTTATAGTTTTGCACTTAAATTTTTCTACAAATATATTATTTTTAATAAGCAATTAAATATTTATTAAAAACTGTGACTAATTTCAGAGCAATTTGAGTTGTTAGAATTTTTGAACAATTTACAATTTTTTTGTAATTCATCTTATTCAAAATTGAAATTTTCTAAAATTTCAAATTTAATCTTTTTAAAATTTATCTATTTATAAAATTTTAAAACCCAAGACTTTTAAAAATTAATTTAATTTTGAAATATTTTAAGTAAAATTATTCATGAAATAATTTGTAATTAATAATTTTATAACTGTTCTTCAAGATTTAAGTTATGTAAAAGGAAATCATTGTCGGAAATAAAAAATTTTGAAGGCATTGTACTGAAAATCGTGGTAATCTCATAGTTTGTAATATAAATAAAGAAGACACAAAAATTTAGAATTTTTTTATAAATTTTAAAATTAATTTTTTTCTAGTACAACTTTTAACGAAAATCACTGAATCTTCTATCTCAGAATATGTGGTTATTATAGTTATATTAGTATTAAAACTATATTCCAATTTAAATTTTATTTTTATGAAAAAAAATTAAAATTAAAAATTTTTAAATTCAATTATTTTTAAAACTGTTGATATTATTTTTAAAAAAAAGTAGTTAAGGAAATAAGAAGTAAGCCGCTTGTGAATTGTTTTATACTAAAATAACAAAATTTTTAAATTTAATTTTTATTACATTTAAATTATTTCACTAAAATTATTACCTTCATATTCTTTATTGTAATTTAATGAATTATTTTTTTTTATTTATAATATTAGGAAATGTAAGGAAGTGGGAATTCTAAACAAAACAGAAATAGTAGTTTTTAGTGGCTGAAATCTCAAAAGAGTATAGCTAAATATTAGCATAACATATTGGGTCATACTGTATACTGGCATAAAGTACATTTTTTCTTCGTTTACTATTTACTTTTTAATTGTTATCAATTTCTTGATGATTGAACATATGTTTATTTCCGCAAATTTTTAATTAAATTCAGGCTATTTTAGAGGACATGCAGAGAGCTCCAATCATTTGTTGCGGCAGTTAATTTTTTTACCATTTCACAAATCGATTTCCAGTTCCCTTAGGGCTGGAGGAAATGACGGCAGAGGGGAATAGAGAGTAAGAGGGTTTTATATGGATATAGAAGGTGGAATACTCTAACGTTACTCCTCCATACGTATATATCTTAGGTACGAGTGCAATATCCACTGACCTGTGAAAATGCAGATGCACGAGTTGAGCAAACATCGTCGTACATTTCTATATACCAAGGGATGTCCAGTTACTTTTTCAAACATTTTTGTGTCCTTTTTCGATTTCTTATTTCAAGTTTGAATAAATTTTTATTTTATTTTTTTTTGCCATCCTCATTTGTAATATTTGTATATAGCGCTACGTTTCTATACATGTAGATGTGTCAATAAAATTGTGATTCTCCAAGAAAAACTTTATATTTACGCTCACTAAATTGGAAATATTTAATGAAGCTAATCGACTTCTATGCAACGATTCACACTGCTCGTCGTACTATAATTGCCAATTGCAAAGATGTTGCCTCTTCCCTTCGCTTCAAACTACTTGAATTTCGCCAAGGGTTCTTGAACTCATTTCACGGGAAATGTCAAGAAATATCGCTTTTCCTCACAAGCATACTTAAGTTTCTTATTTAAAGAAAAAATTTACACAATTTTTTTTTCTCCTCTTCTTCATAATACGAATTAATCGAATGAAATTGTTTAAATTCTTCAAGTAGAAAATAATATTTCCCTCTCGAAACCTTTCGGTTTTTCTCGAAATTCATGGTTTATGTTCTCATTAGTAAATATAATTTTGACGTGATGGGAAATTTTTGTTAACAGATTGGAATTCTAAGACAACGTAAATTTTTATTTGTAGACTTGTTTTATTGTACAGTTAATTGCCTTGTTTATTGTTCGATTAGAATTTAAAATTGATATCCTAAAGGAAGGAAAAATGGGTTGTGTTCTGTTTGAAACTATTTCGAATATGCATATCAATTTTGTGACAAATATTCATATTTGCAATTATTTAACTTTTTGTCATGATAATGGATAAAGTGATACATTCTTTTATACATTTTTCATCAAACATTTTTGCATGGGAAAATTTAGTCGTTTTTTGCACACACATATACATACACTTTAATATTAATTGATCGTGCTAAAAATGGACAGAGGACTTTTATCGTTGACATGAAATTGCTGAATAACGTGGTGTAAAAATGCAATTTTCACACAATTTGTAACAAAGTTCCCCCTTTTTTTAGGAAATGATTTTTAGAGTTTAATCGTAAAGTGAGTATTGTCGCAGTGCTTGGCGCATCTGGTCTTCTATTCTAGTGTACTAGTCTCTTACTGGTCCATGGGGATAGGATACCTTTCAGAGACACATTAAAAATTCACTTTCTTACCAGCCACGGACTCGGTAATATTGGAGACGAAAGTGGAGAGAAAGGGTGTGCGGGGGCGAAGGAGGAAAGATGTCGAGACGAGAGTTGGGAGTTTAGTGGGTGGCGTGGCTGGTCGCAATTCCGTTTTACGTCCTGTATGAATCCTCCGTCGAGGGACTGTCGCATACCAGGAGTGGTGGCAAAAGGACCATTGATATACGCTCATGCAGAACGGCAAGAAGGAGTAACGCATTGCTACGGAAACGGCTCGATGGCTGAATACGTTACTCACTCGCATTATACGTGCGCTAACTCAACTAGCAAGACAGTTAACTGCGTCGAGTCAAGCACTCAACCGGCCATTACAATTCGTCTTTCATACCAACTCCCTATTTAAGTTTGCAGGCCTCTTCCACGAATTTGCCAGCTGACTTGAAATAAAATTCAATCAACGAATATTTATTCTGACGTTCTTTTTGCAACTGAATTTTAAACAAGTCACAAAGCACAATCTGATTTAAATTCCGAGCTACAGTGAATTTTGGGAATTAGAATTACACTCTTATTCGTTATTTACCGAATAAGCCGTCTGAATAAACAAAACGCCCAATGCAATAAAGCTTTACTTTATTTCACTTATTTAGAGTAACATCCACTTTTGTAGTTTGCATTTGTGATCCTCACGTCATGGATTTTATTTAAAAAAATTATATTGACATTTTTTTTTCGTTTTCGAAGAGGACACCTGACGTATAACCTGTTACGATCAAGTTCGCAACTTTTATATTCGCCTAAATTTGAATTATATAAATTCCATTTAATTAATATTAACCTAAAAACACACTCAACATTATTACACAAAAACACATATTAGTTTGTAATATCGATACTCATAATTTCAGCATAAAACAATTTCTCAACAACCCACTTTTTAATGGGGTATTTAGCACAAATAATTAAGTAAGATAGAATTTTCTTTATTCTTAATATTGAAACCTAAGATGTTTCTGAGTTGATTTAAATTCTTTCTCAATAACAAAGTGTTACATTTTAGATGTTGCAATTACCAAATTCTGCAAGCTGTCAGAATTTCACTTAGCAATAAACTGCAAATAAAGATTTTTCCCCCCCACCTAATTGTTGATCAATAAAAAGAATCGACAAAGGGAAATCTGGGCAGTTGCCCGCGTAAACTTGGCGAGACTAAGTCAAAAGGCAGTTTAAGTCAGACAAGAGTACCTGCAATTGATATTTTTTACAAGTCATATAGACTTGTTTTGTTTAATTTTTGAAAGACTCAAAAGGTAGTCTCAATTTACAATTCTAAAATTGACATTAAAGTTATTTAAATAAAAATAAAAAAAGTTTATTTAAAGAAACAACAACACTGACAGCATATTAACACAAAAGAAAGAAACGAACATTTTTTAAAAGTGAGTAATAAAAAATTGATATTTACACGTACATGTACACAATTTTAATTACATATATTATTTGGGGAATTACCTATTGTTAAGATTGAAAGAAATTGTTATATTTAAAATACAAAGTGTTTTGAAAAAAATATATATATAAATATTTCAGTAATTGTTTTTTTATTTTTTCCTTTTTTCCAAAGGTTATTCATTACAAATTCTATTTCTATTTATATGACACAATTGTCACGTAAAGGAAATTAATATTTACGAACAGCCCAGCGGGCACAAAGACAAAAAACGTTCTTTGAACGTCTGTAGAACGTTTAATGTCTGCCAATTTAAGTTTTAAGAACGTCCGAACGTTCCAAAAATGTTTCAGAACGTTCGGACATTCTTAGAACGTAAATTGGCAGACATTAAACGTTCTACAGACGTTCAAAGAACGTTTTTTGTCTTTGTGCCCGCTGGGAGGGAAGAATCTACTACCTTTCTTATTTTATTTGCTGAAGAGCAATTTTCGTTATCTAAGGGCAATTTAGATTAATATTAAAATAATTTCATTTATTTTAACTTTATTGAAATACCAAATCTGCTAATCAGTATTTCGTAACCCTCTTACTAGATCAGTCATCTACCTAATTGAGGAACTATCCAAATGCATCCAAATTGACCTAGAAAAAAATAAAACTGGATGATATGACGTAGTATCCCCTTGTAAAGGGAACCTAAAAAAGGTGTCATTCTTGCAAGATTCGTCAGATTAGGAAACTCCTTCAATTTAACTAGTCGAGAAGTCACCACCGAATCAACTGACAGTCTTCTTCGTGTCAGTCCGTCAATCACCACCAAAGTAATTAGTTGTGTACTGTCATCAAGTTTCTCCTTTGATTCCAGACCAGAAAATTTTAACAAGTTCCAAATGCCTTCTTCGAGTCTCGTCTTAGTCAAGTTCATTCAAACGGACAATTTCTACTACGAGGGACATTTTTATTTTTCTGAAGACTGAACGAATAAATAATTCGGTGATTGTAATATAGACCAATAGCCATAATTAATCATTTTACCAAAGTACCTAAGGTCCTTCTTTTTGATGATGACTTAGAAATGTTCATACAAAAAATTTCTATATTTAATACAACTGATTTACAATCTGACTTGGATTGTATCCATAGTTGGTGTATTTTTTATTTATTGCACATCTGGTGGGATTCCAAGTTTACATTGCTGTATTTTTATTTTAATAAAATATTTTTAAATGTAACTAAATGTCAAATCTTGACATTTGATAAATCCAAAGAACCCCGTATAAAATACATTAAAAATACCTTTCGGTCAAATTACTTTAAACTTCTTAAAAGTGAAGTTCAGGTGATTCTGAACAAAAGCTCTCTGGGCAACAAACCCCCTTAGCGGGATAGCTTACCTTCTAGAAATCTAGAGGCATTTAAAGGTTACTGGCAGCGAATTCACTTTGGCTCGCAATATACCATAGAAATGCTTTATTGATAGTTATTACTTTTCCAATTAGAGTTCGTAAGGTCAACGATAGTCTTAAATAATATAAGAAAACACTAGAACCAATTGGCGTGCCTTGCGCGCCCACTGTTAGTTCTTTTAGGCAAAAGCAAACCTCAATTTTAAAATACAAAATACACAAAATGGTTTAACCTTCGTTTTGATATGTTTCGTAATTGCATTCATTCAAAAAAATCACTCATATATTTAAGCATTTTGAAATTTAAGGGGTCTTGTAACTTTTTTAGCACTAAAATCGGATGATTTAAAAAAATTTTTTGCTCATAAGTTTTAAAATATAATTGATCGAAAGTTTTTACATGTCATTGTGTATGTTAAGAAGCTTTAAAAAAGGATTTCAGATTGGAAAAAATATAAATACCTTCCTTCTACAGAGGGCGCTTTGTCTACTGGTAAAAATTACTTTCAATTACGGTTGTCACTGTAGCTCATAGCAGAATCATCTAAAATAAAAATAATTTCAAAATAGATGACTTAATACAGGACCTAAACCTCGAAATACTTAAAAATATCAAAAATTAAGAAAATGGCAAGTTTTTGAATCTAAAAATCGGAAAAAACACAATTTTTTTAAACAATAATACACAAAAAGAGTAATTTTGAACATTAGTAGTAAATCAGAGGTTTTAGGTCCTGTATTTAAGAGTATTTAAGTATATTTAATTTAATTCATAAAGAAAAAAACACGTGTTCTTCACTTTTCACTTCTATTTTCTGTAATTTTCTTTAATATTCTGTAATAAATAGTAATACTCTTGAAGGTCTTGTGAACACAAAAAATAAACCAAAAGTGAGCGTTATTGATACAATTTCTAAACAATAGCGACCGTCATTATCGTATTTCAACCAATCACGGCCGTCATCTTGCCAAATCCAGCCAAAAAATAGCTGTTTTTCTTGTTGGGAAAACAATCCTGTGAGAAAAACACATTATCCTTTGGGGTTCGAACTTCCAAGCTCATATGTTCCTGGATATCGTAGATATCGTATCAATGGTTCGACAGTGCTATAACGTCTATGTAATCAATGGAGGCGGTTCAGGGCCCATCTTGGACAAATGGTGCCCTTGGACAGCTTGCATTGAGAAATGGATGAAGAGTTTAGCAAAATAATGAATTTCTTTGATGCCTAGAAAATAGGAGTTTCTACCAACAATTAACACTGTTGTGTGAAAAAATGTTGTCTTGGAAGGTTAAAATCGGAAGAGAAGCATTTTAGAGTTGACGAAAAATCCCAGGGAGAAGAAGGAAACAGGATCTTCAAAAAAGACAAAGACATTCCAATGGGGAGACATTTACCAAAGTGGTGACAAGGGTCATTGGTGACCTAGGTAAGGTGCAGATTTTGGACCGGCCAACTACTTTGGAGATTCATAGCCACATAATAACAACATAGAACTTATAATCACCAATAACAATATTCAAATTCAACAATATTCGCTGCCTATAACTTTTAATTACCTCTAGAAGGTAAACTACCCCCCTAAAGGGTCTTCAAAAAGAATGGTCCTTACCGTGATTGTGGTTACATTCCACTATGTCAGCAATTTGGATTTTTAACTTTGGCGTAGAGCAACGCATTGTGAATGTAATAATTTTTTTGATTTAAAATCATTAAATACCATTTTGACTGGAAAAATCTGTTGGAAGTAATTAATTCCAAAAGATGACTGAAGATTAGCCACATTGAATTTTACAAACCAGACTTTACAGTAAAAGTATTTTAAGCATCCTTTTGCAAAAGTTCAGGATTTCGTCTACTGTCTGTTTGCTAAATTGCACCGAGTCAATCAATGCTTGATCCTAGCTGAAATGGCCAACACCAGGAAAAGTTGTTCATTCACATCAGATGTGAGCCAACGTTTGGAACTTTAACATTCTAGGCATAGTTGACACTTGCCTGACTTTATTGTGCTGATGGTAGTTAATTAGGCTATGACCAGTGATTAAACAATTTATGGTTTTAGTTCTAGTCTTCTCGAGTCCAAGATGATCCTTGTTAAGTTTTAGACTTCACACATAATTCTGCTGTATTTCTCTCCAAATTTCTGTCCCACTGTATACCAAGCTATCTTTGACTATACATTTCTCAATTACTACTCTAATTCAACATTTGGGTCAAATGCCAAAAATTTATTTGCAAAAATAAAATCAGCCTGCTCCTTCAGCTCAAAGCTTTCCGCTTTGTAAATAAATAAGGCAAAATAATTTTACATACTGATCTCCTTCTGAGACGTAACTTAAAAATTTACCATTTTTCTCACTTTTTCTAAAATTTGCTCTGGTTAAAAATTTTATGTGTTAACTTTTGAATTTTAATTTAATCCGGTTGATAATAGCGTCGAAATAAAAAATTGTCTGATGTCATTTTTTGCTAAAAAGAATTGAGGAAAGGATTATTTAAGTAAAATTTCCAACTCAACGTTAAAAGAGTTTATAAAACTTATAAGCTGAACATAATCTTGAATACAGATAGAATGCACTAAAGCATCGTCGAAAGGGATTAAAGTAGAACTTCCCTTTACAATTCTTCTCTTATAGTGCGCGCGATCACGACTAATGATAACTGATATCTACATTGATTCTCTAACTATGATTAGAAAATATTTTCTTAAAACACAATCAAAACATTTTCATTTGTATTTGAAAAAAACTATTTTCTAATCCAAAATCAGATATAAGAAGTTGTCAGTAAAAATTTATTCTATTTAATTTTATTCTTTTCTACATTCGTTTAGCTGGAAACTATACAAAATGACTAAAAAATTTATAAGTTTCCTGTAACAATTTCAAATTGAAAGTGAGAAAAATTGTGTATTTAAATTTAACGTAATGAAAATTTAAAAGTATTTAAATTGATGCAAGATATTTTTGTACAAACTTGATGAATGTGAATTGAAATTCCTCGCAATATTTAAATAAGTAATTCTAAATACGGTGATCATAATTCAATTCAATTCCAACTGGACTGTTACAAAGTTGTTTGCATTGCGAAAATGAACATGTTAAATTCAACGAATTTCTTATTAAAACTCCTTCAGAGATACAGTTAATATAGCACCTGCAAGCGACGTTGTTAAATTCAACCTTCTTGCCTGCATGGACATGAGGATACTCTTCTAAATGAAGTAGTTGCCTGAATCCGTAAAAAAATTTCTTTTAGATTACAAAAAAATGGTTTTTCATTTTATGAAAAACATAATCATCATAATTACAGATAAAGTTATTTACTTTTTAATATTAAAGACATTTATTGGCAACTGTGCAGTAATAGTAAAATCTTTTAATAAAAAATTAGAAATTCACATAATTTCTCGCTAAATTGGAGTTGAAAATAATTAAAAGAATATTGATCGCAAAATAAAGATGCTATCTAATTATTGACTGTAATCCATCATTACAAATGCATGAAATATTATTCGATAGTTTCTTCATTCCGTTATATTAGCTTAATTACTGATTCCCTTTGAAAACCCTTTTTGTCTACGAATTCTAATTTCTGACTTAAGACGAATTTTCTGTTAAATTAAACCTCTTTCAGCTCTCAACGACGACTTTAATTTTATATGAAAATTTTCCCGCTGTTACTTTGAGATGTTTTGTTATTTACTATTTACAGCATAAATTTTTCATTTTGAATATTGAAAACTGAATACCTAAAATTAATTTTTTTGCAAAACTAATATTTAATTATTTACATTTACTATTTATTGTTCTTCTGTCGTTTTGAATATGGAGATTTTTAATACAAGAATCTGTAATTTAAGGGATTGATTATCTTCTGTTTTCATCTTAATTGATTTGTTACTTTCCTGATTTTGCTTTTGCCAGTTGGATCCTTTTTGATTTAATGGTCAAATCTCGGATAATTTCCTGTTCTTCCCTCTAATAATTAAATCTTCTCATAGGGAGTCGATTACATAACTTATACCGGATTCCAAATTCCGGATCCCATCTTCCGGATTGAGTTTCGACGTTTTGAATTCCACATTATAGAACTCATGTACCGGATTCCTGGTTTACATTTCTAATCCTATCTTTTGGATTTCGAATTCCGTTTTAAAATTTTGCACTTTTTCCAAATTCAACTACCAAATATGGGATTCAATAGGTTAATTCGCAATTTGGAATGCAAAATACGGAATCCGGAATAAGTTATGGAATTAACTTGATCCTGCTCTGCTAGTCGTCACCAGGATATCCAACAGATTCAGCTCCCCTACTATTCTAATAATTTATTTAAGCACTGGAAATGTAATTTCCACAAGTATAGTCCTACCTTTCAGGGCCTAAGTGGAACGATTCCTAAGAAAGTATGTAACGCTATTTTAAGGTAACCAATGGAAACCTATAAAAGTTGCAATGGTATTCTGATCCTCTTTGAATTATGTCAGAAAACCAATAGGAATTTCGAAGGATTTTCCAATAGAAAACCCCTAGAAGTACTTTTCAATGAATTTGTCCTCATTGGCATTCGCTGATGATACTTAGAAATGTAGTGCTACAACAACAACAACAACAACAATACTTTCGAAACTCTTTTCATCATCAGAGGGAATTCTGTTCGAACAATTTGATAAGCGAAAATGTCAACAACTGGTTGGATCTTCTTTGTTCTTGTCTCTCCTAATCGAATATCCATCAAATCCGGCATTTACTAATTTGATAAATCTTTTTCTAGAGTTTGCTGATCAATTCATTATCTTATATAGCTTTCTAATGGTGATCCAGGAGCAGAATTGGGCACTAGTATGCCTCCACGTGTCGTTAGAACATTTTTTCGTCCAGGTATGGTGAGACTATTGTCTGAAAGCAGAACCTCCGAGTGGTCCCTGCTGGTAGTGCCCGAGGATCGATCTTACTAATTTACTCCATTCCAATGGGTTATAATTGGGACCAATACGATTGCAACTAACTGCTACTCCATTTCATCGGACATCAGTCTTCTTGCGTTCCGGGTATGGTCTATCTTGTTGAGCTAGAATCCGTAAAGGGAATATATTCTCTGTTAGGATCCCCTTAAGAAATGCAATGCTTTTTGAATCGTCGTATCTGTCAGTGGTCACTAGAGTGCGATACAATATTCCAATTTGGATTATTGTCCTTGCGGACCTAGGTACTGAACGATCTATAAGATCGTCCAGGGAAGGTTCAACAAAAGTCTCTGGTCTCTTTTTCTAAGGGATGGTACCCGTCTGTCATATCTAGATTCTAATGATGAAATATTCATTTGAAATTATTATTGATGTTTAAAGTATCTTACCCAGCTTTCGCTGATGGGAGTTTTTGGTCATACTTCACTGGGGGTCAATTCTGTAATTTTTCCACATCCCACTATCAATTCCTACCTTTCACTTTAAACATCCCTCTTTCATTTTCTCTTTCTAGTTCCCACTTTTCTACTTACATTACATTTTCCACTCTCACTTCGGTTATGTCTCAAAAAATGAAACTAAGCATAATCATAATTTACATATTTAATTTGGCCGGCATCAGTGATTCGACCTGATTTATTCACAGAGCAGAAAAATCTGATATTAAGGGACAGGCTTTTAGAAAGAGTAACTGTTAAAATGAAGTTAAATTCTAAAGTATTTATTTGAATCCTTTACCATTAGAATCAGAGAGAAAAAGTAGATCCAGATGTCTTCAGGGATACTGAAACAAAAATATCACTCTGTGGGATAAATCGAGAATTTAAATGGGACAAGATTGTAAAGTATTAGTAGTTACCTTTTAAAATTATTATTAAAGTCGTAGACCCAATAGGCGATACCTTCTTTAGTGTGAGGTCGAAGAAATGACGTTATCCAGCGAAAACTGAATATGCAGTGGATTGCCTTTGAATTGTTTTTGGACCAGTCAAAGTAAAGGGTCCGGTGTCCAAGTGTCAAATTATTAATTTGACGTTGGAGTGGAAATAATGCAGTCCTTTTAAAATTATTATTAAAGTCGTAGACCCAATAGGCGATACCTTCTTTAGTGTGAGGTCGAAGAAATGACGTTATCCAGCGAAAACTGAATATGCAGTGGATTGCCTTTGAATTGTTTTTGGACCAGTCAAAGTAAAGGGTCCGGTGTCCAAGTGTCAAATTATTAATTTGACGTTGGAGTGGAAATAATGCAGTCCTTTTAAAATTATTATTAAAGTCGTAGACCCAATAGGCGATACCTTCTTCAGTGCGAGGTCGAAGAAATGACGTTATCCAGCCGAAACTGAATATGCAGTGGATTGCCTTTGAATTGTTTTCGGACCAGTCAAAGTAAAAGGTCCGGAGTCCAGGTGTCAAATTATTAATTTGACGTTGGAGTGGAAATAATGCAGTCCTTAGAAAAATATAAATGTGCCTCGCAGTAAAAAATAATCTCCTTGATTAAATTCTTCTTGAATAACTTGACTAAGATTTGAAGAATGCACTTGGTACTTAAAGAGATTTTTGACTGACACGAAGAATACGCTTAGGGGTAGTACACGACTTGCTAACTTGATCGCGGTTTCTGGAGTGACACGAAGAACGCGACTTGCTGATTTGAGGATGACTTCTGGACTGGCGAATTTGGCAAGGGTGGCACCTTATATATTATCCCTTTGACGTTATACCATCCAAAGATTCATTACCTCTGGGTAAAAGTGATAAAAATTGTTTTTTTAATGAAATATTAAATGTTCAGTCAAGTACAAAATTATTGAAAGTGTTTCAGGACGGTATTTCTTTTCTACTATATAAAAAAAAATCTATCAAAAATTTCAAGAAACTGTATCACATAATCGAAAATTTTTAATTTATGAAAAGTAAGCCTCGCTTCAGGTAATACTTCAACTTGTAACAGAATTTAAAAAAAACCGTCTCCCACAAATTAATTTCAACATGTACACGAACTCGAATTTAAAATTGTCCGCCTTAAAGTCTCCCGAGTAATTCTTTCATATTTTTTTTACCATACTAGAAAAGCCATTATGAATTTTAAATTCTAAAATTTCATTTTGTCGTCAGTAAACCTAAAATCCCCCGAGTAGTGAATAAAATTTTCTCAAAATTCTCAGAACTTACAATTAGTTCACTGCGTTTAAATATACAAATATTTATTTTCAGATAATTAAAAATTTCTTTCTTTTATAAGGACTAGAATTTTCTATAAAGGTAGAGAGAGAATTGAATCAACTACAGTTTTGTTTAGATACATTTTATTATGTGAATATATTCGTTTGTCTTTCTTGAAAAAAATGTAAAAATTTGCTCTCCTGCTTGTTTTATATTTCAGCAAAAAAATCCATTTAATTAAACTTCATGTTTTCATTAGTAAACAATTTACAATCGTCTAAAAATAATAGTGATGTTTTTTATGAGAAATACCTTTGTTCCATCTCACGATAAAAAAGAAGAAATATAGAAATGTAAATTTTACATTTTAAGAAACATTGAAAATTACTTTTTTGATGTTTAGTTAGACATGAAAATTCTAT
This sequence comes from Leptopilina drosophilae, assembly GCA_032873175.1. NCBI lineage: Eukaryota > Metazoa > Arthropoda > Insecta > Hymenoptera > Figitidae > Leptopilina > Leptopilina drosophilae. Next base: position 33,676,388 of record CM065486.1, on the reverse strand, counting down.
TTTGTTTAAAACTATTTTTGACTTTTGCAATCAGTTAATCCGATAAAATGCAAATTGATAAAAAATCACATTTTTAGTTTTAAAATATCAATATTAAGCATTTCTAGAAAAAGCGAGCTTTATATTACATTCTTGTTTGAGTCACTTTTTTGCGTTTTTTTAAACAACAGATTAATGTTTCCGCCGGAGGCGCTCTGTCGATTCTTTTATAGAAATATACGATTTATGAAATAGCAGTGTACAGTTACAAACGAAGATTATTATTTTATATATTCTATATCTAAAAGTAAGATCACTTTTTTCCCAAAAAAAATGTAAACATATGGAATAAATTTTACTTCTCTGAATTAAAAAGTGCATAATATCAAACATAATTTATGAGAATGTAAATTTCTTTATTTAAAAGTATTTCTATCTTTAGTTTTGAAATATTTTTCCTTTACATATATTACATTTATTTTATGAATTCTATAAACTTTATGAATATGTAGTTTTTCCATTTATGAAATGAAAATAGAAATGGAAATAAGTTGCTGATATTGTGATGGATTATTTTCAAAGCGATTGTTTAAAAATAAAATTTTTTAAATTAAATGTAATTTTTGTTGACATTATGTTGGATGACAAATTTATTTTTGACAAACGATGTTGAGGATGATGAGTTTTTATTTTTGAAAAAAAAATCCGTTTCTTGGAGGATTTCCTGATATTTGTGTGATATTCAATAAAGCGACTTGAGAGAAAATGGCGAACGAATTTACATTATGAAAAAAATAAGAGTTTCTTATTGCCATTTCCATTTTTTCCAATAAATCGAAAATTTACGTTCAACATTCATATAAAACATTTTCAATTTAATTTTTTGATAAAATGTTATAATATATAATTTGAGTGAAACCGAGATTTTTTTTCTATGTAGTTGCAATTTAAGGCCACTCCGGTGAATTCGTACGTATAATTTGAATAATCGACAAATGTAGCTTACGTAGCGATCACGCTGGTTTCCTTCCGCGAGGGTAGCAGCTAGCGGCATTTCAAAATCAATTTGTCTTCCGCGAAGGAATTGCATTCTCGCTCTACTTTGGAGCTCGCTCACACTATTCCCTTCAATTTGGCTTGTAAATGTCGTCTGAATATATTCTGAACTGGGCTGAGGTGGCAGTCGTATTTCTCTACGTGCAAATATGTATTGGTTATGGGAAGGAGGGAGAGAGAAAAAAATCCTTGTTCTAACGTCGCACATTGAGACGGACTTTGTAGGAAAATTGCGCAACGTTTGCATATATGTCATTTAATAACTTTAAAACATCAAACTTAGAAACCTCAAACTCGACAAAACCAGATTAATCCCTGATTTAATGGATTCCGTCAGTAAATTACGTAAAATACTTTCTTATTATTTGAACAACGTTTCTATGAAAGGCAAACAATGTGACAGAAACTTACAAACTGAGACTTATGTAATGTAATCTTTTCAATTAGGAAATTTCAACATTGTAATATATTAGACACAACTTTTCATCACTTTTCGAGTAATTTTAATAACTAGGCACTTAACGTTTTTTGCTTTATAATTAGTTGAAATAATTCGATTTCTTTGAAACGTGGATAGACCTTAATAATTCGTTGAATTGAAAGCTGAACGTAATTATTTATTTTTCCAATTTTCTTGAATTTAAATAACACTGGTTCGAAACATTTTAAAACTTTTTGAATTGTATTCCGAATTAACTTGTTTATATTTTTTTTAGAAAAATACTTTTTAACTTTTCAAAATAGGGAACTGATTCGACTTGTAAAATATTTTTATTAGAACTGATTTGTGAATTTACTTTTTATTGTAAATTGACTTTTTGAATTGAGAACTGACATTTGAAGACTTAAAAACTAACTGACTTGTCTTGTGAGAATACTGTTTTTAAAGTATTGTCCCCACTAAGATTTCTGAGAGTTTCTACATTTTTAGAAAATAGTTTTTGAGAAATGGAAAAAGAGGCTGACTAATTATCAGATTGGTTTTTAAAATGAAAATGGAGAAAAGAAAATGGTAAAAAGTTAAAAGATTTGATTCTGTCGTTTCGGGATTGGCTCTTCTTGAACCAACCCTCATAAAGAGGCTGAGTCCTTGAGGGTTGTATCCCAGGTCAGTATCTTTTTAAAATAGTAGGGATATTATCTCCATGTTTTTGAGTTGGTAGGGTAAACTAATTTTTATAATTTGTTATAAAAGAAAACTTCATTTTAGTTTAGTAATCGACCTGGTGTGAACTAAAATAAAGAATTTTCATAATTAAATAACAATGTCTATTCTTAGAAAAATACGAATCCAATTAGATATCCCTGACAAAGAATGGTAATACCCTCACAATATGTTATGATGAATTCAAATAAAAGTTGACCCATCGTCTCGTATTATATTTAAATTACTTAAATGTTAAACTAGACGGTGATCATCTGGATTTTTGTTGAACCCCTAGAATTTTATTTTCGATTGAGATTTATCAAGCTGCAGGTTGGACGTTGAAGTACGATGATGTACACTGTGAATTTGTTGTCCAGTATTCACCACGAGAACTTGACTGTCGATAAACCAATCTCGCGTTGGATTTTATGGAAGAGCTCCAATTTCATAGAATCGCTTCAGAAGAGATCCAACAACAAGGGGTTGAAACATTAAATGGAGGTGTGGCACTTTTGCCCCCACAAAACTGACAGAGTAACTAATTTCTAAATCAACAATTCACTGTAACATTTTACTAGGTAACTATCTACAGGAAACTATTTACCAGTAACTACAAATTTTGTAATCATTTTTTAATTATCTTTTAAGCACAATTCCCCTGCGGATTTACTTTCGACAATCTTAATGTAGCTTTGTGTCTAGTAGGGTCAATTAATCCAAATATCTACAGCGTTATACTTTAGTTTCTACTCTTCGAATTATACGTAAACCGTTATAATGTAATTCTAAGTTCGATGAAAAGACCGCACTACTCAAAGATACGTAAGGGAGCAATTGACAAATAATTGCGGTTCTAACTCAAACAATCTGGACGGTATACCAGGAACAATTATTCTGCTGGGAAATTTAATTTTCACATTAACATAAAACTACTAGCTCCCTGATACAAAAGTGTTTCCAATCTTAAGTAAATTAGAACTTTGAATCACTTATTAATCTCCACACAAATAATAATCCGGAGGAAATCTACCTGATCTAATTATTCTCCAGAGTTGATGACAGTTTTCATGACACGAAATTATTATACTTTATTTTACAACCATTAAATTTGTTGATGTAGGTTCATATTAATTCCCCTATCATGAAACGTTGCATATTTTGAATTAATTTCTGTTTCATGAGGTATAAAGACTGGCTTGAATTCCCTTCAATTTTGCAGTTACCAATAAATGAGATCGAACTATGTAATTTGAAACTAAATTTTCCATTTTACGAAAATTTTGCAGTTAATTTTTTTTAGGAACTACTATAGGGACAGGTAGCTATGTTCACAAATGGAGAAATGGTTGCGACGTACGAGTTAGTGTACACATTCCAGTACATCTTCACTACTCTAATTTCTGGTACAGTACACATGCTAGTTCATTAAAGGGATCAAGTTTATATGCATGTAAATGATCTTGTACAAGAAAACGTACTGGATCTTGTACAGGGATTTTCCACCGAGAGAGGATGTCTCCATATCTGCAATATTATTATTCAACAATTTCTACTAGGGTTTAATCATTATTTGGAAAATGAAACATTGTAGGTAGTGTGTTTTGTTCAGATTTTTAATGTTTCTACAAATCCTATTAATAATCGAATGCAGGAGTGTTAATATTTAACGGAATTACTAAAGTTGTTCGACAGCATCCGAAAGATTGAATATTTTAAGATGATTTACATTGAAGTATCTTATAGTTATTTTAATTTCAGGAAACTTAAAAATATCTCTAGGAATTCTGCAGGATGTACAGAAAATCCACTTTCATGCCCCATAAAACAATGTGTAGAAAAGAAAATTATTTGTTGATTCTAATGTTAGATTTTTTTATGTTTCAGGTAAGAATTGATGATCTGTGTCCTATTAAGAACTATCAGCGTCATTCAAAGGTACATTTTTTTGTCTCCTGTAAGAAAAAAATAATCCTTAATACTATTTCCTCATTATCGGTATTAAACGTCACGTATTGAAATCATTGTTTAAAGTATTCAATGATATGGAAAGTTATTTATTGTTCCATTTGTAATTATGTTACGAATCATAAACATCGATTTTTTATCATAGAGAATTCATAACAAAAGGATAAAGGAATCTGAAGCAACAGTCGATCCATTTCCTGGACGGTTGAGGTTTCAAGCTGGTTGATTTTAAATGCTTCTATAAAATCCATATGTTGTCACCACTGGAGCAGAATATGAGGATTTATTAATAATTTCATGTTTTTATTGCTGATGATAAAATTTCCATATTATTCATTAATCGCATTTCGTCAGTGATGATCGAATATATATTTTATAACCAGCACTTAAGTGTTAGGGCAAAAAAAAATTAGAGACCATAAACATTTACTACCACTTTTTATTCTTAAAGTTTCTTTTCTCTATGATGGGATATTTGTGCTTATAATTGATATTCATCTTCAATCAATGGTGTAGTAACAAAATCTGCTAATCAGTGTTTCATCACCTTTCTATAGGTTCAGTCATCTGCCTTGTACTGCCTAAGTCCCTGCGCCAAAAAAAGAAGTCGGTAACAAAAAAATTGATTCCGGAAGTAATTAAAGTAGGTGGTTTTATTATATTGTCCCCTTGCAAGGAACTGTATAAAAGGAGGCACCCTTTGCCAAAATTCGTCAGTTCAGCAACCGCCATCAAGTTAACTGGTTGTGTACTGTCATCAATTGTACTATCTTCAACTGTCTTCATTGAGTCTCGTCTTAATCAAATTCATTCTAGGAGATAATTTCTACCGTGAGGCACATTTCTATTTTTCTAAGGACTGCATTACCTTGACATAAATGTCAAATAAATAATTCGGTTACTCAAAGTATGAGAGGTAATCTGCATTAATCTGTATCTAATCTTCATCGACAGGACTCCGAACCATTCACTTTTGGTTGGTACCAAAAGCAATTTTGATTGAAAACACCTACTTCCTACTTCAACAACCCTAAGAATAATTCCAAAAGTGAATATCGAACTTATATAAAACAGAAGGATTGTTCAACACTCTTGAAATTAATTAATTGAATGAACTTTGCTCGATACCCTTACGTGCCATCAGTTAAGTCAAATCCTTTCTCAATATTTTTTAATATCTCTAAACCAATTACTAGCCCGGTTACCACAATATGAAATTCTATTTTCAAAAATTAGAGTAAAATTATATTATCGATGTGTTTCAAAAAAAGGAACGTCTTGCAATTTTTTTGTGCAACTTCTCGTTTGGAGGTATATCCTTAAGGACCTGAGAATGTGGTGATTGATGAAATTCGATTTATGGTGAGGTTCGTAATTGGAAACTGAATCTTGAAGCAAATGTTCCGCATCAGTTGCGAGGTATTCAGCATCATAACTTGACGTTGTCGAAGGAAATGAGATAATACGTGAAGAATGAAGTTTCCTCGTCAAATCCTTATTCGATGCTCGATAAATCGATAGCTCACTGTGCCGTCGAGGCAGAATTCGTGAAACCGTAGAAAAAGATATAGGGAGGACGAAGATGACAAAGACGAAAACACTTCGTTAGCAGTTAAAGTCAAGATTACAAGAAATGGAATCTAGAAAAAAATTTTTTTTTTTTTATTTTCGAAAGAAGAATGAATCTTGAAGATCTATTTCGAGGATTCTCGGCAAATTAATTCATCCATTTATACCAAAACTCAGCTCAGATATCAAGACACTCTTCAATCTATTGCAGCACTGAATATTGGTAAAAGTCTGATTCTAATCATGATTCGGTGCTAGGAACGTCAAGATATCCAAAGAGTTTTTTTTTTATCGTTTACATTGATCGAAGATCCTTGAACGAAAATTCGAGGATTCGAAATCGTCCTACAAATTGGATGAGAAATTAATAGAACACGAAAAGTCCACGTTTTAATGTCGTTTTCCTTATCGTGGACGACTTATCTGATTTGCTGTTCAATCTGTAAAAACGTGCTTTATCCTGAGTGGAGACAAATCGATATCGTGAAAAAAAGCATTACAGAAAACAAGGAAAAATCTTTCCATGAAATTATAAATAACGTTGTCTTATGATAAATTCAGAAAGAAAAATAATATTCAACAAGGTTTGAAAAGAAATAGTTGTCATTAAAAATTGATTCCTATAGTTTGTCCAAGAATGTTTTGCACTTCTTTCCTAATGGGTTTATTAAATCGAAAACAAGAATGAGTAGTGTTTGAAATGATTCAGGATTTTCTTGTTAGATTTAATTATTAGGACGATAATTTTTCGTTTGCTAATTACATCTAACAAATTAATTCTGGATCTAAATGGATTCATTCTGGATTCACTAATTGCAGGTAAATTAGGTAAATTACGACTAACGTTAGATTTCATTTGTTCTGTAAAAGCAGAAGTTAATTTTGGATTATTTTACTGTTTACTAGTTGTGTTTAAAAATAATTTTGAACTTTTTTTGACGGATTCTAAATTTTCACAAATTGTTTTTTTCTGTTGGGTAAAGTATTAAAAAATATTTGTTTGATTATAATACTTATGTTTGCATTATTTATGTCAGTATGAAAAAAAATATAAGCTATATATATATGGAAATCGAATGGTGTGAATGCAATATCTTGCTCCATTAATATCCATGAAAGGATGGAAGGGCGTTCACGCTAAAGCAGAATGCATTCTATTATATCCCTGTCGGCACCCTCTATATCGATATATCCTTGTATATTTGTCTTTGTGTGTGTCTCTCGCCCGTTCCATGTACCTTTTAGCAGCCCAGCTAAGCTCATGATAAACGTTATTAAAATGACCCTTTAACTATGATTTTTGAAAAGTGAAAATATACATAAATAAAACCCCGTTGCTTGATAATTTAGTTTCTTTGACATTGGACGCTCATAAGCTCTATAATGTATAAATATTTTAAATTATTTTCATTCAAATTCATTTTCATTTAACACAAAACCTTTTTTTTCAAAAAATTAATATTACTCTAGAATATTCCATACAAAATTATTCAGCGAAGGGGAAAATGTTTCCATACATTTTTAATGTTCTTTTTTTCATTCCCAGATTATAATTCCTACAACAAAAGGACAAACAGAATAAAAAATTACAAAGAATTTATTAATTTTCATTATCTAAAGAGAATGTTAATGATATAACGAAAAGAGTGAATGTTTTTTAAAATACATAATAAGAATAATCTTTCTAAAGGATTATTTACTTTGCTGGATTTCATTTTCATTAGCAAATTTTAATTCTATTAAATATTTTGACTAATAGATTATAAACACTTGAATACGTAAAAGATCACTCTTTCAGAAGCTGCAAAAAATAAATTTTGTTCAAAAACAAACTTAAACAGATTATGAGTCACGTGAGTGAGTATATAACCACAAAGTTTAATCTTTCATAAATTCTAAACAAAGCTATTTACCTTATTAAAATTATCCATAATATTATGTATTTACGTGAAATATTTAATAAAGCATTAAATTTTTGAAAGAAACTGATAACTATGATGTTTAACATTTTATATCGTTACTAAAATAATGGACAATGGTTTTGAAAAACCGTCATTCAATTTGGGTTTAGTGCTCAAAAGTTTGTGAAGGCAAACAATAGATCCTACTTTATTGTTTTTTTTTTCAAAATCAATTTACTTGAAAGATAAAAAAGTTTTTTGTACTTTAAAATACAGTTATATAAATTACAAAAAGAAAAAATGGTTTCCTTTTTCAACTGACGAAATTTTAATAATTCTATTTTGAATTTCTCTTTTATTAATTCTGAACTATTATTCGATGTAGAAAAAGTACAAATCTACATATCCTGGATATCGAATGACTAGAGTAAATCTTAATCGATTTCCCTCAATTTTTTTATTGGTTAACGGATTTGCAAAATATTCTGGATTATTATTAAGGGGAGATTCCACTCAATTCAAGGTTTAAAAAAAAAAATGTTTTTACAGTAAAATAAACATTTATTAGTCAAACTTTTTTTTACAATAAAATACAAGTGTCACAGTAGTAAAAACATTATTAATTTTTTTTAATGGAGTTTTAGAAAATGGCTGCCGAAACTGGTTTATTCTAAAAGTTGTTTACATTTTTTCTCTGCGACAATTAATTTAAAATAAAAAAAATTTTTTTCTTAATCTATTTCATTATGGCTATCGTGTAAACTAGAAAAAAAATTCATTAAAAGATAACCAAATGACAGACTTTTTAATTTTTTGACCATAATTTTACAAATTAAATTGTTTATAACTTTTATAAATATTAATGGATTTTAAAAATCCTAGTTTACACGAAAACTACACATTCCAGGAACATGCTGTCCAAATTGTAAGTTATTTCGTTGAAAACTATAAAAATGAGAGTGTAAACAAGTTGAAAATATGCAGTTTCGAGAAAAACGCGTTTAAAGTAAAATTTTTAATAACAAATATTATCATCGATAAGAAAAACTTAAACTTATCAGATGCACTTGCAAATCGTTACTCGAAGGTTTTCAAGGTCGCTAATTACGAATCTGATACGTCAGTTTTTTCAAAATCGAAAATGTCGAATCCAATATGGCGGAATTTTTTTAAAAAACTAACGTAATTGACTTGAAAATCGTTTCTCAGGGGTTTTTGGAGTTGCTGATTACGAATCTGATGTTATTTTTTCACCAAGTTTGTAATCAGCGCCCCGAAAACCCCCGAGTAACAAATTTTAGCAAAATTAATTGAAGGCTTTGTCTGAATTCACAATTTGTTATAACTTTTAATGTTTGTTAAATTAATTTGTTTATAATGTTTGAAATTTTATTAAAAAAATTTTATTGATCAAGAAAAAGCCTAACATTAATATTTTTTTAGTCTTGAACAATAAATATTCGATTATATCAAAGACAGAACAAATTTTTTTGCAAAATTGTTACTTTTATTCAACTTTTCAATGAAAAATTAATATAATCAAATAAAAATTTGAAAATCGACCTGGACAATGTTTTTCTAAATTTTATAAGCTTTAATTGAAAAAAAAGTTTTTTAAATCGGATAAAAAATAAAGCCTGTAGACCTTTTTTAAAATTAATTATCAGGGTTGCACCACTGAGAAGGGGGATGTTTTTCCTACCCTCCTGCTCGGGAGATTATTTTTATCGCTTCAGACTATTTTTCCCGTATTCTTCGATAATTATACTAACCAAATATGAAAAAAAATTTCGATTTTTTGAAAAAGAAATCAGTGGAATCTCCCCTTAATTAGCTTAAATTCTCGAAATGTATTTCAGGACTTTTCAATACATTTCGTACTTTTTGAAATATTTGAATTTTTCTCAAAAAATTGATTTTTTGACATTTTTACATACGTAGAGCCTAAATTTCTAAACAAATGAGTAAAATATTTTGGAATATTATCTAATTAACTGAAAACCTTCATTTATGTTAAAGAAATGTTTAATACTTCTCATATTTTTTGAAATATTTGGATTTAAAAAAAAAAACTTAGACTTTTCTTAAATTGAAGCAAACGTATAGAAACTAAATATGTAAAAGCATTTGTAAATTATTCTGTAATATTATTAATTAGGTTAAAATTTATATACAGGTAGAAGAAATTTTTATTACGATTGAAATTTTTGAATTATTCGAAAAAAATGGGATTTTTTGAAATTTAGATAAACGTAGAGACTAAACTTGTAAAGTTAACGTATTAATAAAATATTTTGAAACACAATTATTTATGTTAAAATTTTCCATTTAATTATCTCATGCATTTATTAAAAAGTTGAGATGCCGCAAAAAAGTTTTAAAATCTTAACAAAAACATCTTTTTGATGCAAAAAGTTCCGCCAAGTAAAATTTTTTGTAATTGTCTAAACAATTATTGGAATATATATGTTTATATTAAGTAAAAATTATTACAGAAGTCTTAATATTGATTTATATTATTAGTATTACTAATTATATGTCCGAATTGATTCAATATTTTTCGTTTTATTTTAAATTTTAACAAATATGAAATTTAATTTCATGATTAACGTAAACAAAAAATGCAATCTAATTTAATCTTTAATAACAAAATTGTATTTAATTCAATTTAAAATATTTTTAATTTTTTTAATTCAATTTTAAAAATTTCACTTCATTTTCATTCCACTTCCACTCACTCAAAATTTATTTTCTCTCCACTTTCACTTCACTTTCGCTCCTCTTTCACTGCAAACTTATTTTCATTTTACTTTCACTCCTCTTTCACTCAAAATTTATTTTCACTCCATTTTCACTTCACTTTCACCCAAAAAATTTTTATTCCATTTTGAATTTACTTTTACTCCACTGTAACTTTTACTCGCAATGTTTTTACTTTCCATTCTTACTCCACTTTCACTTTCACTCAAAATTTATTCTTACTCCACTTTCACTTTCACTCAAAATTTATTTTTACTCCACTTTCACATTCACTCAAAATTTATTTTCACTTCATTTTTTCGTCGGTCAATGATGTGGACATTAACTTCGTATTGGAGAAAAAGAACAATAAAATAAAATTTGTGAGAAGGTGAAAGTCGTCTGAAAGAGAAGTAAAAGTGGAGTAAAAATAAATTTTAAGTGAACGGGAAATGAAATTAAAGTGAAAATATATTTTAAGTCAAAGCAAATGTAGAATGAAAGTAAAGTGAAGTTGGAGAAAAAATAAATTTTAAGTGAAAGTGAAAATGGAGTGAAAATAGGATGGAAAAAATTTTTGAGTGAATGTGTTATGTACGACTCCGTAACTATTTTTTTCTTTAATTTTTATATTCTAGAAATAAGACACCTTTTATATTGTATAACTTCAAAGGAAATTCGGAAATTACTGTCTTAGAATTAAGTATTATTTTCTTATACAATTAATAGGAAAGATGTAATTCCATACCATTAATTTACTCATCAATTTATTGTTTACGAATCAATTTCAAATCATTCAATCTATATTAAGAACAATTGAAAAACTCCAATTGCCTTTTATTATTAAATTTTCTTTAAATATTATCAAAATAATATTTTAAATTATAAAACATTCTATTTAAAAAAATATAAATCAACCAACATCTGTGAGAAATTGCCAGAATCATCAAAAGCAATTTCACAAGAAAAACTTCTAAATGTATTGGTAAAACACCATGGAAAGGAAATCACTTATGTATTATCCATAAAAAGTGTAGAGAACATCGAACTATATCATGCCACTTTCAAGAATTTGCAAGCTTGCGAAAAGCTGGCCTAGCAACAATAAGTTTGAGGGACCGTGTGCAACGGAATCCCCCCACTTTACTTATTTCGAATGGATTTCCAGGGTGTGATCGATTATTTAAAATGTATTAATCGGAGTCTTTAATTGTTTTTCCCGCAGAGCGGTTGATTATATATATTTGTGATTTTATTTCCCGCAAAAGGCGGAGGTTTTTTATCTTTTTCCCCTAAAGTAAGGGTTGATAACATTATTATTTGAAAAGTTGAATTAACAAGTTGCATTAAAAGTTCATTTTTGATTTACTTGAATCACAAGAAAATAAATAATATTTACGAAAAATACAAGTGAAAAGTGATTGAACAATTAAAGTCAAAGTAAAATTGAAAAGAAAGAAATATCAAAATAAAATAAATTGAAATTAAAATAAAAAGGGAATTTAAGTGAAAATCATTTCATGTGGATATAGTGAATTCCTTAAAGATTCTTTTTTAGTTTGAAATTATATAAAAGGGGGTATTAAATATCAAACCTCAGTCTAGTGGTTTGAAAATTTTTGTTGTCATTATTCAAACGATATCAGGATTAATTACAAGTTTAAATTCGGTGAACCCGAAATTTGAATATTAAAATTAATTTTGATATAAGCTTTTGTATTTGAATAAAGTAAAGGAAAGCATAATATTAAGGAAATATTCTAAAAAAAATAATAAAGGCATTTGGAGAATAATAAAGAATAAAGTAAAACAAGTAAACCTATCTTTAAAAAGAGATACTACAGGTGTGAATCTAAATGATTCACCTTTAAGGAGTAATACGATATTTTTCTGTCGCAGATAAAAATAATAAATAGTAAGTTGGTGAGTGAAATTATTAATTATCAAAATATTTTATACATGATTACATTTACACATTATTATATCCTATACACAAAAGAAAAATATATAAACAAACATTATTTTTTATTATAACTAATAATAGCCAAATACTATAAAAGTTGTATTGTTTATATACGAATTAAGAATTTATAAGGGATATGTTTCATTAAAAGGGTTTTTTTTTGTTGTAATAATTACTACTCGTTATAAAATAAAAAAATAATCTTCAAGAGAAATTGAGAATTTCGGTTATTTGCATGAATTTATGTTAATCTTAATCAAATTAAAATAAATGAAACAAAAACATATCATATATCACTTACATTACATATAGTGTTTTATAACAATTCTTCTCAACTGTTGCTACCTTTTTCCTTCTTAGATTTCTTTCAAATCTAATACCGTCTAATCGGAGTAATTGAATTAATAATTATCTTGAAAAGGGGATCCACTACCTATTGAATATAAATTCTATTCCCGAAAAGCAAGTACGTTTTACCTTGTGATGATTTCAATTTTATAATCTAAATTTACTTCAAAAATATCGAAAATAATTTCGATACAGTCAAAGTTGAATTTGTTTGAAAAAAAGATTTTTGTTTAATAAATAAATAATCAAATTCATCTTTAACAGAATGTAAAAGTGAATGTGAAAGTGAAGTGATAATTGACTGAAAATAAATTTTGAGTGAATGTGAAAGTGAAATGGAATAAAAGTAATTTTAAAATTTATCATTTAAAGGGGTGGAAAAATAGCGCAAAATAGTAAATACATAGTGTGACGTAGTTTATGAACGGGCCCCTCAGCGAAATCGTAGAATATTAACTTTTTTTAAGGTTATAATATTGATTTCGGCAGATTAGAATATGATGTTGAAGGGTTTTACTATCTTTTACTTTCATGACGTATTTTCATCAAATGTCTGCCTGTTGTTCGTTTCCATAACAAGCTCTTCCATTAATGGTACTTTAGATTTAACACGTACGGCGAATCCTAAAACAGGGCCAACGGCTGTTAGGACTTAGGACATTTGTCCTATGTCTTACCAATGTACACGGAATGTAGTATATATACATACAAATATATATACGTACAAATATATATATATATGTGTGTGTGTGTCTATATCACCCAAATTCTACAAACCATCTAGTGTCAGTACTACTCTAAATGCAATACATGCTTCGCCTCTCCAGATGTACCCTAAATGTGCTTACATCTAAAGAACGTAAAATCCGTTATAAAAATGTCTAATAGAATACGATAGAAAACCACTAGATCTTTTACTATTGGTAAAACGATTTTTATTTATTTTTTTTACTTTTTTTATTTATTTGTGACGCGATCTGAAGAAAGGGACCTTAGAAGCAAAAAATTGTAGGTTATGTTTGCAATTTTTTAAACGAAAATACAAAAAAATTATCATCTGTTAATGTGAATCATTAATATTTAAGTTTTCATTATAATTGAAATATTTAATAAACACTTATTTTAATTTGGAAAAAGTAAAAAGAAACTTTTAATCAACAAAAATATAACACTAACATAACCTCAAAGTGATTTGCTTCTTAGGTCCCTTTCTTCAGATCGCGTCACATTTTTATTATTAATTGAATTGATGCAAAGAATCATATCATAGCATTATTAAATCACACTGACAGTGATTAATTTCTGTTTAATATTATTATTTCCCTTTTAGAAAATCTGCTAAGATTTAGTTTAGAGAATCTACTAAGTGAGAAGAAAATATTTGACACCGTTGTAAAGTTTCTGTATATAAGAAAGAGCAATGAATTTTTTTTTTTCATAAAAAAAAGTTAGATATCTTTCTCACATTTTATTATCCTATTGTTAAGAAAGCTTTCTTAGTTTTATGGAGTCAGCAAAACTTTGTTTAACGAATAAAAACAAAACGTTCAAGAGTCCAAAATCCTCATTTCACTTTTTCAATTTCTTAATAAACATCCTACTTCTTTTTCATCGTCTGAGGTCGACTGCTGTGGCATCATAAATTACTCTCCGTTTGTTTCCGTTCGCCTTCCACTTCCCTCCCCCTCAACTAAGTAACAAACGCTCATCTTTCTCACCATTCGCCTCTTTCTCTTTATGACAAATTACAGTATTGCTGCTCTTTCTTTTCTCAACTGAAAAATATTAAAGTTTTTGAGGAAAATAGTGAAATATTGTTATTAATCAAGAATTAGGAAAACAGTGTGACATTAATCATATTAAATATCTGTGAATGAAAATTTACAATACTTCTAGAATAAAGTTTTTGCACAGTGTGGAAAAAAGTGAATTAATATTTCAAAAAATTCATTTTAGTATGTAAATTAATTAGATTTTCTTCAAAACTAATTGACAACAACAACAAAAACAACAATAATAATAATAATAATAATAATAATAATAATAATAATAATAATAATAATAATAATAATAATAATAATAATAATAATAATAATAATAATAATTTAATTTATATTTTTTATATATAAAGTTAAAAACCTAGAAGATTAATTAAATTTGTAGTTGAAAAAAAAATTAATTGAAATAATTGTGTGAGTTTCTATTGAGAAGTTAAGACTACGTGATAAGTGATGCTGTTCGACTAAGTCATCCATATAATGACTGTCGCACTATAATCTCTCTATACTACTTGGCACAGGATTCAAGCGTTGAGGTTTCCACTATAAGTACTTACACAGCTGAATAACACTCCAACGAGTGGATATGTTTCATCTGAACATCGATATCGTTCTGTAATAGGGATTTACTTAAATCTTCAATCCCAAAGAAAATTACAAGTAGTTAAAAAGTTCATAAGAGGTTTTAAATTTATAATGACGAAAAGCACCCACGAAGATTTGAAAGACAATTTTAAAAAGGTATTTAATGTTACTATTTTATTTGAATTTATGACACTTTGACAATTGATGGTATAGTAGTTTGTAATCTTAAAGTCAATTCTGTAACTTTCCCACTTCTTTTTCACAATTTTCACTATTTATTTCACATTTTCCATTATTCCCTTCCATTCTTCACTTCCCGTTTCCCACTTTTCATTAGCCATTTCCCACATTTGATTTTTACACTTTCTATGTCCTACTTTTTATTATACATCTCCCACTTTTTAATTCCCATTTTTCCACTTTTAGTAATTAGTAGCTTTATCACTTCTCTTTCCTACTTTTACTTTTTATTTTCCATTCTTCACTTCCCGTTTCCCACTTTTCATTAGCCATTTCCCACATTTGATTTTTACACTTTCTATGTCCTACTTTTTATTATACATCTCCCACTTTTTAATTCCCATTTTTCCACTTTTAGTAATTAGTAACTTTATCACTTCTCTTTCCTACTTTTACTTTTTATTTTCCATTATTCCCTTCCATTCTTCACTTCCCGTTTCCCACTTTTCATTAGCCATTTCCCACATTTGATTTTTACACTTTCTATGTCCTACTTTTTATTATACATCTCCCACTTTTTAATTCCCATTTTTCCACTTTTAGTAATTAGTAACTTTATCACTTCCCTTTCCTACTTTTCACTTTTTATTTTCCATTATTCCCTCCTACTTCCATTATTCTTCATTTACAATTTCCCACTTTTCATTACCCATTTTCCACATTTAATTTTCCACTTTTTATTTTCCACTTTCCATTTTCCACATTTCATTTTTCACTTTATATTTCATACTTTTCATTTTCCATTTCGCACATTGCATTTTCCTCTGTCTATTTCCTACTTTTTATTACCCATCTCCCATATTTCACTTCCCATTTCCCACTTTTAGTATACCCACTTCCTACTCTCACTTTCAACCCCTAGTTTTTCTCTTTCACTTCTCACTTCTTATTTCTCACATCTCATTTTTTACTTTTCTTTATCGATTTCCTACTTCCCATTTTTAGCCACACAGTTTCCACTTCCCACTTATATTACCGATTTCCCACATTTCATTTCGCACTTCTCATAATCATCTTTACATTATTTACTTCTTTTTTTTATTTTCCACTGTCCACTTCTCTTTCCTCACTCTATGCTTTCCATTCCCCACTTTTCATTGCCCTTTCACTTATTATTTCCCACTTTCCATTATTCCCCCCATTCTTCCCTTTCCAATTCTTTCTTTTTTACCCACTTTCCACTTTTTATTGCCCGTTTCCTACATTTCACTTCCCACTTTGTTTGCTACTTTCATTACCCATATTCTAATTTTAATTTCCTACTTGCATTGTTTACTTCCCATTTTCCTCTTTTCATTATCCCTTTCCCACTTTTCACTTATTATTTCCTATTTTCTATTATTCCCTCCCAATTTCCACTTCCCACTTTTCATGATCCATTTCCCAAATTTCATTTCACACTTTCCATTTCCTATTTTTGTTTACTATTTTCCATTTATCATTACCCATTTCCTACTTTTTACATTCTACTTCGTATTTCCTACTTTTATTACCCATCTCGCACTTTTCATACTCCATTCCCTACTATTCACTTTCCATTTCCTACTTTTTATTACCCATCCCTCACTTTTCACTTCAAATTATCCATATTTCATTTCATACTTTCTATTACATATTTTCCACATTCCATTTTACACTTCTCATTTCTCAGTTTCCACTTCCCACTCTCACTTCTACCTCTTCGTTTTCTATTTTCAATTCCCACTTCTTATTACCCATTACTCGCTTTCCACTTTTTATTATCGATTTTCCACTTCTCATTTTTAACCGCACACTTTTCACTTCTCGTTTCCCACATTTCTCATTACCCACTTCTGAAGTTTTTATAATTTGAATTAATTGAATTAAATATATTGAATTGAGAATTACTGCTTGAATAGATTTGAAAGAAGAGGTTTTAAAAGAATATAATTAAAATTACGAAAAGTGAATATTAAAAGGAAATAAAAGTTTAAAAAAAGAAATTTTTTAAAAAGCATAGTATTAGAGAGTAATATAGTGAAAATAAATAAAAAGAAATAAAAACAACACAAGACCACAAAATTTTTGTAGAAGGAAGAATTTATCTGATCATATTTTTTATATATTTGGATCACTGAATTTGAATCCGAACTTAGTTTTCCGCCATCACGTTAAGTTTCTTCAAAATTGCGGATCCAATATGTTTGTCGGATTTTAAAAAAATTTATCAGATTTATTTGGTTACTCGGGTGTTTATGGAAACTTCAATTTTTAAATTTCAAAATGGACGATTCAATATGGCGGAAGAAAGTTTAAAAAATTAACGAATTTCGATATAAATTGATATTAAGCGGTTTTTCAACTTGGTTCTTCAAAATTCAAAATGGCGGATACAATATGGCCGACAAAAATTTTAAAATTCAACAAATTTTGGTATAAATAGGTGTCGAGGGGTTTTTGGGATCGCTGATTATGAATATGAGCCTAGTTTTTCAAATTTAAAAATGTCGGATCCAATATGGCGGTCAAAGGTTTAAAAGTTTAATGAATTTCAGTATTTGCTTAAAAGCGACTCTGATTTTTTTGAGTCGATGACAAAAAATCTTAACAAACTTTTTTAAAACTCAAAACATTGAATTCATTAAACAACTTGAAATTTAATGTGCATAAAATAATTAAAATACAATTTTTTATCTGTCAGATCCAAAGTATTCATTAAATTTGTTAATATTTTTCACTCAGATATTACTGGGATCACTGATTACAAATCTAAACAAAGTTTTTCAAAATTCAAAATGGCGGATCCAATATGGCCGACGAAAATTAAAAAATTTAATAGATTTTGGTGGAAATAGGTATCGACGGGTTTTTGGGGTCGCTGAATACGTATTTCATCTTAGTTTTTCAAAATTCGAAATGGTGGATCCAATATGGCTGCCTAATTTTTTAAAAATTTATCAGATTTTGAATTATTGAAAATTAAGACAAAATTAATATTCAGCGACATTAAAAACTGTCGAGTATAAATTTTCGGGTATATCCGATAAATTTTTTAAACATTCGTCATCCATATTAGATCCGCCATCTTAAATTTTGAATATTTATGTGTTTCTTTGATTGTTTAACGTTACATAATATTTTTAAGTGCGTTAAAGTTGTTTTATAATAGATTATAATAGATTATTATTATTTCCACTTTTTATTGCCCGTTTCCTACATTTCACTTTCCACTTTGTTTGCTACTTTCATTTTTTGCTAGTTTTATTTATTTGTGAAGAAACTTGACTTGGTGGCAAAAAACTGAATTCGGATTTGAATTCAAAGACCTAAAATACATATAAAAAACATGATTCGGTCAATATTTCTATTAAAAAAATTTTGAGGTCACATACGTCAATTTTGATTTATTTTTTAACCTACAGTTCAAAAAGAAGACCCAAAATGCTTTGTGCTGTTCTTTACCCTCGGTCAAAATTTAGGTCAAACTGACCTATTTTTTTAACCTTTACGTCGAAAAAGCAACTTTCTTTAAGGGTCGTTCCTTAACGTTAAAAATTCGGTCAAATTTGACATATTTTTAGACATGTAGGTTAAAAAATAGGTTGAATGTGGCCTTAACTTTGTCCTGGGGTGACGATTTTTACAGAAGTCTTATGGGGACTATAGGTTAAAAAATAGGTCACATTTGACCTAAATTTTGACCAAGGGTATTGAACATTTTCAAGACAATTTTTTGTGAATAAATTTTTAATAAATTTTTGTGAATATTAATTAGTATTAATTTGAGGTAATTCTACGCCACACAAATTTAAAGCCGTTAAGTTAGGTAAAAACAAAGAACAATTTTGATTAATATAATAAATAATTATTGTGAATTATTAATATCATATTGGCATGATGGTTCGGAAAAGGTATCTTAGGGAAAATATTGTGTGATAAGACATTATGATGTCTTATCTTATCACCTTGTCACCCTGTCTCGGAGTGATTGTTGACTTTAATATTTAATTACTTTGACAACCAAGTGACAAATTCGTTGAAATCATAATAATTAATTGTTATTGCCATATAAAGGATCAAATTAAATAAAACAATAAAAATAAAATCACTTTTTGGATGTAAGACCTGTCGATGATCATAATTTAGGAAAACAACATTAGGAGTAACCCACATTAGGAATTAGTTTTGCTTTAGATTCTGAACAGCTTGGATAGTAGGCAGTTTTGCATCCTAGACAGTAAGTAACATCGACAAGTTTAAAATTACACACACGATGCTGGTAAGAGTCAGCTTGCAACTTCGGTGTAGGTAGCATATTGAAAGTTTTAGTGCTACACGGAATATTAGGTATGTCACTAAACGTATAACAGTCTATGTTGCCGCAATAAGGAACAAGATAAATGTCTTTTAGATGAGTCACACCTAAAAATTACTTTTAAATAATTAAATACTATATCAGCAATAATTTACCATTAAAATTTATTATTTATCAATATTATTCTAGTGATAAGTCCAATCTTCATGCATTTATATTTATAAGCTAATATCAATCAATATATAGAAGAAAATAATATAGTGACATTAAAGTTAGTTCATCCTATTCGTTCAATTTTGAAAAAGAAATTTTCTTAATTTCCAAATTAGAGAAAGTCATTTGCTTGCCTCATCTTCTTCATTATTTTAACTAATCTCTCCGTTAGCTTGCAGATCACGTTTCACAAGAAAATTTTGAACAGCAAGATTTTCTCTGTAATCTATACATCTGAAATGTTGATCCTTTGCGTGAAATTTTATACCATACAATCTTATTAATATTGAGAATCTATCAATAAAGCTGACATCAGTTGTAGCATCATGAAAAATTAATATCACTCTACTTCCTCAAACTTCTTGGTTTTCAAAAACTTTTCGTTTAATAATTAGAAAATAGCGAATAGTAGTTAATATGATTTTTAATATTCACTTAACATTCAAATTTACAACACTTAATTTTTTTTAATTTTATTTTTTTTAATTAATTTTTTTAAATTTTTAAATTTTTAAATTTTTTTTAATTTACTTTTTTTTATTCAATTTTGATTTACTAAATATCAATTATAGAAAAGTTTATAATTTTATAAAAATTATTAAAAAAATGTTTTTTTTGCTATAGCAAAATAAATTTTATGTATATATTCAAAATGTTTAAAGGGCAACATTTGAAAAAATTAATATACTTTATTCAGTAACCAAGATGATTAAAAAGCTAATAGTTGAATTTTCATTTTTCTAAAAACAAAAGCTAACGTATGCTTCTTCTTTGAACAAAATAAATTATAAAGGAAGAGGATCCTTTCTTTACCACACTATTATTCAGTGGGTCGAAATTGATTCGTACTTTCAAAGAAAATTGCTTTAGAGAAACCGAAGGATTTTGAGAAAATTGATTTCAATAAATAATAACTGTATTTCCGAAATAGATCACAAACAGGTTATAAAAACAATAGGGTCAGAATTCGTGAAATTTTCAAAGAAAACAAAAAGTATTTTTTTAAATCAAAATGGTGAAAAAACATTTCTATTTGGTCTTAGGAATGTGTCCACCAAAGAACAGAAAAAAATAATATTTTTTATAAAAGTTATTGCAAAATTAATTTTTTTGCAACTTTTTAAACAAAATGTTATTTCTCCTAAATGAATTAACCGATTTAAGTGAACCAAGCAGGAATATGAAGAGAATAAAAAATACTTTCGTTTAGAATTAGAAAATTTTTAAAAAGTTTATATTTTAATAATTATTCAATAAATTTTTTTATAAACAATTAATTTTATTTAACGTTCTACGCCTTTAAATTTTTTTTTAAAAATATCTACATACACTTAAAACCATAAGAAATCAAAATCCGTTGAGAAAATTTTGGAGCGACAATTATTTTAAAAGTTATAATGGAAATTGTATTGGCGCGGTGTTTTCAAAATTTAAAATGTCGGATCCAATATTACGGACAAGTTTATGAATTAAACTAAAAAAAATTCAAAATGGAGGATTCAATATGTTGGACGAAAGTTTACAAAATTAACAAATTTTGGTATAAATTGGTATTAACCTTCGCGCTACCAATACTTTTTGTATACGCGGACTACCGGACGGCCACCCGGGGTGGCCAAACGCTTTTTTACTATTATGTTCCCAAAACGATTAAAATTCATCAACGTTTTAAATATAATTATGTGTTAATACAAATACTATATCTTAATAATGTTTTATGACATTTATGACATAAAATATTTATGTTTTATTATTAAAAAATTATTTAAACAAATTATTGTTATTATTTACCAACTTTTTACAGAATACACCTAGAAAGTTGCGGTTTTTTTTCTAATTTTGCAATTTACTAAATCTTATACAATTACTGATAAAGAATAAAAATTAAACTATTTTTTAAACAATTTTTAAACAAATTATTGTTGTTATTTACCAACTTTTTCCAGAATGCACCTAGAAAGTTGCAGTTTTTTCCTAAATTTGCAATTAACTAAATCTTATATAATTATTAATAAAGAATAAAAATTGAACTATTGTTTAAACAATTTTTAAACAAATTATTGTTGTTATTTACCACCTTTTTCCAGAATGCACCTAGAAAGTTGCAGTTTTTTCCTAATTTTGCAATTTACTAAATCTTTTATAATTACAGACAAAGAATAAAAGTTGAATAAAAATTAAACTATTTTTTAAACAATTTAACTGCAGCTTTCTAGGTGCATTCTGGAAAAATTTGGTAAATAACAACAATAATTTGTTTAAACAAATAAAAAATGTATTTTAAAATCATAATATATTTTATTTATTGATATAAAACAATTTTACTGTAAAAGTTTAACGATTTTATTTTTATTTTTTTGCAATATACAAAAACAAACACCCGGTCAATTTTCAGTATTCTCGTACATACTTTTTTAATTGTTATAAATAAACAAGAAGAAGTGTTAAAAAAAATTTTATTTTTGTTTTTTTCGAAAGTAGATAAAATTTTGTTCAGTGAGTTAAAATGGCGATTCGATTGATACGAAATTCGAGGAGATATTCAACATTATGTATTAGATGGCCACCCCGGGTGGCCGTCCGGTAGCGCGAAGGTTAAAAAGTTTTTCACCCTGGTTTTTCGAAATTCAAAATGGTGGATGCAATATGTCAGGCAAAAAATTAAAAATTTAACAGATTTTGTTATAAATAGGTATCGAAGGGTTTTTGGGGTCGCTGATTTCGTATCTGAACTTAAATTTTAAAATTTCAAAATGTCGAATTCAATATGGCGGACGAAAGTTTAAAAAATTAACGAATTTCGGTATAAATTGGTATTAAGGGGTTTTTTGGTCACTGATTACGATTCTGAATATATAATTTTTAAAATTAAATATATCAGATCCAATAGGGTGGAAAAATGTTTGAAAAATTAATACAATTTGTTTAAAATTTGCTACTCGGAGTTTTCTGAGTCGAAGATAAAGAATCTGAACAAAGTTTTTCAAAACTCACAACATTAAAATTTTTTTAACGACTTGAAACTTAATGTTGGATAAAATAATTAAATTATTAAAATACAATTTTTTATCTGTCAATTCTAAAGTCTTTATTAAATTGGCTAATATTTCTCACTCAGATGTTACTGGGATCACTGATTACAAATGAGGAGCAATTTTTCAAAAGTTGATAAATCCATTTTTAAAAAAATTGAGATAAACACATATTTAGAATATTAAAATCTTTAGAAATCGATTTATCACTGTTCAATTTAAGAAAAAAAATTTATTAATAAAGAATTTTCATTTTAAAAAATTTTTTGGCCTAACCTTGATGATTTTTTATTTCTATCTTTTTATTAGAAAAAATTATTAAAACCTTTAAATTTCCTATTACATAAGAATTTAATTACAAACATAGCATTTTAAATAGAAAAAAAATTAAAAAATGAATAATTTATTACATTTTTTCTAAATTAAAGATAATTTTAATGGTTATGTGAGAATTGTCATTTGTTTAAATTTCTCGAAATGACAAAATTTGGATTTATTAGGTTTTGAAAACTTACTCCTCAAATCTAAACTTAGTTTTTAAAAATTAAAAATGGCGGATCCAATATGTCAGACAAAAATTTTAAAATCTGACAAATTTTGGTAAAAATAGGTATCGAGGGATTTTTCGAGTCGTTGATTACGAATTCGGAGTCAGAATTTTTATTTTTAAAATGGCGGATCCAATATGGCAGGCAAAATTAAAAATTTTAACAGTTTTTGGGATAAACAGGTATGGAGGGGTACTTAGGATCACTGATTATGAATCTGGGAGTAGTTCTCAAATTTCAAAATGGAGGATCCAATATGGCAGACGAAAGTTTAGGAAATTAACGCATTTTTATATAAGTTACGAATTTTTAAAAAAATTTATCACATTTATTTGAAACTTGTTACTCGGGAAGTTTTAGAGGTCGCTAAATACTTATTTCATCTGAGTTTAAAATAATTCAAAAAACAGGAACCAATATACCTAAAGACTTTTTTAAAAAAATTTATCAGTTATTGAATTTTTGATTACTAAAGTGAAATTCGTATTCAGCGACTCAAAAACCCCCGAGTAACAAGTTTCAGGCGAATTGGGTGAATTTTAAGAAAATCGACGCCATATTGGATCCACCATCTTAAATTTTGAATATTTACGACTGTCTTTGGTTGTTTAACATTATATAATATTTTTTCTGTTTGTTTTATTATTTTTTTTTATTTTATGCTTATCGTTATTTATATCTTGTTTAAAGTCAGTTTTTGTAAATTTCATTAATTTGTGAAGTTTGACGTAATGGCAGAAAATATTGAGTTTGAATTCGAATTTAGCGACCCAAAAAATATCAAAAACATGGTTCAATCGAAAGAAGATGTTGTAGTCCAGTGTAATTAAAATACAAATCGTTCTTTTATATCTGTCGACTAGTCAGTGTTTATCAATCGTAGAAGTGATGTCATTGCCCGTAGGGACATCTTAATTTAACAAGCAAAGTGCTTCCTGGCACATGTAGTCGAAATGGAATCCCGATTATTCAAGAGTGTCAGGAGGACGAATCAAGAGCAACTGTTGATCACTTGTCAAAGCGAAAGCAAGGTAGGCTGCTATTTTGTCGAGTAGTTGCTTAACAAACTAAGCCTCATGTTAAGAGTCTCTACTTTAGAATCACCAACGTTAGATTTAGAACCAAACGACCACTTGCTATTTCATTAGATCCAGAGCCTAAATATTCAATTCGTAAGATTTAACTTTAACCATTTGAAGTTTAATAACAAAAACAATTTCTTTTTCTATTTTTCTTAATTAAGTGTTAATTTTGTTCACTGACTTAAAAAACCAAATAACAATATAAATGCTTTTTTAAAATAATTACAACAAACAAGTTTAGATGAACAAGTTTAAAATTAATTGTCTTCAAACTCTTGACTTCTGATTTAAAATAAATACTAAAAATTAATCCTCAGATTTAAAGTAAACAAGAATAGTAAATATTCAAATAACTTAAACGGAGTGTATCTTATATAAAAGTTTGTTTGGAAAGGAAAAAAAAGGGAGGAGAAAAAAAGAAGTCCTTTTACTTTAACTCTTGAGAGCATTATATTCTACCTTTCTTAGCAGAAGATAGAGAAAGAAAATATTATTGTATGTATGTACACCCCTGGGTGTATCTCATGTCTTTTTCTTTAGAGAGCAGCCAAGCTTTTGGTTGACTACAATGGAATTTCCAGAAGGATCTCTTACAAACAATAGACCTTAGATAGATAAAGACTGGTACTTGACAATTTTAAGATAGAAATGAAATTAATTAAAATAAGAAGAAAAAAATTCACCTTAAAATCTTATTTCTAAAATGATTAATTATATTTGGGTACAAAATTTAGATTTGTTCCCAATACAATTAAATCATTTTGAAAATAAGATTTTCGAGGAAATTACACTTTTAGTTGATAAAAAATGTTTAAAAATTCAATAATTTGAGAAAGTGAATTAAAATTCGTAATTAAATCAAACTTCAAGCGAATTGTATCAATTTTTAAAAATCTGGCCGCCATACTGGATCCGCCATTTTGATTTTTTAAACTGTCATCAAATGAATAACTTGGAACCACATAAACTCACGATTTTTAAAGAACCTGATGATCCATTATGTAATTTCACTTCACTTTACTTCCACTTTCACTCAAAATTGATTTATACTACATTTTTACTCCACTTTCACATTCACTCAAAATATATTTTCATTCGATTTTCACTTCACATTCACTCCACTTTTTCTTTCACTCAAAATTTATTGATACTACTTTCTGATTCCACTTTCAAATTCATTTAAATTTTATTTTCATTCAATTTTCACTTCACATTCACTTCACTTTTACTTTCACTCAAAATTTACTACAATCCATTTTGACTCAAAACTTATTGTCACTCCATTTTCACTTTACTTTCATTCCACTTTCACTTTCACTAAAAATTTGTTTTAAATTTAATTTTACTCCACTTTCACTTTCACGAAAAATATTTTTTCACTCCACTTTCACTTCACTTTCACTCCACGTTCACTTACACCCAAAATTTTATTTTGACTTCATTTTCGCTCTACTTTCACTCAAAATCTATATTTACTACATTTTCACTTCACATTTACTTTCAGTCAAAATTTTTTATCACTTAATTTTTACTACACTATCACTTCATTTTCACTCAAAATTTTTTTCATCCCATTTTTACTCCATTTTCACTCAAAAGATTATTTTTGCTCCAAATTCACTTCAATTTTACTTCAATTTCAGTTTAAGTGAATGTGAAAGTGAAGTGAAAATTGAGTAAGAATTATTTTTGGGTGAATGTGAAAGTGAAGTGAAAATTTAGTAAAGAAAAATTTTGATTGAAAGTGAAAGTGGATTAAAAGTAAAGTGAAAAATAAGGGAAAATAAAATGTGAATGAAAGTTAGGTGAATTTTGAGTAAAAGTAAACTTTTGAGTGAACGTAATTGTGATGTGAAAATGCAGTGAAAATAAATTTTGAGTGAGAGTGGAGTGAAAATGAAGTGAAAAAAATTTTTGAGTGAATGTGAAAATGGAGTTAAAATGGAGTGAAAGTGATGTGAAAATGGAATGAAAGTGAAGTGAAAATTGAGTGGAAATAAATTTTGGGTAAATGTGTAAGTGGAGTAAAAATGTAGTGAAGAAAACTTCTGATTAAAAGTGAAAGTGTATTGAAAGTAAAGTGAAAAATAAGGAAAAATAAATTTTGAGTGAGAGTGAAGTGAAATTGCATAATTGACCCCCTGGTAATGTTTTTTAATTTTGGCGGACATATTGGATCCGCCATTTTGAATTGTTTCAAAACAATCAAAATTTGATATTTATTACTGAGAAATAATTTTTTTTAAGACGATGTTTAGAAGCACAAATATGATTCTAAAAGGAAACGTGTTTTAATAAAAAATCAACCACCATCATAGCAGAAGGAACTGTACAGAGACAGAGGTTACAAAAGCGAAGTAATTTAAGATCGTAAAAGGCAAACTTTCCTTAGCTAGACTGCAAGTTGGTGAGCTTATGCCTTTTAACCCACTTTCTTACAATTATAACCAAAATGAGAAACATTTTTATAAATTGATGTAACAATTTTTTGCAAGTATTCAGACAGACCTCGATTTTTAGAAAAAAATTCCCTTATCTAATGTTTTGATGATTTTGTGTTGAGGTTTTAATTTCCTTTCAATAAGAAGGAAATAGATTAAAGTACTTTTTTACAACCTCGGTTAGTAAAATTGCGAAAATTTAATTACTGTTGTTTTCCTAAGAACTTAAAGAAAGAAATGTGATGAAAAAAGAAACGAAAATCCATCAAATAGTACTGAACTTGAAACGATTGAGTGCTATTAGGCAATAGTCTAAAAGGATCTATCAAAAGAGAAAGGCTAACTAACCACAAGAGGTAGAGAGTTTAAAAAAATTGGATTTGTAGCTATATAAAAAATAGGTAAATAAACTGTAGAAAACAAAATGTTGAGAGTAAAGTAAAAGCTTTGAAAAAAATTTAATTAAAATGGTTCTTTTATAAAAAAAACACACCTACAGTTACGGTCTCTCAAATCTTGAACCACAATTCGAGGAAAACAAGTGAGATTTTTAAATTAATGGTTACCTGGGATAGGACTATTTTAATATATATTTGTATTGTAATTGTAAATTACATACATAACATATGCATGGAAAACATTACTTTCTATTTGTGAAAATAATTTAGAAAGTGTAGAAATACAATTATCCACCATATTGGATCCGCCATTTTGAATTTTTGAAAACCGACATCAAATTCGTGAACACATACTTTGCATTCGATGATTAATTTAAAAGAAAATGACAGAAGTTGCTTAAAAATTAAAAGAAGTTTTAAAAAAGTAAATATCAAAAAATTAAGCTTCACGAACTAAAAGCTCGTTTAAAATACTTTACAAAACTGACAACAATTCCATTCGGTATTTTAATTTTCTGACTATTTCCCAATTTTCATCAAAAACAGTTTTCTCTTTTTTTTCTTTCTAATAAATTGAATTCCTGCAATGAACTTTAAATATTTATAAAAATATTTTAATTCCAGCAAAATATTTTCTATCAAAGAATTTTCTAGAAATATTTTTCAAATAATTCATTTCTTTCGACTAACTTTATGCAAATTCTAATTTAAATAATAAAATTACTGAGAAATTTCTATAATTCAGGAAAAGAAAATTCTTACGAAGATTTTTACGAACATTTTTTTAAATAATTAAATTCTGTTTGAAAATTTTATAAAAATAGAATAGATATTTGAAAATCCTTGAATTGCGAAAAGTTCTTCAAAATAATATAATTTTACTAAAAATTCTATTACAAACTTATGAAAATAATAAATAAAAAATGTCTGTGCGTCATTATATTAATTTTTTTTAGAATAATTAAATTTCTAAAAATTATTTTATTTTTTAAAAAAATAATTGAATTCATGAGAATTTTTTTATTAGAATTTTCAAAAATAATTGTATTACTTTAAAAAAAGTTGAATACTTATAATAAATATTGTTAATTATGAAGATAATTAAATTTTGCAAAGAATTTTATTAAAATATCTTAAAATAATTGAATTTTCGTAAATAATTTTGTTATTTATCGACACAATAGAATTCTTAAGAAAAATTTTATTGAAATCTAAAAGAATAATTAAAATTATTATACAAAAATTAATTAAAATCATTATTAAAAAATTTATTGTATTCGATAAATTTTATTAAAAAGTTTTGAAAATAATTTAATTCTTTTAAAGAATTTTAGAAAAATATGTGTTTAAATAATTGACTTTTACGAGAAATCGAAATTAGATTTTTAATATTAAATACATTTTTTGAGCAATTCCTGTAACCTTTTATCAAAAATAATTTAAATCCTGGGATGAATTTTATTTTTTCCAAAAATAATTGAATAGTTGCAATGAAATTTAACAAAATTTTAAAAAATAATTTTTCAATTTATTAAATTAAAAATAATACTATATTAGCGAAAAATAATTAAAATTTTCGGATTAGTTTTACTATTTTCATAAATAACAATATTCATCACAAGAATTCAATTACTTTTAAAAGTAATAGATTTATTCTGAGAAATTCAATTATTTAAAAAAATTCTCATAAATTTGTTCCCAAAAATTGAATTATTTTCATAAAAAAATCAAATGCTTTTAAAAAATGCAATTATTTGAAACTTTTTTTTTTAAATCTTCGTAAAAATTCAATTCTTTTTATGAATAATAAAAATTTCTTAAGAACAGCATTTTTAAGAAAATTGTAAAAAATCAATTATAAAAAAATTTCGTAAAATTCTTAACAAGAATTCAATTGTTTTCATAAATAATAGAACTGATCGAAGAGTCAATTATTTTTCAATACTATTTTAAATTAATTATTCAAAAAATTTCAATTATTTTTATAAATAATAAAATTCTTCTTTGGAATTCAATCATTAAATATTATTATTTATGAAAATAATTAAATTTTAGGAAATAATTTTCTCATTTCTTGACATAATTTGTATAATTTAGTTGCAAATTGTAACTCAAATTTCAATTATAGGACTTGACTCATATGTAAAATAAATACATAAATAAATAATTTAATTGTTTCGAAAAATTATTTATGTGAATAATTGAATTCTTGAGAAGAATTTTATTAAAATCTAAATGAATAATTTAAATTTTTCAAAAAATTGATTTAAAATTATATTGAAAACTAATTACTTTCGATTAATTTTATTAAACTATTTGAAAATAATTGCAAATCCTCTGAAAAATTCTAATATTTTCATAAATATTAATTGAATCCTTTCAAAAAATTAAAAAAACGTTTTTTTAAATAATTGATTAATTTTTCAATTAATTAATTGATTAATTTTTTTCCAGGAATTAAAATTAAATTTTTCAAAATACTTACATTTCACAGTCAATTCTTACAAAATTGTATTAAAAATTATTGAATTTCTGAGAAGCATTTTATTATTTTTAAAAATAATTGAATTATTGCGAAACATTTTATTAAAATGATTGAAAAGAATTGAATTTCGGTAAAAAAATTTGTTATATCTTTGAAATTAATTAAATTCTTAATGAGAATTTAATAAACATTGTTTAAAATATTTTTCTTCGATCATCCTCCATATTGGATCCGCCATTTTGAATTTTTGAAAACTGTCATCAAATACGTAATCAGCAATCCTAAAAAAGCACGAGTAACAAATTTTTATTTTGTAAAATTATACGAAGAGAGAGATAAATATTTGTTTTTTACATGTCAAACACAAAATCTTTATCTCCTGAATAAGACACTAGACCGATTGGATTTTATGCGTTTGTTAGTGATAAAAAGTTAAATTCTTATACTTCTTTTCTTAATCGTTTGATCTGTCAGCGTCGCGTCTTTGTGAAACCCCCAGCGGGCAAACTCCACTACTCGATCGATCCTTGGCTCTCTGAAATTCTTGAAAACAATGGAAAGAAAAGTAGAAGCAATGGTCCAAGATTGCAAGCTTGTTACGTCTACGTGACTATTCAAGTTTAGAATAAAGGGAAACAAAGGAAAGTAAAATTCTGGTAGTCTCCTCTCAGCTTAATTTAAATTTCTTTCTGCACAGAACAAATCAAACACATTAAAGCAGAAAGCAAAGAAATACGAAAAGCTTTCTCAGTTCAATCTTGTGCTATATTTTTACTTTTATTGTAAACATTTTCTTTTTCTGCAAAATTACATAAAAGATAATAAAATAGAATTAAATTCATTTCCATATATTAATTTATATTTATTTTTGATAATTTTAAATATGTTTAGAAATTATGTTAACATAATAAGAAAATTAAAAATTTACAAAACAGTTTTAATTTTTCAAATATACCAATGAGTTTTATGGCCAAAATAAGAAAGTTAAGGAGCTTAATTGATTTACCACTGATGCAACTACTTTAATAAAGTTTATTTGATGTTTCCATCAAAACAAGCTGAAATGATAAGAAATATTTAATTAGTACCAAAAGAGTGCTTTTTTTAAAAAATTAGTCTCATTAAAATAAAGTTAAATCAGAAATAAAATAAAATTATTTTCTCCTCGTTGACATTCTTTAATACCACTTGAAAAATATAAAAATTTAAAAATAATATAAGATGCTGCATCTCAAATCCGATTGAACTTGCTAATAAAATATTGATTCAAACAGTCTGAGCTAAAGTTAAAGACCATATAATTCATTTACACTTAGACTTTATATATTTTTAATAGTTTATCACTTCTATTAATTTTATATTCCTGACCAAGTTTTATAAAAATTTTAAAACTACTTTATGTTTAGCACTTCTAAGTTAACAATTTAATTTGCATTTCACTAATTAATGATATAGAGCTTTATTTATATTCCAAAAAACTTCGGGATCCCGAAAATATCCAATTTTCAAAAAATTGCCCTCCGTCTTAGATCTACCATTTTGATTTTTTGAAAACTGACTTCATATTCGCAATCAGCGACCCCAAAAACCCATGAGTAACAACTTTTATTCTAATCCGATTAATTGTTACATTTTTTTCTCCGCCATATTGGATCCGCCATTTTGAATTTTAGAAATCCGACTCCGGATTCGTAATCAGCGACTCCGAAAACCCCCGAGTAACAATTTTCAGGTAAAACTAAACGATTTTAAAAAGTTCGTCCGCCATCTTGGATCCGCCATTTTGAATTTTTTTAAACTGAAGTCATATTCGTAATCAGTGACCCCTAGAAACTTCCGGGTAACAATTTTTAAGCTAATCCGATTAATTTGTGTGAAAGTGTTAATTAACTCATTTTATTTTAATAAAATGAGTTAATTAACACTTTCGAAATATTCTCATGAAAACTAATAGAAACTTTGTAAGACTGACTCAAAAAGTCAAAATTAATTTAACATGAAAAGAAAAGTTAATATCAAGAAAAAAAATGGTACATCGGATTAGATGAGAAATAATATAACACCAGTGTTGAAAATTAACAGTAAAACGTGCTTCTTATTACTTTTCATAAATTCCAGCAGAAATATTGATAAGTCCGAAAGTCAAACGAGCTTTAGAAAATGATCGTTCAGATAGAAGAGAGGTGTATAGCTTGAGTACTGAAGTAATCTCCAGCCATTTAGCTTAAATTGTGATAAATATCTTTATGTCTTTTTCACCATGAAGCCCATATATATTCGAGAGACTTTATGCATTTGCACACGATGCATTAAAATAATTGTCAATTTTATCTTCTCCGAAATTGTTCAACATTTCTCATCTAGAGACTCGGTCTATAGAGATAATTTTTAGAAAAGGAAATTTTATTTTCTCTGTACAAAAATTTTTATTTTCCCTCTTATTAGAAAAAAAAAACAAATTTTTAATCTTCCGAAATCAAGTCGTTCGAGAAAGACCCTCGTAAAATTAAAAAGTCGATGTTGATATTCCTGAACTTTTGAAATTTCTTGAAACTTCATTCTCTTGGGGTTTTCGAGATCTCTGATTTTAAATCTGTCAAAAGATTTTTAAGTTTCAAAATGGAAAATTCAATCTTGGAGATGGAATTGAAATATTTATTGGAATTTCTCGAAACTTTTTACTCTGCAATTGAGATGGTGAATGTCTTTTAATGTGGCATCAGATTTTTAGAAATATAACATTCCTTCGTTATATTCTAAATACTATTTTTAAAAATCTGATACAAGATTCGAAATCAGCGACCTCGAAAAACTCTTAAGATAATTCGATCTATTTTCACCAATTATTCCGCCATATTGGATCCGCCATTTTTATTTTAGAATTATGGTTTTGATGTGTCCTACTTTCAAGCTCTTTTGTATAAAAATAGTTTTAATGAGTTTTAAAAGTTTCATTGACGTTTATAAGAGACTTTGGGGTTACTAATTATGAATCTAAAATCAGGTTTTCTAAATTCAAAATGGTGAATACAATATGGCGGACAAAATTAAAAGAATTTTTAAAATATTTATGAAACTTGCTCTCTTGGCGATTATAATGACGCTGATTTTCAAAACTAATGGCAGATTATCAAAATTCAACATGGCGGATCCAATATGGCGGACAAATTTTAATAAATATTTGGATTTTTATGAAACTTACTATCTAGG
Source organism: Leptopilina drosophilae (assembly GCA_032873175.1). NCBI lineage: Eukaryota > Metazoa > Arthropoda > Insecta > Hymenoptera > Figitidae > Leptopilina > Leptopilina drosophilae. The sequence continues at coordinate 33,643,433 of CM065486.1, read as the reverse complement.
GATTTTTAATGTCGCTGATTACGAATCTAATTTTCAAAATTCAAAATTTCAGAAAGAATAAAAAAGCCAAAGAAAAGTAAAAAAAATAATTGATCTAGTGTGAAACAAATAATTTATAAGAAAAAACTTATATTATGAATAAAATTTTTTTCCGAAAAATATAATTAAAAATTTTAAGAATTCATTTAATAAGTACATAATATTAATTATTCCTGTTTATTATTATTTTTCAAAAATTTTCGATACAATTTTAGTGAAATTTCTCGAAAGAATACTATTTTTTAAAATCTTAATTAAATCCGATTATTTTCAAGAATTTTAATGCAATTAAATTATTATTGTCAACAATTTTTATAAAAATCCTTTTGAAAAACTCATTTTCAGAATTTTAAATAAAATTATTCTTTAAAAAATTCAATTCTTATCAAAGATTCAGATAAAATTCTTCGAAACAATGCAACTGTTTTTGTAAAATGTTAAATCCTTCACTAGACTTCAAATTATTTTCTTAAATAAGAAAATTATACGCAAAATTAAAATATTTTCATAAATAATAAAAATTTTTAAAAGAATTCAATTATTTTCATAAATAATAAAATTTTTAAAAGAATTCAATTATTTTCATAAATAATAAAATTTTTTAAAAGAATTCAATTATTTTCATAAATAATAAAATATTACAAAGAAATTCAATTATTTTCAATATAATACTAATAAAGTTTTTAGAAAGAATACAACTATTTTTAAAAATATTATTCAAATTCAATTATTTTCAAGAATTTTAATGAAAATCTAATTATTTTTAATTATTTTTATGAATTGTAAAGTTCTTGGCAAACTTTCTATTAGTGTTGTGAAAAATAAAATTCTTCTGAAAAATTCAATTAATTTCAATTCAATTTTGATTGAATTTTTAAGAAAAAATTCAATTATATTCAAAATAATTTTAATAAAATTTCTTTTACAGGTTCAATTATTTTTAAAAATTGTAATATAATTTTTCTGAACAAATTGTCCTCTAAAGTTTTAATAAAATTCTTTGTAAATTTAAATTGTTTTCAAAATTTTCAATCAAAATTATTTTTAAAAAATAACTTTATTTTTACGAAACTTAATGAAATTTTTTAAAATAATGTAATTATTTACAAAAAATCTAATAAAATTGTCAAACAGAATTTAATTTTCAATCAATAATTTTAATATTAATAAATGAGGTAAATTATTAATTATAATTAATATATAGTATACACGATTATTATAAAATGTTTAAAAAAATTCTTCATAAAGTCCAATTACTTCTTATAACATTTTCAGTCAAAATTATTAAAAAAAACATCATTATTTTCAAGGAAATTTAAATAAATTCTCCAAAAAAATATTCAATTTTTTAAAGAATTTTAATAAAAAATTCTGCCAAGAATAAATTCCTTATTTTTAATTTTTTTAATAAATACTTTGCAAGAATTCAATGATTTTCAGTAGATTGCTTTTAAAATAAAAAACATTCAATAGAAAAATTATTAAAGACGTTAGGAAGCAAAAAAGCTCTTCCTCCAGAGGATACAAAAAAATTTATTTTGTTTTCACTTTTTCCCCCAAAATTACGTGACAATATAAAATTTATTTAGGTAAAAAATATTTTTAACATATCACTTTATTTCAATTTGATAAAAGACCATCGATTTGTCATTAAATAGTTTACAACATTTTTTCTCCTTTAAATGACAATAACGAAAATAACTAAACCAAAATTCTTTGCGCGTCACAGTCTCCGAATAAGCAAACTGAAAATTCCAAACTGAACTAATCTCAACAAAATTGAGAAACTATTTCCTACGAATCGAAACCACTGCTTGGAACGAAATGCTTGTCAGAAGTCCCTATTTCTTATATGAAGTTCTCAGCAAGGAAAAATGTTGGAAAATTGTATGTATGGTACTGACATTTTTGTGACCTTTGACATAAATGTTGAATAGTGAAAAAATCGATTTATTTTTTTATTTTAATATTTAATAATTTCCATCATGAAATAGCTACATTTGATCATTTTTTTATTAATATTATAAATCTGGTTGTTAAACAAATTATTTAAAGAATTTTTAGTTTGGAAAAATATTTTTCATTCGTATTTCCCTTACGTTTTTAATAATCAGTTAATTTCACACAAAAAAAAAGAATGGTAGTATGCTCGAGGAGAAATAACCCGTACTTGACTTCCTCTAAATTTCACTTTTTTTCTGCTCGCAGAGTAACCTTAATTGGCCAAAAACTGGAGGGAGCTATTTACCTTATTGTTTTTTTTCAATTTTCCCTTTGTTTTCCGCGACAGGAACAAAATTGCAATTTTAGAATTCAGCTTAATTAAACACTGTTATTATTATACTTTTTTAATAAATTATAAAAATGTTTATCTCTTTCAAATTTAGAAATGTATTTTTTAATTTTTATATAAGTAATTAAAAATTTTGCTCTATTGAATATAAATTCAAGGGGAAAAATATTTTCTAATTATAACGTGTTTAACCAAAAATATGCTTAAAGAAAAATCATTCTAAAAAAAGATGAAATTTTCTCTTATTATTTTTAAGAGCACAAGAAAAAATGTTTCTTGCTTCAAATAAAAAAAATTTTTTTTGGGGGTTTTAATGGTAAAAAGGGAAAAATTTATAAATCTGTGTTAAAAAAATTAATTTTTATTTTTTCATGAAAGCGAAAGTGATATAAAATTAATTTTAGTTTTGGTGAAAGTGACAATGAAAATGAAAGTGGAAAAAAATGTTTAGTTCCTGTGAAATTAAAATACTGATCTTTTGTAATAATTTCTGGGATATGCATTAAATTTACAAATATTTTTAACTGAAGGTTTTTTTGGGTCATTAATTACGAATCTGAACTTAATTCTTTAAAATTCAAAATGTCGGATCCAATATGGTGGACGTAAGTTTAAAAAATTCACGAATTTCGGTATAAATTGGTATCAAGAGATTTTTGAGAACGCTGATTATGAATCTGAACTTAGTTTTTCAAAATTCAAAATGGCGGATCAAATATGACGGACGAAAGTTTAAATTATTAACAAATTTCGGTATAAATTAGTATTAAGGGGTTTTTGACGTCGCTGATTATAAATCTGAACTTAGTTTTTCAAATTTAAAAATGGCAGATTTAATATGGCGGAGAAAAGTTTAAGAAATTAACAAATTTCGCTATAAATAGGTATCAAGAGGTTTTTGAGAACGCAGATTATGATTCTGAACTTAAGTTTTTCAAAATTCAAAATGGCGGGTCCAATAAGACGGACGAAATATTATGTCAAATTCGAAAATAGGAACAGAACATAATTTTGTGTAATTAAATATTTAAATTTAATTAATAAATATATTTTTATCTCTAAATTTTCACATTCAATAGCTTGGAAATACTATCTTTCTTTTTATTTTCATTCCAAATACCAATTTTCTAAGGGGAGAAAAATTTGAGGATGGAAATATTGTGGAAAATGAAAGAGAAGTTGGCTATTTTAGGATTGATTTAAGAAAAAGAAAATTTAGAAAAAACTCATTTGTTACGTCCCAAAAATGGTTTGTAACAATATTTTATTTTAAATTGATCTAATTTTTAAGCCTAGACTTGCGTCCAATAGCTTGGGAATACTTTCAATATTATTTCTTTTATTTGATTCAATTGATATGAAAGTGACATAAAAAAGGTATTAGCAGAAATAATTCCATACATTCACATAAGACGTATGAAACATTTCCGGAACTAGGAATGTTTAAATTGACAAGAGAAAGAAAGAAAGAACACAGCAAATTTAAATTGGTACTCACTTTTAATACACTTTAAAGATGATAGAAGTCGAAATTGGATCTGGATGCAGAGATGAAGTTGTTTTGATTTTCCTTTTTTTATTACTTGGAAAGAACTTAACTTGAATTTTGGTTTTGAATTAGAACTTGACTTAGAACTTGAACTTGAATAAGAAATTGAATAAGAATTTGAATTAGGATTTTGAACTTGGAGAGAACTCTAAGTTTTAGTTGATAATTGTTCGAGAACTCTAGTTTGATTTGATAGCTTTTCGAGAACTCATTTTTCCTTAAGGAACACATATATTTATATCACTGTTCCCACTTCCGATTTTCTTAAGGGAGGAAAATTTGAGGAAGAAAATGTCAAAAGAAAGGGAAAAAGAGTTTGGTTATTTTAGGATTGGTTTAAGATAAAGAAAATGGAGAAAAAATGCATTAAGAAAATGGGCCTGATAGGTTACTTTTGGGTCCGTCTTATTTTTATCAGTTATAAGCGTAGGAGGATCTTTGAAAAGGGGCTGAGTTTTATCGTTCCCCAACTTCATCTCTCCTTCCAACTCCAATTTCTAGAATTTACAAAAATGTGGCTATTTCTCTTGAATTTTACATATTTCTGGTTTTAACATAATTTATACAATAAATGTTTAATATTTTGTTTAAACATTAATTAAAAATGATGATTGTTTATGTTAATAACAATAAAATAATTAATTAGAGAATTTTACAATTAATTCGATGTAAATTACATTATTCAATCATTATTTAGTCAATTGTTAATTAACAAGATATTTTGATATTCGTTGTTAATAATTTGTTTAAACATTAATAATTATTAAAGTTAACAACAATAAAATCAATGATTTCAATAATTATCTATTTATTATAATTAATTATATAACAATTCTGATTACTATTTCATTATTTAATAGTTATTATAATAATTTGTTAATTAACATTTTATTTGACAATAAACTATGGATAATTTGTTTAAACATTTTATTAATTAATAAAACAAATAATCAAAATTGTTATTTAATAAATTCGGGTTTTAATATTTTAACTGTTCAATAATTAACTCTAATTGTTGGTAATTGTTTATCGTCAATTATTTGTTTATAACTTTCAAAACATTAAAATTAATTAATTAATTAATGTCAATTTTATTTAGTTAGAAATATTTTTAATTTGTTAAAAATAATTATTTTGTCAATAATTTTTATTGTTAATTAATAGTGATTAATTAATTTGGCATTTTGAATCTTATTAACATTATTTAAATTTAAACAGAATATTTTAAAAAGAATTTAATATTATTTTCATGAAAACATATTTTGATAAAGTTGTGTAAAAAGGGACTGTTGTAAATAATAAGGTTCATCTTAAAGGAATTTTATCTGTATTTTGGCGGTGTAGACTAAAAGAACATAGTTTCAAGGAATCTCTATTTGTGTGTGGAGACGAAGATAGTTTGACTAAGATTAAGACTCAAAAATTTAGAGTATTGATTTTTAGGCTTATTATATCTTTTTTATAGTTTAGATATTTTCTTCAAAATATGTTTTTGTGTAAAATACAGAAATTTTATCTATTTAAATTGTGACGTAATAGTTACAGGACGTTACACATTAGAAAATGGTTGGCTGATTATAAATCAACGAAATTTCAAATATAAAATGGCGGATTCAATATGGCGGACGAAGGTTTTAAAAATTAACGAATTTCGGTTTAAATTGGTATCAAAGGGTTTTTGAGGTTTCTGATTATAATTTTGTGTAATTAAATATTTAAACTTAATTAATGAATAAGTTTTTATGCATAGATTTTCACATTCAATAGCTTGGGAACACTTTCTTTTTCTTTTATTTTCATTCCCACTTATCAATTTTCTTAAGGGAGGGAAATTTGAGAATGGAAATGTAGTGAAAGTGTAAGAGTGATTGGCTATTTTTGGATTGGTATAAGAAATAGAAAATGTGGAGAAAACTCATTAGAAAAAGGTTGGCTAATTATGAATGAACGACATTTCAAAATCCAAAATGGCGGACGAAACGGATTTCTGTATAAATTGGTATCTAGGGGTTTTTGGGGTCGCTGATTATGAATCTGGATTTGGTTTTTTGACATTCAAAATGGTGGAAAAAGTTGAAGAAATTGACGGTTTTTGGTATAAATTGGTGGGAATCGGCTAGAAAATATTTTAATTAATTAATAGAATTTCTTAGATAGACAATTTTTTTGAATACTTCTTTTTGAAATTTTCGTGAAAAATAATTTAAGTAAAGATGTTAACTGTATGTTAAAAATTGAATGCGGAAGGTAAATGAAGAATTTGCGGGAAAAATTCCTTGGCACACAGTTTTCTAAACTATTTAGAGGTATTAATTTATATTTTACTATTTTAAAGTATCTGTTTATTCATAGCGTGTCACGTATTTCGGCATCGAACGTGTTCAATGTGCTTTGTCGGTTACACGTAGTTGCGTGTTTGTTCACTAAACCTCTTGGACGTACAAATTGCTGCTGTTATTTACCAGTGCAAACAAAGTGTCTGACGTATGTAATGGTAGGAATGATCGAATCGATGCTTTAGGTGACTGAGTCGTAGCTTCCCCACTAGTGTTTTAGTTGCCATCGTCGAATGTTGATGCTTTCATATTGACTATTGCTGATTGATTATTGATTATAGAGCTACTACTGCGGGATGTATTAACATTAAACTGTATGGTATTATAGTGCCTCTATTTTATGGTAATAAATTAAACCCAAATAATTCATTTCAATCGAGATAAATTCAAATATAAACCAAACAATCTATCACGATAGAAAATAAGACAAAAATCATTTCAACGAAAATAGCCAATAAAATATTAAAGTTAACAAGAAAAATAAATAATCATAGCTGAAGGAACATTATTTGAAAAAGAATATTTTTTTTTAATCAAATAAGAAGACTCGACAAGTGAGTGTCAACTGGAAAGTTATAAAATTGAAGGAAAAATAACTAAGGAAATAGAAATAGATAAGCCTTGGAGTCAATGAACTCAATCACAAAACAAACTCAACGAAACTATATAGGAAACGAAATCAAAAGCAGTTAAGAATTCAATCGTTCGAGGAAAGAATAGAATACTTTCTACGTAGAACAGTTTCTGGGAATAAGATCGCAAAAAAATTCCCATTCAACAAATATTTTCGATTAGAAGTTCGAATTTAAATATTATGATAAAGTTTCGCAACTTTAAATAATTTTTAAAACACAAAATCCTTATATTTTGAAGGTGCAGAGACGTTTAAAGTAACTACTTTTAAATTTAAGAGTAAAAAATTGTGAAAATGTTGCTCAACTATGAATTAGAGTTCAAGTTCAATTGGACTTCGAGTTTGAATAAATTTAAATAAAATTTTCAAAAAAATTCATTAAAAATGTTTAAAAATCAGCCTTCTGATTCAGCCCCTTAATCCAAGTTTAAATTCAGCCCTCCCATGTATCTTTACTTTATCTCTTAATTCTTACTAACAACTTCTTAATACCCAGATTCCTCTTTTACCAAACCGCAAACAAAACCCTCAACAAACTTCATTCTTAAAAAACAAGTGCTTTGCTGAAGCAACAGAAGTAAGATGTCTTCCAGAGTTCACAAAGTATGATCATCAAGTACAAGGATTATTTGATAATTTCTTGATTTGTTTTATTTAAAATACAGGCTTCGCACTCTTCTACCAAAAGCTACTATTTGCTACTTTTTTGATACGAGGCTACTTTTTGGCTACTTTTTTTAGCCTAATGCTACTAAAAGCTACTTTTCTGAACCAATAGTCAAATTTAGATTTTTAGTTTTCACATTTCCATTTAAAAACAGTGTTAAAAACTAAAATCGTTAACGAAAAACGACCGCCATTAAGATGATAGGAAATAATTTTACCGACATTTACTCTACCAATAGTGACTGATTATAAATTGTGTTTAACCTTTAAATTCCCCGTTTTTCCGGCTTTGTCCCAATTTTTACCGCTTTTATTTCTTCATCAAATTTAAATTTACTTTATTTCGAACATAAATCTACAATTTGAAAAATAATTGAATTAAACAAGAAATATTTTCAATTTTCCAAAAAAAATCTTGTCTGTTCATAATTGTAAGGGAAAATTTAATTAATTCAATTTCATTATAATTTATTGATACTAATTGAATTTCTGCAAAGAATTTTACTATTTATAAAAATAATTGAATCCTTCCAATGAATGTTATTACATATTTATGAAAATAATTAAATGTTTGCGAAGAATTTTATTAAAATTTCTGATAATAATTGAATTGTAGAGAACAATTTAATTATTTATTAAAAAATAATTGAAACTTCGGAGAATTTCAAAAAATTTTAAACATAATTGAATTTCCTCGGTCATTTTTATTACTTTTGAAAATAATTGATTACCTTTTTTAAAATTTTATGGAAATTTATGAAAATAATTGAATTCTTGTGAAGAATATTTTTCAAAAATAATATTCGAAAGAATTTAGTAAATCGGAAAAATTTTGCTATTTATAAAAATAATTGAAGCAAGTGAATTCTTTAGACAAAATTTAATCAAATTTTTAAAAATAATTGCATTTTTCGACGAATTTGATTAAAATCGTATTAAACATAATTCTGTTTCTGTAATGAGTTTTATTATTTATGAATATTATTAAATTATTGCGAGGATTTTTCAAAAAAAGTTCAAATAATTGATTTTTAAGAAAAAAATTTTAAGTAAACTATTATTAATAATTCAATTTCTATGAAATTTTCATTCTTTCAGAAAACAATTGAATATTTGTGTAGAATTTTCTAAAAATTGGTTTTAAATAATTGAATACTTTTTGGAAATTTTATTAAAATACTAGACATAAAAATTATTGAATTAAGAAAATTTTTGAAAATAATTGAATTCTTGTGGTGAATATATAAATGAATTTTTGTTATTTATAGAAATAATTGAACTTTTACAATGAATTTTAATAAAATTCCTAAAAGTAATTTAACTTTGTCGAAATTTTACAATTGAAGAAAATAATTGAATATGTTGCGAATAAATTTTAAAAAATAAAATTATAATTATACGATGACTAACTTCCATTGATTATTTAGAAAAAGTTAAATAAAATTCTTTAAAAGAAATAAATTATTTTTAATAGAATGTACGGAAATTTCAATTATATCAAAAATTTTCAATTATTTGTTCATAAAAATTCAATTATGTTGAAATAACAATTAAAAAATGTTATTTTTTTAAAAAAGCTGCGAAAATTCAATTTTATTAAAAAATTTGAAGTTTGTACTTTTTTTAAATTAACTAATAAAAATTTTAATTATTAATCTTCATACCAAGAAACGTGAGTACATTAGAATGTGACTCCTTATAAAATTTAATTATTTATCAATTATTGAATTAAAATACTTTGAAAATTCGATTTTAAAAAAGTTTTTAATGAAATTCTTTAATTCTTTTTTTTGTCACCGTGGCTACTATTTCCTACTTTTTTTTGTCATCTAGGCTACTTTTTCCTACTTTTTTTAAACTCTTAATGGAGTGCGAAGCCTGAAAATATTTAAAATCCTCAAAATTTCTATATTGCTCATTGCTAACGGAGAAAATGGTTTAAATCTGATAATTTCTCTATCTGAAAATTTATATATTTTAACGGAAATCAAATTTTAAATTGACTCGATTTCTTCAGAATCAGTCAAGGTACGTAAAAAAATTAAAGATAACTAAAAAAAATTGTTAATATAAAAAAATAATAATATCAAATTGAAACAAATTTATATTTCAAAGAAGATTTTTGAGTTGCTTTTTGTTTTTCTGAACGCAGCTTCAAATTGTTGAAAAAGTGACGTTTAATAGAAAGTATGAAAGAGGAAAATCCTCTCAATAAGAAAAGAAAAATTTAATGCTCATATGTAAGTGGAAAAAATGCTAGCGAAAGAAGAGGAATCATCTAAAATTGAAAACATTTTTTTTCAGTGTATCTAAAGTGTTTTGAGCTGATGAATATAATTATCGCCCCAATTTTAAAATTTTTTTTTAAATTTAAAAAAGATGTATTTAAAGTGGCGCCGAAGACAAAAAAAGAATATGTTACATTACCCGAACGATAAAAAAATTAATATAAAGTTCATTATATTATTATTATTATTATTATTTTGAAGGTCGTTGATTAAGAATTTTATGTCAAATTAACAATTTTCAGTTGTAAAAAGTACCTTTCATGGTATTTTAATAAAAAATGATTTTGCAAAAGTTGTCATTTTTTTACATCTGTCAACTGTAAAATTGTAATAATAACACAAAATTAATAATCTTTGATCACGAAAACCCTTACATGGACACTTTTATAAAAAATCAATCCTTATAAAAGTTGACAGTTGATTTGAGAGCTGTCAACTTTCAAATTGTCATTTGGACACCAAATTGAAATCAGGGATTCGATTATGTAATTTTACTTCACTTTCACTTCACTTTCACTTCACTTTCACTCAAAATTTATTGTCACTTTATTTTTACTCTACTTCCAGTTTTACTCAAAATTTATTTCCACTCTATTTTCACTTCACTTTCACTCCTATTTCACTCAAAATTTATATTCACTCCACTTTCACTTTTACTTAAGAATATTCTTCAGTCCATTTTCTCTTCACATTCACTCCATTTTCACTTACACTGAAAAATTATTTTGACTTCATTTTCACTTAACTTTCACTCCTCTTTCACATTCACCCAAAATTTATTTGTACTTAATTTTCACTTTACTTTTTAGTTGGTCAAAGTTGTGTATTTTAACTTTGTATTAGGGAAAAAAAATAGTGAAATAAAGTTTGGTTTGAGGTGAAAGTAGTCTGAAAGTAAAGTGAACGTAAAGTGAAAAAAAAATTTTGAGTGACAGTGAAGTGAAAGTGTAATGAAAATAAATTTTGAGTGAAAGTGAAGTGAAATTAAAGTGGAAATAAATTTTAAGCGAAAGCGTATTGAAAGTGAAGAGAAAGTGTATTGAAAAAATTTTTTAAGTGAAGTGAAAGTGTAATGAAAATAAATTTTGAGTCAAAGTGAAGTGAAATTGAAGTGAAAATAAATTTTGAACAAAAGTGGAGAGAAAGTGGGTTGAAAAAAAATTTTTTTTAGTGAAAGTGAAGAGAAAAGACAGTGAAAAAAATTGTGAGTGAAAGTGAAGTGAAAATGGAGTAACAAATTTTTGACTGAAAGTGGAGTGAAAGTGAAGTGAAAATGGAGTGAAAATTTTTTTGACTGAATATAAAAGTGAAGTGAGATTACATAATCGATCCCCAGAAACTGTAAAAATCATTTTTTGAATACTTTTATGTAAACAAACACAATTTATATAAATTGATTGTTGCTTTGACAGCTGTTAACTGTCAAATTGTCAAATTTTTACCATCTTCTGTTTAAAATACAAAAGTTATTAATTTTTTTTCTTTCGCTATCGTTTCCAGTCACAATACAGAAATTTTCTGTTTTAACCCAATTTTCCCATTGGCCATGGTTTGCTAGATTTTAAACTTAGCTAAAAATTAAAAATATTTCGTGTTTAAAAATACTTTTACTTTTTCCTATGGTTCTTTAAATCTTTGCCATAGTGGTACATCTTAATTTGTAGTATAGGAAACATACATAAGTAATATAATAGTTTATGTTCAAGGTTGAGAAGTATGGCTCAAAGCTTGATTACAAAGAGAATTTTATAATATCTTTGTCATGTTTGGAAATAAGGAACACTTCTGGACAATCGTTTCTAATAATGTAAATATTGATTTTGCTTCGAAAAGATTTATTGAAAGTGTATTCGCAATCACAGTAGGGTATTAAATGTTCTAAAAAATATTAACCCTCCTCGGTGACCTAAAGTAAATAAAATTTTTTTCGACTAATAAGAAAGCTTTTATCGGTCTCTAAAGAGGAGCTTAACATTCACTAAAAAATAAACTAAAATCATCTTAAATACATCTGAATTCACTGGTGCAAAATGTTGTTTTATTTATGCACTAATAGTAAGTCTCCGGCTTTTGCTCAAGGGAAATACTAAAATAGTATATGAACGTTGTGCAACGGTAGGATGCGTCATGATGGATAGTGGTAAGCATTTATGCCACAAAGCCATTAAAGCGCTAGCAAATCTCGCATGGAAAGCTTTCTTAATATATTAGTAGGCAGCAACGTGAGACTTTCATGTCATCATCGGATCAACAGCTATTTCACTAACAAAAAGATTTGTCATACCATTTTTTTAATTTTGTATGCAAAAAAGTACCTCTTTTGGCAACATTATCCATTTGTACGCTTTTATTATGAATCCATCTAATTAGATCTGGAATGTTTTTGAGAGATTTGTTTTGAAAAAAGTATCCATTCGTTAACGACAAACTGATGTTGAGAAAGGATGCGCGGACTTATTCTTAAGCTTGAAAGCACAAAGAAGCAAATTTATTGAACAATTCCTTAGTTCGTTTTGGTAACAATATGCTTGGAGATGGAGCTTCCTGTTAACAGCGCTAAACAATAATACAATAAATCTCCCAAGAGTAGAGAAAAGTTAAGATACACAGAGGGGAATCCGGGGTGGGAGGAGAGAGAGAGAGAGAGAGAGAGAGAGTGAGGGTGGTGAAAAGATACCATGGAATAGCGGCAGCTATGATAGTGTTGGAAAGCTGTATGTTAGGATAGAGGAAAATATAGTAGGATCGTCTGGTACCACGAAGCAATTAAAAATAGAAGCTCGACTCGAGAGTGCTTGTTACGACCGCACCTAAATATTTATCATTTTTCTGCTGGACCTTAATTCCCTGGCTTCTATTGTCAATAGTTATTAATAACTGTTTCCACAATATAGCTAACTTACAGTTTCGTTGAATTTTATTGTTTCCATTCATTTACAGGAATATGACTATTTCCTTTTTGGCCCACAGACAGGAGTGGTGAATTAAGACAATTCTCCGCCCTCGGCTGTTATCAAATAAACGCCCTTTTTTTAACCATTTTTAATTATTTCGCTTTTAACTCATATTGTGACTAGAGTATTTTGTCATGCACAACACATTCTCAAATTTCTCTTGACTTGGAGCTGGAGGTGGATTTAAATAAACGATCCATAAAGACGAGAAACATTTCATTACATACTAAAAAGAATAAAAATTAGCTTTTCTATGTTAAATTCTGAATTTTGTAAAAGTAAAAAATATGGTTGTATATGGAATGTACTTGTTCTGTAAAAAATAAAAAAAATTGTCTTCCAATAAATTCTAGTTAAACACTATAAAAGCAATGAAAAAATTATTTCGTACACATGAAAATAACAAAATTCACCGGTGAGTGACGGACTCTGACAAAATAACAAAATATTTAGACTCTGCAAGCAAATTTAAATACCTACATCTGCTTACTTTCCTCGAAACAAAATTGGCTCCTAAACACTGTTTAAAAGTACTGAACTAAAAGTCCTGTAAGTTCAATACTGAAAGTATTGAACACTTGTAGTAAATTTAATAATTTTTTTTATTTTGAAGATAGGAATGGTAGGGGGACACTTTTCCCAAAACAAGTTTCCCAACGATTTCTTTTCCCAAAACTCTTTTTTCCCAAGAAATATGAGTTTCCCAAAACTTTTTCCAAACAAATAAAAATTGTCTCATAGAAATTCTTCATATTCGAAAACATGAAATTCAAATTTTGTTTAATTATTTATTTTTTGCAACCACCTTCATTCGATTGTCAGTTCCGCAGTTAAAATTGTGGTTACCTTTTCTAAAAGATTCTCAAAATTCGTAGTATTTTTCATAATACATACTGGTGATTCTCCTGAAAGGCACCTGTTTTTTTCCAAAAACTAAAAAAATTAATTTTCAAAAATAAGCCTTCCAGCATCATTTTAATAGTGTTTTGAAGGTTAAATATACTGTAATCAATATTAGGGTATTATTAAAATATTAAATTTTTACTAAGAAAAACTTGAAATTTTAACATTGCAGGATTATGTCAAGATAAATAATAATGTTTCGTAGATAATGGATAATTTTTTTTGAAATTTATACTCAACAAAATGTCAATAATAAGTTAATGCAAATATTGAACTTCACGTTGGAGACACGTGAAGTGTTCCCTTTGAGGAGAATCACCCATGCAGACTGTTGAGTATCACAAAAAAATTTAGCTCTCGTAAATAAGTAATTAAATTATTCAAACTTTTTGGGAAAATTGTCTTTGGAAAAAGTTTTTTTGGAAAAAAAGATTTTTGGGAAAAAAATCGTTGGGAAACTTGTTTTAGGAAATGTGTCCTACAATCGATAGGAATACGTAATTTAAAACACATTACCATAGTAAGCCAGATTCTACATTTATTTTAAAAAATAACACAAAAATCAAGAGGAAACAAGATTTTTAGAGAATTTTTAAAAATTTAACTACAATTAATAACAAAAATAAATCTTCATCTATGGGAAATTGTTCACAAGACCTTAAAGGAGTGAAACAAAAAAAAAAATTTAATATCTCAGTTTTTTATGAAATAACAGCACACACTTTTAATGTTACAAAAATTCAAAAACTACATGAAACATATTCAACAAAAAATAAATTTCCATGGAATTCAAAATTATTTTACTCCATTTTTTGTCTTATTCTTCAAAGACTATGCTAAAAAAATGACACAAGTAAATATTAGTAGAAATTTCATGTAATCTAATGTTTAGTAAACGATCGAATTTTTATGTTATAAAGTTTGAAAAGTTCCTTTAATACTTAATATATTTTTTAAATTCGTTAACTGTTTTATCATTATTTTTTAAACTAAAACAAAAATGAATATTGGGAGGAAAATATTTTCTTCAGATCGAAAGAAGTATCATAATTTTATCGGAATTCATAAGAAAGTAATATATTGTTCACGTGAAAATAAATTTATGAAGCTAAGAGATTTAACTAGAAAAAACAGTGACGAAAAAATAAAAGCAGAACAAACCTAATAGTAACGAAGTAAAACAATATATTAAAACAAAAAATTGACGTACACTGGAAAAAAGTATTGAACCAAGAAAATTTTTCTTTCTTGAAGCAAATCGTGAGATTGAATACGGCCAAGACTATGGGTGTTGGATGAAATAAATAGTTATTTAAAGAAAATAAAAAAAAGATTTGCCCAATGCTCAAAATTACTTGACACAAGAAAATAAATTTTTTCCAATAAGAAAATATGGGTTTGTTACAAGTAAATTAGGTCAAGAAAATGCATTTACTTAATTCATTAAACTTTTTTTTCAGTGTATTGAATTAATCTGAAGGTCGAGTTAAATAATTTTGAATTACATGATAATTTATGTTTTGTCGAATGTATTTCATGTAGCTTTTAAATTTTTGTAACATTAAAAGTGTTTTGCATGCAAATGCTGAATTAAAAGTTTGATGTACTTTAAAAATGCAAGTTTTATTGATTTAATTATAAAATAATAATAATTTAAATCCCTTGAATCGTGAAAACGTAAGTTGTAATAAATTTTTACTTAATTTTTCAAGACAAACGTCTTTTTTTTAAATTTAGTTGTATATTGTAAAGATATCGAAAAAATTTCTATTTTTCATTTTTGAAAAACAAGAAAATCTGTTATTCCTCTTTAAGATGCGGGACCCCGATAAATTTTATTAGAAAATAATCTTTAGACTTCTAGAAAGTATTAAAAAATTGAGAGAAAAAAAACGATGGGGTTTTTGAGAAAATTTGATTTTAATTGTTTTCGAAAAATAGCCGCCATTTTGTTAAATTTAAAAATTTTTTAATTAAACATCTAGAAATGTTCATTTGGAAATCCGCAAATTCATCAACGTCTGTTGTTGGTCGAAGTCATCAGGGGAAGTGCTTTCTGGTATGTATATTCGGATGCAATTCTTTAATATTTAAGAGCATCAGGAAGACTAAAATTATTTTTTTCTTTTGGTCTTGTCAAAACACTGACATCGTCATTTTGAAGTAAAGACCTCAAGTGAATTGTTTGTGACTATAGATGATAAGGCGTTCTGTTTTATCGACGGAAGCTAATTATCCAGCGCGGATAAGTGAAAACTGTAAAAATGGTGAATTATGTAGTACGTCTGGGACTCACTATAACAAAAGCGAAGCGCGTATATAGCGACGCGTTTATGGCCATTTAAATTCATTCTCGTTTTGGCTACAATAAGAGGCGCATCACATAATAAAATTTTTTTTAAAAATTATAATAAATTGTAAAGTTGGGTGACGAAATTCTGATTATCAGATTGATGCTTCCACAAAAAAAATCTAATTCATCTTGAAATTGGTTTGCCTCTCTACAAACTCTGTTAATTATTAAAATGTAACCATAATTTGTTCTGCATGACAGAATATGAAACCAAGAATAACTTCTCGATGTTCTATTTGGTACAGAAAAAGGGAATCAAGAAAAAGAAAAAGGGATCCAAAAACTTGCAGACAAAACATGATACCATCAAGAACTTTATCTAAAAACATGGTACTAAATAAGTATCTTTCTTTTCACAGTGTCATTAGACTGATAAATGGCTTCATTCCCGATTATAAATATTAATTTTAATAACAGTTTGCAAATTTTCGAATGTTAAAAGATAACCCAATAGCTTAAAGTTTCGAAGTCAAAAGATGAATAGAAAAAAACAAGAACGAGAAGAAAACCGCTTACTATCTCAGAATGATATGAATTATAGCAAACTTCAAAATGGGTTTATTTTTCGATTAATACTCTTTTAATCATATAATAAGTAAATTGAATTATAAAAGTCTGAGAGAGGCAGAAAAATAAATGATTAAAGCTTAACCGGGAGAACGAGAAATTTTTCTTTATTGAAGGGTTTCTCAAATCAACACTTATCACGTTTATAAGTATTCTTTACTTGAAACGAACTAACTTGTGCTTTTGACGTGTAAGAGAATTTATCGTTAACTTCATAAACTCAAAGAAAGTAACCCTTTCTGCTCACCACGCAATTGAGAGTGGATATATGTGAGCTTTTTTTTGCGAGCGCCACGTCTTGTGCTAGTAGCGAGTTTTCATTGAGTGAACGAATTACTCAAGGAAGCAGGAAATCACGAACTATATTTAATATATTTATAACTAAAGAATTCTTTATTAATTTAGAAATTTAATAATCATTATCTAGTTTAATATAAACTGCAGAAAGTATAATTTAATTATAGTAAAATTTGGAATTTGGAATTGTAAATGTGGAGTGCTTCTATAGTTGAAGACTCCAAAAAAGCTTCCTCTAACTATTGCTCCACATTTTCGCCAATAATTCCCATCGAAAATTCATGAGATCATTAAACGACTTTCATGGAAATTCGAATCCAAGTTGAAAATTCTCATTATTCACAATTCAACATAAAATTAATGAAATTCCATTAAAATTACAATTTTAACTAGAATTCCGTCGGTAATCCAGTGGAAATTATTATTGTTACTCTAATGAAATCTTAAGGGAGCAATTTCCAGGAAATCTTTTCAAGTGGATGGGATGAGAAACGTCTGGTGAGAAGATTCAAATCTGTATTGCAATGTGTACAATTATTCAAAAGTGATAGTTAATTCCGGCAACTTGTTCTCAACTAATTTTCATCACCTATATTTGATACAATGCGTCGTCCTCATTTTCATGTCGAAGAAAATATTTTTGCAACTATTTCCTAATCAGTTTTTATAGTAAATAAAATTGTCATAAACAAAATGCAATCTCATTAAATCTGAAACTAAAGTTAATTAATATTAATTTGAATCAAAATTAAAGAAAATAATTACCAACATTGCGTTAAATAAAGAATAAAAAAACTTTCCCTTTATTTTCGAAATACTACATTCAATTTATTTTCTCTCTGATTTATAAGAAGAATAAAGTGGGGAAGGTCGAGAGGGTATTGTTTCTGTGAAAAGGTACATTAAATTTACTTTGAATTTCAAAGTAAAGCATAACCGTTAGTTACCTCGTTTAAAGTATATTTTAAGTTGTAAACTGAAAAATGTAGTGTCGAGATTGCAAAATTGTTTTTTGAAAATTTATTTTCCCTGAAAAGCGTAGATTTGAAAACTGAAATCCTATCAAAATTGAAAATTTCCCATTTTTCTTCTTTTTGGTATTAAACTTATTCTCAAGAAATTGCAATTCTTAAGAGCGTATCTTTGATCTTTAGTGACATTTACACATTTTTGAGAAAGTTAACCTTATTTTGCTCACTTGGAGAGTTGGCGACAACTTGATTGCCCAAATAAATAAAACGAGGTTAACCTTCTAGAGGAAACTGCTTATTTCATCTCAACATTTTCATTTAATGAATAATACCCTAAATATAATTAATCTTCAATGCTGATGAATAAAATTTTACGATTTCGTTACACAATTTTACAAGAGGACCAGTATATTATGTAATTATTTAAAAACAATATTTTTTAAATATTCAAATTTTCGGAAATTGTACATTTTTATACGAAGGCTAAAGGAATTTTTGAAGATAAAACTTCTTGTTTCGGAAAAAAAATGTTGAGGGAATAAAAATATAAATGAGCAGTGGTCGCAACGACAAATGGGAAAATTTTCTATAGTGTTCATGATACAAAGAAAACCCTATACATTTATGAGTAACCGTAGTGACAGTAATGGTGGTGCGAATTTCCCATGTGTCATAGGTGTATAATGCACTTTTCAGGAACAAGTAGTAAACTCCTTTCTACGGTGCACCTCGGCATCAGCGGCCCGTTGAAAAGCAGGATTTGTGGCGCAGGCTGATAAAAAATTTCGCAATCCTCGCAAAGCTGCACTCAACTAAATCGGGATTCGCGAAAATTTCTGGCCTTAATATCCGTCCATTATAGCCAAGTGGCATAGCGTTGCTATAGAATTTTAAGGACACTGCATAAAAAAGATAACACCAACTGTGTTGCAAAAAAAAAAAAATTAGTAATTCCTCATGTGGGATGAAAATTACTTGTCTTCCTTTATACGACCATGGATAAGATAAATTCAAAAAGAATATTCACCTTTAGTTTTAATTTTTCCTTCTTTGACATTGTTGTCGAAAATTTTTTTTAAAAAACTAATGTTAAATTCTATTTCTAAAGCACCATTTGGAGAGATTTCTTAAAAATTTCAATTTTAATATCCACCTTTAAATTTTTATTAAATACAGTAAAAGGATAAAAATTATTTTCAAATTCATTCTGCGAGGAACATTATTAAATTTCTTCTCCGCAACACTTTTATTATCGTCTTTAAAAAATATACAATAAGAAATATTGTAAAACTTTTTGTATTGTAGTAAACGTAACAATCACATGCGATAGCTATTCAACTACTTTGAAACTCGAGAATGCTTCGAGCAGTAATGGATGCAACGGAGTCTGAACATGTGAGACACGTTAACTACGAAGCTCTGACAATATATTCCTATTATTTATCTTACTGTATAAGTTGCAAATAGTACCTTCAAATTCTATTCATCAAAGTTCTGATCCTAATAACTTATGATAGTTTGTCAGAAACAATTTTACGTGCACAAAATTACATTTTTGCAATTATTCTTACTCTCTGGATAAGTATAATTTTTAGTACTGTCACGTTGCTCACTATTTTTAATTATTTATTTAAAAAAATTTTAATATAATATTTAGAAGATTAATTTAAGTTGTAATTAAGCCGGACTAATTCTGAAAGTTGTTATGGCTAACTCCCAGGTTTACTGAAATTTATTATTTTTACAGTTTTCAATTATCAGCGGTAGATAATTATCTTCGGTCGATAAAACAGAACGCCTTATTATTTATAGCCACCAGCATTTTACTTTACATTCACTCCACTTTCAGTCAAAATTTATTACACTCCCTTCTTACTTCACTTCACTCAAAATTTATTTTTACTCCAATTTCACTTCACATTCACTCCACTTTCACAATCATTCAAAATACTTTTCACTTAAATTTCACTTCACTGTCACTCAAAATTTATTTTCACTCCGTTTTCACTTCATTTTCACTTAAAACTTATTTCAACTTCATTTTCACAGAAAACTAATTTCCACTCCATTTTCACTTCACTTTCACTTAACTTATCCATTCACTTAAAAACTATTTTAACTTAATTTTCACTTCGCTTTTTCGTTGGTCAACATTGTGAACATAAGATTCATTTTGGAGAATATGAATAGTAAAATAAAATTTGTGTAGAAATGACCGTAGTTTGAAAGTTGAGTAAAAACAAAATTTTTGAGTGAAAGTGGAGAAAAACTTCATTTTGTGTGAAAGTGAAAATGAAATTAAAGTGCAAATAAATTATGTAATTTCACTCTACATTCCCTTTCACTTCTCTTTTATTCAAAATTTATTATAACACAATTCTCACTTCACTTTCACTATATTTTCACATTCACTTTACTTTGATTTTAACTCAACATTTTTTATTACTCCATTTTCATTCAAAATTTATTTTCATTACATTTTCACTTCACATTTACATTTGCACAAAATTTATTTTCACTCTATTTTTACTTCACATACACTCCACTTTCATTCGAAATTCATTTTCACTTTATTTTTACTCAAAAATTTTTTTAAATTAGTTTCACTTCACTTTCACTCAAAATTTATTTTACTCCATTTTCACTCCAATTTCACTTCAATTTCACTCCACTTTCAGTCAAAACTTTCTTACTTCACTTCACTTAAAACATATTTTTACTCGAATTTCACTTCACTTTCACACCAAATTTATTTTCACTTCTCTTTCACTTTACTTTCCCTCTACTTTCACATTCACTTTACTAATATTTGAACTCAAAATTTTTTTATTAATTTATTTTCACTCAATATTTATTTTTATTACATTTTTACTTCACATTCAAATTCACTCTCTTTACTTTCTTATTCACTTCTCATTATTTTAACTTAAAATTTGTTATCACTCCATTTATAAGCTAAATTTATATTCATTACATTTTTAGTTCACATTAAAATTCTTTAAAATTTATTTTCACTTCATTTTGACTCATAATTATTTTTTAACTAATTTCACTTTAATTTTACTTAAAATTTATATTTACTCCAATTTCACGTCACTTTCACTTAAAACTTATTTTCAGTCCATTTTCACTCCACTTTCACATTCACTGAAACTCTATTTCACTTAATTTTCACTTTACTTTTTGGTTGGTCAACGTTCTGGACTCTAACTTCGTATTGGAGAAGCAAAATTTTATGAAATAAAATTTTTATTGCAAGTGAAAGTAGTCTGAAAGTGAAGTAAAAGTGTAATAAAAAAGTTTTGACTAAAAGTAAAGTAAAAGTAATAATAGTAAATATTGAGTGAAAGTGGAGTGAAAATAGAGTGCAAAAAAAATGTTTGAGTAAAAGTGAAAGTGGAGTGAGGGTGAAGTGAAAATTAAGTGAAAATAAATTTTGAGTGTAAGTGGAGTTCACTTTCACTCCACTTTCAATTAAAATTTATTTCCACGCAATTTTCACTTCACTTTCACTTAAAATTTATATTCACTTAATTTTCACTTCTCTTTTACTTAAAATTTATTATTACTTCATTTTCACATTCTGCTTCTCACAAAATTTATTTTCAGTCCATTTTGTCTTCAAATTTGCTCCACTTTCGCTCGAAATTTATTTTCACTTTCTTTTCACTCAAAAATTTTTTTTAAACCAATTTCAGACCAGTTTCACTCAACATTTTCATTCGAAATTTATTTTCACTTTCTTTTCACTCAAAAATTTTTTTTAAACCAATTTCAGACCAGTTTTACTCAAAATTTATTTTCACTCTATTTTCACTTCACTTTCACATTCACTTTCCGTCAAAATTTTTTTCACTCCCTTTTCACTTCACTTCAGTTCACTCAAAATTTATTTTCACTCTATCTTCTCTTCAAATTCAATCGAAATTAATTTTCACTTTATTTTAACTCAACATTTTTTTAACGAATTTCACTTCACTTTTACTTAAAAAAACTGTTTGAGTAAAAGTGAAAGTGGAGTGAAAGTGAAGTGAAAATTAAGTGAAAATAAATGTTGAGTGAAAGTTGAGTGAATGTCAAGTGAAAATGTATTGAAAATAAATTTTGAGTAAAAGAAAAGTGAAAGGAAAAGTAGAGTGAACAACGTTGACCAACGAAAAAGTGAAGTGAAAATTAAGTTAAAATAGTTCTTGAGTGAATGCATGAGTTAAGTGAAAGTGAAATGGAAATGGAGTGGAAATAAGTTTTGAGTGAAAATGAAGTGAAAATGGGGTGGAAATAAGTTTTAAGTGAAAATGAAGTGAAAATTATGTGAAAATGGAGTGAAAATGAATTTTGAGTGAAAATAACGGTGGAGTGTAAATGAAATTAATAAATATTTCGGGTGAAAGTGAAAGTCGACTGAAAATGAATGTTGAGTGAAAGTAGAGTGAAAGTCATGTCAAAATGTATTGAAAAAAATTTTTGAGTAAAAGTAATAGTAGAGTGAAAGTGAAGTGAAAATTAAGTGAAAATAAGTTTTGATTAAATGAGAAAGTGAAGTGAATATGAAGTGAAAATAAGTTTTGATTAAATGAGAAAGTGAAGTGAATATGAAGTGAAAATATATTTTAAGTCAAAGTAAAGTGATTGTGGAGTGAAAGTAAAGTGAAAATGGAGAGAAAATAAATTTTGAGTGAAAGTGATAGTGGAGTGAAAATAAATATTGAGTGAAAGTGGAGTAAATGCGGCATTGAAAAGAATAGACTTCTTCAATAGTGGTTAGGAAAAGGTTTGCGAAATCTCCGTAAAATTGTTGTCAACTCATCAATTAAATTTTCCAATAAAAATATTCTTGTAAGAATAAATATTTTTACTATGTGCAAGAATTATTTAAAAGCGAAGTAATTTTTGTATATCGAAAATTATTATCCTACAAATAGGACCATGATTGTGGAGTCTGCAACGCTACAGCATAATGCAGAGACATTAAAATTATTCCCTAACAAGTCGAACGACTTCGACAATCTTCGTCTATCTCGTAAGATCTCTCGTCACTTCAAACTACGAGAGTTTGGCGTTGACAAACGAAACTTGATTTTGCGAACTTTGTATACATAACTTCATTACACATACCAATTAGCCCATATACTCTATTTGAATCATCTATATATACTTTAGACTGCAATACAGCGTCTTTTTGCTCATTCAAATTTTAGAAACTAAAATTAATGAGTATTTGTTAAACATTAATTAGAGTTCCGTTTAGATTGATTCTCTCAAAACCCTCTTAATTCGAATAATAATAATTGTTGACAAAATTACGATAGCAATAAATCGAAAATTTCCACTGGAATTTATGATTAGAATAGTTTACGATTCATTCTTTGGATAAAGCAAATTTCCACCTAAATAAATTGCTCTATTTGAAAGAAAGTATTTCTACAAGAATTTAATTCCGTTACTTTTATCTAGAATTTTAAATTCGAAACTTGCACTTTTTCCCTTCTAATTCCATCACTTCTTATCTTGTTATCCTTACAGCAAGGTGAAAAGTTGAGATTATCATTGCGGTTGCTATTACAATGGGAGCTCTACTTCCGTTTATTTCTTCTTTCTCCTTTTATCGTGTGGTAATGCTTTTTCCCCTTTAAAAAAAAGGTACACCGCACAGCTAAAGTAGACGTGGATGGTCCATCTAGAAACATTAACGTCCTCGGGATTCATAAAGCCCTAACAACCAAGACTAACGTGTAGTTTGCGGAAATAATGAAAACGAACCTCCAGCATGTGTTTCAAATTTTAGGTAAATAATGTCTTTGAATTATGGTTGTTGTTACTTTTTTTAATTTTCAATACCGTCGGGAATTACTCAACGATATTCACCTAAAGGTGTTTCCTCAAGATTGTATTGCAATTTTTGTTTCCATTCGGAATTCCTCCAGGAAATTTTTTTAAAGAATTTCCAATGGTGCTATTCTGTAACTTTACTTCACTTTCACTTCACTTCACTTTCACTTTCACTTCACTTTCACTTCACTTTCACTTCACTTTCACTTCACTTTCACTTCACTTTCACTTCACTTTCACTTCACTTTCACTTCACTTTCACTTCACTTTCACTTCACTTTCACTTCACTTTCACTTCACTTTCACTTCACTTTCACTTCACTTTCACTTTAGTTTAGTGAAAGTGAAGTTAAAATAAAGTGAAAGTGGAGTGAATAAAATAAAGCAAAAGTGGATTAAAGTGAAAGTGAATTGAAAGTGAAGTGAAAGTGAAAGTGTTGTTAAAGTGAAGTGAAGTTACAGAATATTACCCAAGATTAAAAATTTGATAACATTTTTGAAAACTAATTTTTCCGTTCGCTATCTTGAATTTTAAAAAACTGACATTAATTTCTTGATCATCAAGACAATTGACAACAGTCAAGTCTTATGAAATGTGATTTTTTGCATAAGTATCGATAAAAGTGGTTTCGGGATCGCTGATTACGAATTTAGTGTTATAAACACACTTGGAAGCTGTAAAAGCAACTGTCAACTTTTATAAAAATTATTTATTTTTTATTAAAATGAAAATGCTTTTTCAAACATTTTTATAAAAAGTAAATTACTTTTATTAAAATTGACAGTTGGTTTGACAGCTGAAAACTGTCAAATTGTTAATTTAGCATCAATTTCGTTATTATGAACCACAAAAAACCTTCTTTGATTATTTTTATGTAAAAAAAATAAATTACTTCTCATAAAAGTTGTAATCCGGAAGAGAGTGCCAAAATTAAATATAATAATCGTCGTGATTCCGGATCTCTGTTCACACCTGAAGTTAGACTTTTGTGGAGGATTTTTTCTTTTTGTGTATATACAATAGGTTTGACATTGACATGTTTACATTTTTGAATCATTCCGAGGTTATTGATTTGATGCATTGATGCATAATAATTATCGCGTTTTTTCTTCTGCCTAATTGTGAAGTGACTTATTATCAAGAATTTATTATTTAATTATATAATAATAAAATAATAAGAAGTGAAATATAAGAAGCTGGAATAAATTATTGCAGAATAATAAGGTTCAAAGATTGGGTTTTTATTATAAAAAAATTTTTATTTTTAAATTCTTTTTTTATTATTGTTATACTGTGAATTAGTAATTTTGAAAAAACTAATTAATTTTTATTTTGTTTATTGTAGCCGATTATTTAGCTTTTTTATTATTTTCTTGTAAAAATTTAAATAAAAAATTATTTTAAGATATGAAGATAATGTTACAGGGTTGCTACGATCAGGGAAAACCTTGAAAACCTGGAATTGTCAGGGAATTTTTTCTCGGTCAGGGGAAACCTGGAAATATCAGGGAACTTTATAAAATATTTTTTTTCAAAAATTGTTTTGACGTATGTGAATGGCGTACATTTCAATTTTTCATTTTTATTCTCACTTCTAATTTAAAAAAATTCCATTAACTAATTTTTCAAGTTAGATTCAAAGAAATTTATTAATTAATAACCATATAAACGTTTTATTGCCTAATATTGGTCAATTTTTTTTATATAACAACTTATAAGCTAAACAATTTGCAAATGTTACTCGTCAAACTACGTGATGTTCGATTTATTATTTTTATTATTACGCAAATTACAAAATTTTTTAATTTCAAATTTAAATTTTTTAATAATTATATTTTAAAAAATTTTAATATTATTCTTCGCAAGAATTCAATTATTTTTATAAATAGTAGAAATCTTTTCAAAAATTCAATTATTTTTATAAATAGTAAAAATCTTTTCAAAAATTCAATTACTTTCAATACAATTGTAATAAAATTTCACAAAAGAATTAATTTTTTTTTAATTTTTAAGAATATTTTTCGAAAAAATTCAATTATTTTCTGAAATTTTAATAAATCCTTGAAAACAATGCAATTTTTTTCTTAATTCGTTACAAAATTTGAATAAAATTCAATTATTAAATGTTCGATTTCAATTATTAAGAAACACGATTATTTTAGAAACTTGAAATAAATTGTTGATGAAATTCAATTATTTTGAAATTTAAAATTATTAAAGAAACTACATTTAAAAGAAATTAAAACAAATTCTTTAAGGAATTTAATTAGGATTATCAATAATTTCAATAAAATCTTCGCAAGAATTAAATTATTTTTTTAAATATTAAAATTCTTGGAAGGAATTACCTACATACCTACATAAAAAGTTCATTCAGTTTACTTTTATTTTTGTTTAAAAATAAAAAATTATTACATTGAATTATTTTAATTCATCGATCATTTTTTTCTTTAATAATTAAAAAATATATTATCCAACAATGTACTTAGAAAATGCGTATCTTATGCTAGTTTGTCATAATTTGGTAGCATCTCAACGGTTAATTTCTAAAAAATGTTCGTTTGGTCCAAGATCATCTCTCGAAAAGTTTTTTTTTGAAGATTTGTTAGTTAAATGAAAGAGTTTATCAGTAATAGAAAGTGATGCAAAATTTAGTGACATAACATTTTCTATTCTATTAAATATTGCTAGATTTCCAACCAAACAGCGGATTTAAGTTGCCGGTGTTTAAAACAGAAGCAAATGGACGGTTGCACTTGATGCTGAATTTAATTATTAATTAAACAGAAGTCTGTAGGTTTAATTTACATTAATGCACCATATGGAATATGACCAAAGATTTAAAATTCAGTAGAGTTGGCTTGACACTATTCTTGCATATAGAGATTTTTGAATAATCGAATACGAGCACTTCACATTATGCTACAGTGTATCGAAATAGAGTTGAAAGAAACTTTCCCATATGCCTAAAAGAACTTTTAATTTCTTTTTATCCATTTCTCCAAATGCCCTCAAGTACTTCGAATGGAAATACTTTTTTCAGCAGGTTATTGTGAATTTAAAAGGAAGGGAAAAATTCTCTTATGTGACACATTTAGATAATGTCGTATCATTAAAATCCATTAATAATTCATGACTGAATTGAAATACTAATTTTGGATAAATGTGCCATTATATAAGAATTGCAAGAGGGAGATGTCATAGATACTGCTATATATGAATCTAAAGATAAGATAATCGTTAAAAAGGATGCTTTATTATTTATTTCGATTGTGCACATCGACTGAAAATAATTTTATAAATTTTTTATTTCTTTTTGGTATTGTATTTTCTTTTGCATGTATGAATTTATTTTAAATGAAGATGAAAATACTTAACTGTCAATATGTATCTCTATAAAAAATATATATAGCTTGTGGTACATTGCAAGCAATTTAAGGAAGATAGTCAACTTAAACGTAAGCCATTACGAGTAATAGAATGCAGTGAAACTTTCTTTTTTTTGCTTGAGTTTCTTCTTCTTTCGGTCTATGAGCCACTTGGTTTTTTTTATGACCGCCATTCTATTCAGTGGAGTAGTTGGCTTCTTATTGGGAATTTGTATTGGACGACTCAATGATTTTCCGTATTCCATTTTCTATTCTCCTCAAGACTACACTGTTTGTTAATTTTTGTGCGCCGCTCTTTTTTTTCCCTACTTCTAAATTGCTTTCAAAAATCTTTTATATACTCTCTCTTTTTTTTTAATATGGAAATGTGAAATGCTCTTTTCCTTCCAAGTTTTTGGATTGGTTCTACACTTTTGTTCGCATCCCCGGGGAATAGGCAATGCATATTTTATGATCGTGTGATGTCCCGCTTCGTCGGTAAAGTCGGTACCTTCTTCGCGGCTTTTCAAGGATTTTCTGGAGCTTTCGGCAAAGGGATAGTCACGTAGGTTTGGGCGGAAATAGACCTCGTCTCAAGACAAGATTAAAGTTGTCGGATCGCGCGCGCGACACTCGGGAAACGAAGTAGAAATCGTGTCGATTTGCGAACGTGTTCGCTCGTACATGAAGAGAAAAGTCGAACAGAAGTGTGGGCTGATTTACGTTCTTAACTTTGCATTTCCTATGGTAAAATGTTTCGCTCAGTAGAACGGAACACTCGAAATAAATACGTATATATCTCTCTCCCCTATAAAGGAAAAGGCGTCAATCAATTTTTTTTTCTGTATTAATATATTTAACAATTTATATTCGATAACTGGACGATATGAAATTTCTGTTGGAAAATTATTTGAGAGCATTTTTTTCCGGGGGGAGAGAGAGAGGGAAACTAGTAACTCGAATGAAGCGGATATATGGAGGTAATTTTTTTTAAAATCTAGTTCGCTCTCTTCATTCAAAAACCAAGATAGAATCTCTTGAGAGACCATTTCAACCCGTGTGGAAATTTATAATGGCGTTAGGTCGTAACGATCTCCAAGTGTTAGACTCTTGACGTAGTTCAGAAGATCTACAATTTACCCTTCAAGTTGCGCAATCAAGGGAATAGACGAATCATCACAAAACGTCTAGTACAGCTGGTTTTTCAAATTGCCTATTGCATGATTATTTAAACTTTAATTACAGTTCACTAAACGAAATTCGTTGTTGACTTCATTTATCATTCATAACTAATTAATTAACTATTCAATCATCATTCTTTAACACGAGCAAAAAACGACCATATTTTAAAAAATTCCCCGAAATTAAACAGTGAAATTCGCCGGAATCCCTAAGTGTGGGTCGATTATGTAATTTCACTTCACTTTTAGGTAAACTAAAAATTTACTTTCACTCCACATTCACTTCACTTTCAATCAAAATTTATTTCCTCTCAATTTTTACTTCACTTTCACTTCACCTGCACTTCACTTTTACTTCACTTTCACTTCACTTTTACTTCACTTTCACTTAAAATTAATTTTCATTCCACATTCACTCAAAATCTATTTTCACTTCATTTTCACTTCACTTCACTTTTACTCCACTTTCACTTTTACTAAAAAAAATTTTTTCAATCCATTTTGATTTCACTTACATCCAAAACTTATTTTCACTTCATTTTCAATTCACTTTCACACCATTTTAACTGAAAATTTATTTTCACTTCATTCTTACTTGACTTATGCTCAAAATTTATTTTCAATGAACTTTCACTTCATATTCCCTTCACTTTCACATTCACTAAAAATTTATTTTCACTTAAATTTCACTTCACTTTTTCGTTGGTCTACGTTGTAGACCTTAACTTCGTATTAGAGAAAAAGAATAATGAAAGAAAATTGTTGTGAAGGTGAAAAAAATGAATAAATTATAATCAATACTAATAACAATAATAATAATAATAAATAATAATAATAATAATAATGAAAAAAAATTTTTTTAATCCATTTTGAGTTCACTTGCATCCTAAACTTATTTTTACTCCATTTTCACTTCACATTCACTGAAAATTTATTTTCACTGAATTTTCACTTCACTTTTTTGTTGGTCAACGTTGTGGGTTTTAACTTCATATTAAATAAAAAAGAATAATAAAAAAAATTGTTGTGAAGATGAAAAAATGAATAAATAATAATAAATAATAATAATAAATAAGAATAATAATAATTAATAATGAAAAAAAATTTTTTTAATCCATTTTGAGTTCACTTGCATCCTAAACTTATTTTTACTCCATTTTCACTTCACTTTCACATTCACTAAAAATTTATTTTCACTCCATTTTCACTTCACTACCACACCATTTTCACTGAAAACTTATTTTCACTCCATTCTTACTTCACTTACGCTCAAAATTTATTTTCAATGAACTTTCACTCCATTTTCACTTCACTTTCACATTCAATAAAAATTTATTTTCACTTCCCTTTCACAATCACTAAAAATTTATTTTCACTTAATTTTCACTTCACTTTTTCGTTGGTCTACGTTGTGGATCTTAACTTCGTATTAGAGAAAAAGATTAATGAAAAAAAATTTTTGTGAAAGTGATAGTAGTCTGAAAGTGGAGTGCAAATAAGTTTTCTGTCAAAGTGAAAGTGAAGTGTAAGTGAAATAAAAAAGTTTTGTGTAAAAATGAAGTAAAAGTGTAATGAATATAAATATTAAGTGAAAGTGGAGTGAAAGTAAGTTAAATTGGAGTGAAAATAAATTTTAAGTTAAAATAGAGTGGAAAAATTTGCGAAGAATAGTGAAAGTGAAGTAAAAGCGAAGTGAAAATGGAGTGAAAGAATTGTTTACGTAAAAGAGAAAATGGAATGAAAAAGTTTTTTGAGTAAAAGTGAAATTGAAGTGAAAATTGAGGGAAAGTGAAAGTGAAGTGATAATTGAGGGAAATTGAAAAAGAAGTGTAAATTGAGGAAAAATAAATATTGAGTGAAAGTGGATTAAATTTAGAGTGAAAATAAATTTTAATTGAAAGTGAAAGTGGAGTGAAATTAAATAATAAATGCCGTGGAACTGTTTGCTTTTCATTTTTATTTTCACTCTCTGGAAAATATCAAGCAATTCCCGAAAACTTTTTTCCGAGTGTGCAATTTATTAATTATTCATCAGATTTAATTCCAATTGTGGTCGCTAATCATTAATCCAATTGCTGTTGATTATTCGTAACGAATTTCAAATCAAATTTTTAAGCAAAATTCACAATGACATTGGGTCACAATAAGCGAATACTGGACAATTGAAACCCCATTTAAAAAATTCCACTTTTCCTTCTATTTCTATTTCAGCAGGTTTAATTGTTCTAACTGAAATCACTTTTGAAATAATGCACATCGCACAAACAATTGTGCATCAAAGCGTAAAGTACAACAGCCAACCACATGGCAAATATTTGGGTCGAAAAACTCACTTGAAGATGGAGAATTCATTTAGTTAGTAAACAAAAGACTGAAATTAATTTGTCATTTCTGGACATAATAAGTTTGTTTATAAATTAACTGCAATTATCGTGATTCAATGAGAAAGAAGTGGATAATAATAATAATTTATTGTTAGATATATATATATAAATTCCTCCAGTGGAGGAAATAAAAGTTTCAATTACAATTGTAATTGATAGATGATGTGTCTTCGTCGTAAGTAGAGGAGTTAGAGTGGTAGGATTTAAGAACAAATTAGGTATCAAGTTTACTGAAAAAAAACTTGTATCGTTCTAACTTTTTTCACTGCGGGAAAGATTTACCCCAAAAAGTACTCTCTGGAGATTTTCTCCGAATTTAGCTTATAATTTGCTTTCGTATTTTTCTGAAAATCGTTTTTTCGGATTGATTTTAAAATAATTCTGATAGATTTCTAAAGTTTTGTTGAAATTTTGAAAAATAATGTGGAATTTTTTGTGTAAAATTTGAAATACGAAATATGTTTAATTCTGTAACTGGAATGAGGAATTCGGACACTTGAGGTTAAAATTTGAAATAATTAATATGGAACTCGAAATGCAGGCTTCGGAATCTTCAATGTAAATTAATGGAATATGGATTTAGGAATTGTGAAAGCTATAATTACGTAATTTTTTCTGATTACATATTTCGATTCGACTTTCAATAATCCAATTTCACATTCCACATTCCGATTTCATATTAAAAATTCCGACTTCACATTCTACATTCCGATTTCATATTAAAAATTCCGAATTCACATTCTACATTTCGACTCAACGTGCAATATTCCGATCCCTCATTAAATTAAATCCGATTTCCACAATCGGAAAATTGAAAACAGGAATTAGAATGTCGAATGTGAAATCGGAATTTGTCATGAAAATCAGAATGCAATTTGTGGAATAAATATATTAAAAGTATAAACATAAAAAGAAATCTAATCCACCTAAGAGTTAAAATTACGGAATGTAAAATTCGAAATGCGGAATTCAAAATGTGGAATTTGAAATAATGAATGTGAAATTCAGAATACAGAATATGAAATATGGAATTCAGAATCTAAAATTTAAAACTCGAAATCCAAATTGAAGGGATTCTGCAATAGGGAATTTAAAATTCAAAATTTTGAATGTTTAATGTGAATTGCGGATTATGAAATTCAGAAAGTGACATATTTAATATAAAATATGGAAGCAACACCGGAATGTCAAATTTACAATCCAAAATAAAAATTCTGAAAAGCAAACAAAAGAATTCGGAATAAGGAATGTGGAATTTAGAATCCAAATCGAAGGGATTCGGATTTGCATTTGTAAAAGATACTATTTTGAAATTGGAATCCTAAATGAAAAGTTCAAATTACGGAATATGGAATTGCGAATCTTGAATGTAAAGTTTGACAAAGAGAATAAAAAATTCAGAATCCGAAATCCCTTATCCGAAATATGTAAATTTTAATTATGAATGTAAAAATAAAAATACGAAACATGGAATTCGAAATTCAGAATCATTAATTCGCAATCAGGAATTTAAAATTTAATATTTTCAATGTTTAATGTGAATTGCGGAATATGGAATTTGGATTCCAGAATGTGAAATTTCAATTAGGGAATACAGAATTCGGAAATTGAAGTTTTTTATATGAAGTATGTAATAGAAACACCGGAATGTCGAATTTACAATCTAATTTAGAAATTCTGAAATTCGAACAATGGTTTTCGAAATAAGGAATATGGAATTTGGAATCTTAAATTCTACATTAAAAATGCGAAATGTGGAATTTTCGATATCTCATATTTCGAAATACGAAATGTAGAATTTGAAAATTGGAATAACAGATTCGCAATTCGGAATGTAAAATTAGAAAAAAGGAATATGGAACTTAATTTTTGAAACCTAAATGTTGTTTTCCGAATAAATTACGATAAACAATAGAAGATTCTGGAAAATTTTAATCAGAAATTCTGACTAAAAATCCAAATTGCAAATTCTATTTCGCAATACTCAAATTCTAAATGGAATTAACAAGGAATTCTGATAGTAGAATTCAAATGCTAATGATACACTGTTAAAAGAAAGGTACTAATTTAGAACTCATTTTGGCACTAAATCGTAATTTTATTCTATTTTTATACCGAAATCAGCTCCAATTTAGAATATTTTTTTACAGTGTAGTATACATTTATGTATATAGTTTTCATACTTTAAAAAAATTGTTAGGATGACCTATAATATGTTGCTTAAAAAACAGATATTCTTGCATTACTTTAGTTGACGATATGCAAATTGTAAAATTTTTCTATAGGCAGCTTCAGTTTTTTTGATGTCATAATAATATATAAAATACCGTAAGACGCGGAGCAGTAGAGAAGCAAATGGTTGAACATAACTGGCCGTATATCCGTATCTTCTTGTTCTATCCGATAGCTGCGTCTGATCGTAAAGGCATTTACTACTGAGTCCAAAGAACATAAGATCTGGATGTATTCCATAGGTATTAAAATTTATTACCTACGATGGCATTTCTGTGAGTATACGGCAGATAAC
This sequence comes from Leptopilina drosophilae, assembly GCA_032873175.1. Classification (NCBI taxonomy): domain Eukaryota; kingdom Metazoa; phylum Arthropoda; class Insecta; order Hymenoptera; family Figitidae; genus Leptopilina; species Leptopilina drosophilae. The sequence continues at coordinate 33,610,293 of CM065486.1, read as the reverse complement.
AGTGTGTATGGCAAAGATAATCGACATTGGCATTTGAGTTGCATTGGTCAAAGTTTGCAAGAAAAGTGATACATGCTTTTTCTTTTCAATGGATATTGACATTTCTTTTCTGATAAACGTCATCTTTTTATGCAGAGGGAACATTTTTTATTTTTATGCTTCTACATTTTGAAATAAGAATCGTTCTGCGAAATAAGCACCGATGATTCTGCATGGACCTGATTTTTAAAAATATTTTCCGGTTTTTCCAATGGACTTTCGATATCTTTTTAAATATATATTTGAGAATTCCAATTGTAATCGATAAACTCTTCGAAAATTTAAAGACATTTTAGTCTAACTTTGAGGTTTCCGAATGCGAATGATTGCAAATTTTTGTATTCTGAATTTCGAATTTCTTATTTCGTATTTAAAATTTCATCTTCCGGATTTCTAATTTTATATTTCTTGTTTCAAATTTCAGATTCCGGAATCCGACTTTCACATTCTATTACTCAAATTTGACATTCGATATCTCGAAAACCATATTTCGTATTTTAAATTTGATATTTAAGATTACGAATTCGATAATTATTCCTTGTTCCAAATTCCATTGTTCGTATTTCAGAATTTTCGTTTTGGATTGTAAATTCCACATTCCGGTGTTCCTATTTTATATTTCATATGAGAAACTTCACATTCCGAATTCCGTAATCCGTAATTTAAATTTCACATTCCGGGATCCGAATTCCATATTCCGCAATTCATATTAAACGTCAAAAATGTCGAATATCAAATTCCTGATTGCGAATTGTGCATTCCGGATTTCGAATTTTATATTTCGTATTTTTAATATTACATTAAAGATTGGAATTTACAAATTTTAAATGATGGATACCACATTCCGGATTTAGAATTCCTTATTCCTTATTCCAGATCCCATTGTTCGTATTTCAGAATTTTCGTTTTGGATTGTAAATTCCACATTCCAGTGTTCCTATTCCATACTTCGTATTGAAAACTTCAACTTTCCGAATTCCGACTTCGTAATTGAAATTCAACATTCCGGATGCGGAATCCATGATTTTTGGTTTCGACTTATAAATTATGTATATCAAATATCACATTCTGAATTTCGAATTCCATATTCCACAATTTAGATTTAACATTAAAAATTTTAAATTTCAAATTTCCGATTACAAATTGTGTATTTTTCGTATTTTTAATTTTACATTCAAGATTGAATTTATATATTTTAGATAATGGATTCCACATTCCGGATTCTAAATACTTTATGCCTTACTCTGAATTCCATTGTATGTATTTTTAAATTTTAGTTTTACATTGTAAATCTCACATTCCGATGTTTCTATTCCATATTTCGTATTAAAAACTTCATCTTTCCGAATTCCGAACTCGTTAATAAAATTCAACATTCAGGATACGGAATTCATAATTTCTGATTTCGACTTATAAATTAAGTATTTCAAATTTTACATTCTGGAATTCGAGTTCCATATTCCACAATTTAGATTTAACATTGAAGATTTTGAGTATTAAATTTCTGATTGTAAATTGTGTGTTTTTCGTATTTTTAATTTTACATTTAAGTTTGAATTATACAAATTTCAAATAATGGATTCCACATTCTGGATTCTGAATTTCATATTTTATATTTCAATCTTTACATTTCAAATTCGCAATTCCATATTCCGAATTATACTGTTGGTATTTCAAAATTTTCGTTTTGGATTGTAAATTCCACATTCCGTTGTTTCTATTAAATATTTAACATATAAAACTTTATTTTCTGAATTCTGTATTCTGTAATTCAAATCTTCTATTTACTTTTGATATCATAATTTATTTCCGAAACAACATTTAGAATTCCAAAATTAAGTTCCATATTCCTTTCTTCTAATTTTATATTCTGAATTCGGAATACGATATTCTGTTTACCAAATTATACATTTCGTATTTTGGATTATTTTTTATCACAAATTATATATTTCGCATTTTAAATCTGATACTTAAGAGTCCGTATTCGTTATTCCGAATTTTATTGGTCGTATTTCAGAATTTCTATTTTAGATTGTAAATTCTACATTCCGCTTGTCGTACTCCAAATTTAATGTAAAAAACGTCACTTTTCGAATTTCATAATCCATAATTCAAATTTCATATTCCGGAATCCGATTTCCATGTTTCGTATATCAAATTTTAAATTCAAGATTCACAATTTCATATTTCGTAATTTAAACTCGAACATTTCTAAATTTCCAAATTAAGAAATGAAATTAAATGAATTTCGTATTCAAATTCATATTCAAATATTCCAAATCCCACATTCTGAATTCAATAATGCAAACTTTACATTTTGTAATTTTAACTTTGCATTTAGGATTCCAAATCCAATATTCAGTTTTTTGACATTCACATTTTGAGATCCGATTCTCACATTCCATATTCGAAATTTCACATTCCGAATCCCACATTCCCGATTTCGAATTCCGTATTGCAAATTTCACATGTTTAAATTGAAATCCCACATTCCGGTGTGTGAATTTTTGGAATTTTATTTGAAATTTTACTTTCCTGATTTCAAATTTTATATTTCGTATTTCAAATTTCACCTTTCCAATTCCGAGTTTTGTATTTTATTATTTGAATTTGCCATTCAAGATTTCGGATTTAAAATGCGTGAATCAAAATTCAGAATTTCATATTCCTTATTCCGAATTCCATTTTTTTGTATTTAAAATTTCAGATTTCGAAATTGGAATTCCACATTCCGGTGTGTGAAATTCATATTTCGTATTTAAAATTTCACTTTCCGGATTCCAAATTCCATGTTCCGTTTTTCAAATTTACCATTCCAGTTTTTGAATTTCATAATTAAGATTCTGAAATCCATGTTTTGTATTTAAATGTTTACACAAGGAATATAAATTTCATAATTCGTAATTCAAATATGACATTAAAATTAGCAAATCTATGATTCAAATTTCACGTTCCAGATTCATTTGTCCATGTTCCTTTACTTTAAACTTTATATTCAGGATACTGAACTCAATTTCCGTATTCTATGTTAAATATAAAATTGATAAAATGGAATTTGAAATTTTGAATTTTGAATGTGGAATCAGAAATTAGTTACCCAATCAAACCTCATAGCATGAGGTTTTCAATTTTGGTTTTTAATTTTGCAATTAATTCATAAAGAATTAATTGCATATGATTAGAGATTATTATTCAGATAAGGTCACATTTTTAATAATCATCAGTATGATAAATGAAAAAATAGTTAAAACTTCAAAATGTTTAATTTCAAAAAATTAATAAGTTCAAAAATTTGAAAAAGTTTATATTCTATTAAACACTAGATAAATTATATATTTATTATAGAGTATATGTAGAGAAACACGAAAAGTGTTGAAATTATAGGAAATGTACATTCGAAACAATTACGAAACATTAATTGGCTTTCTCGTCGGAGTATCAAAGGTAAGATAGTTTGATATCACCCAACAACGAATTAAGCACACCGCATGAGTACAGCGAATGAATCCTAATGAAAATTAAGAGAACTAACGAACGACATGAAGTTAAAGCTAGAAATATAATCATACCCTGTGAAATCAGTTTTTTCTAAAAATAATTTCCTTTATAATTCATAATTATATCTCAAAATTGTGATTCTAGTGATTTTGTTGAAGAAAAATTTTTCTATATCTATTTCAATAATAATTAATTCAATAATTATTTGAAAATTTAGAATTCTTCTAATCTATCAACGTGAAACAATAAATAAAGATTTTTAAGCCATAAGAAATGTTTGAAATCGGCAATTTGTCAGAGAGAAAGAAGCTTTTGAATTTTACAGCTCAAGATGCAGCATATCACCGAATCTTCCATAGGAAACTGATTGCTTTATGGATGCTTAAACCCCTTACGATGAAGGAAGATAAATCGTTCCCTAGTGTCAGTGAAAAGCCGCATATCTTCTTTATCGATTACAGTTTCTTTCTCTTTGACTATAGCATTTCTTAAATTCATTCTATTCCACAACGAAAACATGCGCATTTACGCACACATCAACATCAAAACCAAAAATATTTGAGGAAAAAATATTTATTTCTAGGAAAGAATTTTTAAATATTCTTCCAATGAAAATTAGAAACAGAATTTTTATCTCCTATTTGAATAAACAGTATTTACTTTCTCTAGAGGAATAAAAAAACAATATTCATAAATGTTATTTAATTCTGCATATTATTCGCTATGTGATTGAGAGTATATTGTGTGCTTGGAAAGATTTACCAAATTTTTGGTTTTTCTAGTGAAAATGTAGGAAAATGGATTTTCACACAAACTGAAATTCCAGCGAGAAGTAGATGAAGAATAATATGACCCTAGAGGCGTTACTCCACCGTTAGAAAACCGCGAATTCTCTGTCGGCCACGTATATCCAGGTAGGAGAGCTTTTTTTTTTGCCTAAACTCCTTTGGGAGATGAACCTGCATTTCTAGATTTTATCTATCAACTACAAATTGGAACAAGCGAGAAATAGAATCAAAATAAAAGAAAACAAAAATATTTATGATAACATTGTTTAAATTGGATGGCTCAGAGGCTGCTATTTGTATTTGCTCATCTAATTTACTTTGAATCTCTTTAGGAGATAATCAATTCTATTCACCGTTAAATCCGTAATCTGCATTCGAACTAAATTTAAACTAAATTTAATTTAATGCCGACGGTCTATTTCAAAATATTTTACATCTTCTGCTACTGAATTTATTGTGTCGATAATAATTGTTAATTAAATTAAAAATTTCATTTTTAATTGAATTTAATTTAAAATATTGTTCAACATTGTTCTACGTAAATTTCCATTAATTAGTAAGAATTTATTTCAGGCAAAGATACTTCAAATTCCACATTTCAAAACTGTCAAAATTTCAAAAAGTAACAATTTTTAAATACTCCTTTTTCTCATTCTCAATTGATACCGAAACTATTTGAAGCAAAAATAAATGTAAGAATAATTATTCGAATTTAACGTTTCAAAAATGACGTTTGTAATTATATCAGTCTGTTACAGATATAATTTCGTAAAATTAGAAGTAGAAGTTTATAATTTAATTTGTAAAAAACTATTTTTAGTACAACTGTTTTATTATACGAAATATTAAAAAGTTTTGTAAGAATCAGTCTTGGTATTAACAAATTTATAAGAATCAAACATTCAATAATTGATATTCATTAGTCTGCTACTTTCCAGAAATAATTATTTAAGAAACAAAAAACTGAAACGAAAGCATTTTGCAGTGAACTTTACAATTTTATGTTTCTCAACAAAAAATTTCAAAGACAAAGGAGAGGAATGTGAATTTACAGTATATGCAACAAGGAAACTTGAAAAAAAAACGAAATCTGATTTCATTCTGTACATGCAGAAAATTTTACTCAATGTTTTCGTGTCTCAAAGGCTTTTAAATGAAGATTTTATTTAAATTTTATTGTGAATACTTTTATTTGGCAATACTTTCCATCTAACTACTATGTACAGTAGTTTGAGCAGATTTTAGAATTCGTTAAACGCACCTCATTTTTGATTCGAAACGTATTCATTAAAACATTTTATTGAGTAATAAAAAAAATTCTTTTTAATTATTCATGTTATAATTATTATTTTTTTTAAAATTAAAATTGTAAGCAATGCAAAAATTGACTGATAATTTTTTATTGGAAAAATCCGTTTTTTCTATTATTAGAAAAATTTAACAAATGTTGAACATATACTATGAATATTTTATGATTAAACTATATTTATCGATTGTTATACATTATTCATTGAGGAGAATTTTTTTCTACAAAATCGAACTGAACGAATTGTTCAATTAACTTCTACTATATTCGAAATTAATATTATGAATAATGAAGGAAAAATGCAAACCATCGAGAATTTTAATAATTGATCATTTTTAACATTGTTAACTCTTTGTCTTATGAGAATTTCAATAATTATTATTCGGAGACTTTTAGAGTTGAAAAAAATTGTCGGCCATATTGGATACATAATTTTAAATATTGTAATTCGGACTTTGGACCCCTAATAATTAAATTAACCATTTAACACCCAACTTTTTATTCGAAAAGTGCAATTTTCGTCAGCCATATTGGATCCGCCATTTTAAATTTTGATAAACTGATATCGGATTCATTTTTTAACTTTGTTGTAAATCTTGATAAAAACACTATTTTTTTATTACATTGTTAATTCATTATTACAGTATAATTTTATAAATAATAAATAAATTTTAAATTTGTTATTTTTGGGTCTTTGCAAAATTGAAAATATTTTTATTTTTAGTCAAAGTTATAAAGTTTTGAAGTAAAAAATAATTTCAATCGAAACCACATACACAGAAGAAAAGTTATTTTCCTTCAATTAATATATTTAAAGAACAAATTATCGTTTACAAATAGTCAGATATTTTAAAATTAATTTATTTTCGATATTTTGTAGCTTGAAATATATGCTCATTATTTCGACAAATAAATGCTTTCAGGTGAATAATAATAATTTTCTCCTAAAATAATATTTTTGTTAGTAAATTTAGTACATGATAAAAAACCGATAATAAGTGCTGTCAATTCTGTCAAGTCGAATTAAAAGATTAATACGTTAGTTGAAAATGGATTCAATATAAGCTATTAAAAGGTATAAAATGTACTTTTATTGTCATACTATGTTTTTTTTTAAAAAAAGTATTAAAATTGGGAAATTTTTAATTTTTTTTAATATATGAAAAGGTATAAATAAAAGTTAAAGAGTGATAAAAACTTTTCTAATGTCGGCAATGATATTTCAGCAATCTGCTTTACCGACAGCAGATAAAAATTTGAGTTTTCATAAATTTGCTATAATTATATTATTTTAATTAATATTCACGTTCATATTGGTAAATAAACTCGGAATTATTTAGATATTATTTCATTATAATAAATAAATTTCTATTTAATATTAAATTGGAGATTTTTAATAATTCTCGAGGGGAAGAAATTGTAAATAACAATAATGCAGCATTATCAATAAGCTGAAAGATGGGAAAAAAATTAATTTATTTTTTTCCTGCATCTATAACGACCTAGTTTTGCAGAGCAGGATATAAATACTTTTGAGAATGCAAATAAAATATCGCGAGCAAAAAAGAACCCGCGGCAGTTTATCGAACGTCGCAGTTTTCGGACGCGACCGTAAATCGTTGGATGAAACAGCCTTTCCTAAAAATTATTATAAAATCGCCCAACTCACGACTACGTATCGCCAAACTGCAGTAAAACTATATATCATTCAACAGAATATATCCTATATTCCTTTTTTTTTGTACATAGCTTTTTTCATTAAATCGTTCATTCTCGCATAGATATTCTAAACCTCAACATTTTTTTTGATACTCTTTTTAATGAATATTCCTGTGCTTTTCTCTTTTCTCATATGCTAAAAGTTCTCTTTCCCTTCTCTTAGCGTCTAAATTTATTTACAGAAATCTAAATATTATTTTAAATATGCAAATTCAAAATGTAGTTTTAGCAGAAATTTTAGACGAAAATAAATGTTGGCTACATTAGTAAAGTTAATCGATGTTCACTAAGCACCTAGAGCATTTGCAAACTACAAGCATAAAATCTAAATACAGAGGTAGATGTGAACTCATTAACAGAGTTATCAAGACAAACAAATCACAATTAAAAGGAAAACAGGAACTGGAAACAATTTCTTTCTGTGTTCATCAGTTTAACATCTTTTGAAAATAATTTATTTCGCGAGATAAATATATTCTAATTTGAAGAGATTCTGTGGTAAATTAACCCCATAAAGTTTGGGTAATAAAAATAATAATTATTAACGAAAATTAATAATTCAATGAATAAAAATAGGGTAAACGAAATTTTTTCAAAAACAATACCAGATTCGAAATCAGATAAAAAATCCAAGAGTAATAATTTTCTTGTTTTCGAAATTATTTCATATAATTTTTTGCAGTTCTTCAAAAGGGTTAATTTTATATTCCAAGTGTAGTCTGAGCGTTCCTCCTATGTAATTTTTAATGAAGCGGATGAAAAATCGATAAATTCCGAAAGGAGGATGGCATTCAAGTAAGAGACTGGCCATTAAAATGGTTGCACATAAAATAAGAGTACCAGAAACATAAATAGAATAATATGGACTTAACTATCTATAGCGAACGAAAACTCAAATATTCAATAGATTAAATATTCGACGAAATTCAGCTCTTATCGGAAGAAAAATAAATTAGATTTTTAGAACAGGAAATTGAAAGTAAAAAATAGTTGACATTCAAAATCGGATTTAATTCGTTGATAAACCCAATAAAAACTGGATTAAACGTTAAATTTTTAAAAAGGAGAATAGACAGCGGGAATTAGTAATAAGTAGATTTCAACTGCAATGAAAACAAAGTGAAATAGTGATTAAATGTTATTTATTGTCCAATTTCTAAACTGTTTTAATTAATTGAATTACTTATTTTACAATATTTTTAATTTCGTCAAAGTTTATCATTTAATAAAGTATTGACTTTATTAAATGTTCCAACTGATACACTTTAACGAACCAATATTTTAGAGTATCGTAAAAACGAAAGATCCTGTTGCTGATATTTCATCTGATTCGAAAACGGCGTCTGAATTATTTTCGTGATATGATTTTCTTCGATCGCAGCTACAAACCTGTTATTTTTAACAAATTTCACAATTTCTGTATTGGATATAATATAGCTTCCAATGATAATCAAGTTCTTAGACATTAAACCAATTTTGGAAAATCTCTTTCGCATTATCTGAAGTTGATTTCTACAGAAAAGCGAGATAAAATAGCGTTCATTTCTATGGACCTCCTATTTTTTCCAGAATATCTTCTGAATCAGTATTATTAGTTTTTAAATTATTTAATCTTAATATTGTAGTGGGTTCACAGTTGACTATTTAATGTTTTAATGTTTGCTATCTGAAAGTCAATAAAGTATCATATTCCGTATTCCACATTTCATATTCGACATTTCAAATTCCACATTAAGGATTCCAAATACCAAATTTCACATTTCTTATTCGAAATTTCAAATTCCACATTTTATATTACACATTCCGAATTTCATACTACAGATTCCACATTCCAAATTCTACATTCTGGATTCTACATTTCAGATTCCACTTTCTCTAATTCAGATTCTAAATTTTACATTCGGATTCCACAATCCAGATTCCATATTCAACATTCTAGATTCGGAATAAAAATTTAAAAGAAAATTTGATTAAAAAATAATAAATAAAAATTTAAAAGAAAGTTTGATAATAAACTCCGGAATGCATGTTTTAGATTTCACGTTCAGAATTAATATTTCATAATTCACAATCCAGATTACAAATTTCTGATCCTATAGTCAAAATTGCGACTTCTACGTTATGTTTTCGACATTCCGGATTCCACATTCCCCGATTCATAATTTACCTTTCTTATTCCACATTCCGGATTTCATATTTCAGAGTCAATATTACCAAATTCCGGATTCCTTATTTCACGTTTTAAATTTATCTTTGACATTCCACATTCCGTATTTAACATTCTGAATTCAACAATTCAAATTCCATATTCCCCATTCTAGATTCTACATTATGAATTTCACCTTCTAGATTCTTAATTCCAGATTTCAGATTATACACTCCGGGATGCATGTTTTAGATTCCACATTTGGGATTCAACATTTTATATTACACATTCCGGATTCCACATTTTAGAATTCCCATTTTAAAGTGAATATTCCACATTCCGTATTTAACTTTCTGGTTTCTACAATCGGAAATTTCACAACCTGAATTAAGGAATTTGAATTCCAATTCCGTACTCCATATTTCATAATCTACATTGCGTATTACAAAATCTAGAGTCTATATTTTGTATTCTACAATTTTAATGAATTTATTCTACAAAATAATTTTATGAAATAATTTTTTTTAATAACATTTGAAAATTCACATGTCAAATTCCAATTTTTATATGATACTTTTCATATTCAACATTCCACAATTCATATTCTGCAATTCTCATTGCAAATTCTATATTTCAAAATTTGGAATGTGGAATATGATATATATGTGATCCGGAATGTAAAATATGGAATCTGGAATCCGGATTTTGAAATACAAAATAAGTTCTGTAATCGACCCCCTGGCATGAATAAATTAACTGCGATTTCCAAACTGTATGAAAAGTAGAATCTTTTAAACTTTTGGACGCTTTATGAATAAGAGGAAAGAAATCGCGATTTATTTAGATTTCTAGGAAAGAAAGTTCCCGTAAATGATACTGAAAAACTTCCGGAATAAAAATGAAAATAAAAACTGAATATTTTTTGCTGTCATTGCTGGGTAATTTCTGTAACCCTCTTTGGAGATTGCAGTGAAGGGAAAGACATACAGTTTTTTAAGCGCAGTGTCTCAATAGATCTCGAAGGTTACTTCAAGATCACATATTGTATTCACTATACTCAATACAATGACTCGCCTGCCTTTTGATGCCCACTATCAAGAATCTTGTGTATTTTTGTTAGACTGTCGTATTGGCGAGGTTTTCAGTAAAAGACATCCAAACAGCAAAAATGAAATCATCGAATTCAAGCAAGCTGGAAAAATTCCGTTAATAACTAGTGAAACAAAAGATTTAAGACCATGAACCAAATAGTAGTCTGTGACAATCTATTAGGTTGACAAGTCTAAGAATTAGCTTAAAATCAAGAAATTAGTCTTTGAACAACCAGTAAATTAAGTAGAACTTAGTCTTAGTGCTTGTAAACTTAGTTTCCAAAAATTTACCAAGCTAAAAACTTATAGTCATCACCAAGCTAAATAAAGGGTTTTCTGCAAATGCTTAGCTTCAGTTTCAAATAGGACTACACCAGTTGTCAGTTTCATCCCTTAAGATAAACGCGGAACTCATATCTTCTACATCGTTTGGTCCGTGAACCTTTAAAAATTCGTCCTCAAAAGTCACTCATCATTAGTTAATTGATAGTAATTAATTGTACCTCTTAACTAATAAATGTAGATTTGAGGAACATCATAGTTGGCTTTTTAAATTAAAAGGTAAAAACTATTCTAAATTTAATATTTCCTTTATAACCAACTTCCTAGAAACTATCATTAGACTTCCTGTTTCAGAAATATTATTTTTGGTGAAACCAGTTGTATTGGCATATCCTTATCTCAAGAATTCAATTAAATTTTTTAATAATTTAATAAAACTTCTTCTTCTTAACTGTAACCTCAGCTTAGATCCTTTAGCTCTATAAATAACACAAAAATGCTACCTGCGGACATTTATGTCAATATAATTATTGTCTTAAATACGGTAGCCATAATCAAGAGAATTCCACACGTTCTGGTTGATTATAAAACACAAATGTATTTATTGTTATTTAATTATTAACTGACCGCAAATGCATTAACAATTAATATTAATCGGCACAAGTCTTCTGTCAACTGGCAATCACCTGTCATAGATGTTGGGCCTGTTATCATGCTCCTGGGGCGAACCCATGGTGCGTATGACATATATACGGGACCCAAGCAGGAAGCCAATTTATTACCTATAATTTCGAGTTTCGACAGTTCGTGCCTGGCTGCCGATGGTTAATTACGGTGACACCGCGGTGAATTAGTTTAATCCAAGGTAAAGAGATAAAAATGGATTTCCGTGTTTGTCTGGACCGGATTTAAGGTTAGTGTCCACAGCATCTCTTCCTCGTTGTCTTGGAAATATCACCGGTGGACGGTGTGACCGATAAACAGCGTTGAGACGAACGCCCGCATGGCAAGCCGATAGGACGCCGCCAGTTTCGGTCGTCAAGTAAATTCACCGGCGTGTGGAAGTTCTCATTCTCTCAAGGATTATTTAATATGTTTTGAATAAAAGTGGTTTATCATTGATTAATTAATTCTATCGATTCAAGTTCATTAGTTAAGTATTAATTCATTGTGTCTGACTTTCTCCTCTGTGTGCGGTATTTACGCCCTATTATTTCAATATAAAAAGTAACTTCGTATGAATAAAATATTGAGCTCGGTTAGAGCTATTCCGGGAAAGTTCTCTATTTTATTTTAGCATCGTGATGCAAGTAGTTTATCTACCTGAAGTTCCCTAAAACGGGTCATCGATGGTGCATTATATGTTCGAAGTGTGGAATTTATAATTCGGCAATTGAAATCCCGTAAATTGCCATTTTTGCAGCGATTCGCGGATGAGAACCGCAAGGAAACGTAAGCATCATTGCAATATTTAAAATGTCTGACATTGGTGATTCATATTTGACTTATTCACAGAGTCGAAATTTCTGATTTTAATGAACAAGTTTAGGAAATAGCTACTGTTAAATTGAAATTAATTAATAAAATGTTTATTTAAATTCTTTGCAATTAGAGGAAGAGAGAAAAAGCAGATCCAGATGTCTTCAGGTACACTGAAACAAAATTAGAACATTGTGGAATCAATTGAGAATTTAAAGGGGGATAAAATTTAAAAGTATTAACTTATTTACCTTCTAAAATTATTCTTAGAGTCGTAGACCCAGGGAGTGATACCTCCTCCAGTCTAAGGTTGAGGAAATTAACCTGGATTTACGGAAACAGAGAGGGCAGTAGATTTTCTTCAAATTGCTTTCGGGATAGCCAAAGTGAAAGGTCCGGGTCAAGGTGTCGATCTAGATTAGACAAAACACCCCTCAGCCTTTGAGCAACCAAATTATTTATTTGTTGTTGATCCCATGGTAATGCAGTCCTTAGAAAAATAGAAATGTGCCTCATAGTAGAAATTATCTCCTTGAATGAATTTGACTAAGACGAGACTCGAGGATGGCACGTGGTACTTGAAGAGTTTTTCTGAACTGGAGTCGAAGAAGACTCTTGATGACAGTACACAACTAGTTAACTTGATGGTAGATGCTGGACTGACGAATTTGGCAAGGGTGTCACCTTTTTTATAGTTCCTTACAAGGGAGCGGATGATATAATAACACATTTATTTTAATTGCTTTCGGGGTGAATTTTTATTTATTATTTTAATTTATCCACATGTGCTTAGTCCCCGTATATTAGGCAGATGAGTGACCCTACAGGATGTTAGCGGTTGCTGGACTAACACGAAGAAGACATGCAGTTGATTTGGCTGTGAGTTCTGGACTAAAGAGTTTTGACGAGGGTGGCACCTTTTTATACAGTTCCTCCAAATGAAACAAAATGTTAATGTCACCCATTTAAAATGCTTCTGGGCCAGTTTTTTTCTATTTATTAATTCGGTCGCATGTGTCAAGTCCCTGTATTAGTCAGGTGAGTGACTGTCGGTAGTAAAACAAACGATTTTCTAAAGTAACGAGACACGAAAAACGATTTAATGGTGACTGACTTGAGATAATAGTAGATGAAAGAAATGCAAACTGAGAACGTATGTTTGCAGTAGTGAGAAGGTGAATGTGCAAGGACGACAAAGATGTTTAACAGATGGTATAAGGACGTCATAAAGAAATAAGGATAAAATTTACATTTCGAGATAAATATGCTCAGCAGGTGCAATCACGGACGATGGAGTACTTTATGATGGTGTACTCTAGAGTGTTAAGCCTATCGTAAACGTAATTGCGGGTTCTATTTACAGAACGTGTCTAGTTTCAAGATGACCCACTGCTTATTATAATAATCGATAAGATGTCCTCCACTTTCCCAAACTCACTTGTTTCTCATAAGTTTTCTAAATTTATTCTCTTAAGATAATAATTCCCCTTCTTGAGTATTATATAAATAATATTTCTATCATATAACTAGTTTCTTATTTTCAAAAAACGGAATAAGGTACAAGATTAAACTTAACTTTAACTAAACCAGGCTGCCGAATTAGTTTCTTTTTTTTTTAATTACGCAAGCACTGAACTTAAATAATTAAATTAGGTCAGTGCTCGGAAGTCTTTTTAAAAAGTTAAAATGCGTCTCTGTTAAACTCAATCTCGTTGCATTATTTCTCATCATAGGGAATTATTCGAGAGAGAAAAAAACTTTAGTTCATTTTTCATGATCAAAGGAAATGTAGCACTTTGTTCGTGGCATGAAATTACTATTTAATTATGTCTGAAAACTAATTGATATTAAATTATTTTACAAAGATGTTTTAATTTTAAAGAAGGAATAAAGTAATCTTAACGTTCGAAACAAGTAATTGAACTAGTTAATACTTAAAGAATCGAAGAAATACGTTATAAGGATTTTCAATTATTCTTTTACGTAAAAGAAATTCTTTTCTATTAGTTTATAACATTTTTTATCAAATACGAATGTTTAATGCCAAATTTATAAATTTAGATGTATGTGAAATTGATTTACGAGATAGGGAGAGAGTGTAAATTAGACGATTTTGTCACATCTTGATGTCTCAGTTTTCCTTTTGTACTATGCTGTTAATTATTCTATTAAATAGATTTTCCTGTAGTTTAACTAAATTTAGAATATATATTCATCTATGTATGTTCTCGTGTATTATAATAGACTCTTCGTTATAAAGTAATTACGATGTATTCCGGAATTTAAATCAATATGATTTTGTACACTTGAGGTTGAATGTTCATCATAATTTGATCCTGATTAATATAATTATAGAAAATATCCAACTGTAATCGTTTGGGAATCAAGTGCTATTAAATTCTTGGTGTTGTAACAAACATTCTAATTAAAATAAAATAATTTTACGTTTTTGGTGTTACTGTTTATAAAACTGGTATTTGTTTGACAAAATTCGAAATGTGGGAACCAATATGGCGGATGAATTTTTAAAAGATTAATAGATTCATACAAAAAATGATAAGGGTTTTTGTAATTACAAATTATGAATTTACTACCAGTTTGAAAAAATCCAAAATGACGGATGAATTTTTAAAATATTAATAGATTCTTATGAAAAGTGGTATCTAAGTCTTTTTGGGGTAGCGGATTATGAATCTTATAATCGAAATAATGAAAGTCCTGAATATCATTTTTATAAAGTCACTTTTATATTAGTTACAAAATCTTTTTCATTTTTTTTCTATTACTCATTAAACTTTCTCGTTTTTGATAACTTTTTAGAAGGATTAAACAATTTTGTAAAACGTTTGTTTTTCCTATCTTCTAAAGTTTTTTTCTCGTCTTAATACTTATTTCCTTTGAGAAATGAAGTAAAACTGTTTAAAAATTAGTTTTTACACAATAAAAGGATAATATTGTTCCGCTGTATGATGGCTTTACAAAATGTGAAAGAAATTTTCAATTTATAATAAATTACAATTTCTGAACAAGACAGTTACACTAACCAAACGTTAAATAACTTGTGCTATTAATTTTTTACTACATTACCTAGCAAGATAACATTGACAAAAAACATTTTATCCAATTATGAATTCTTTTTATAAAAATTTTTACTCTGACAGAAAACTTTTTTACATTCCACTTTTTATATTATTATTATTAATTCTTTTTATTATTCTTTGTTGCTGGTACTTGTTTATTTTAATAAATTAAAGAGATCACTGAAAACAAAAGTTAATTTATCCAAAAAAAATGTCATTAGACAATGATATCGAGCGTATATTGTAGAAATAGGATAAGTTTGCTTAGTTTTTCCAACATTGTTATATTGCACTGCAGGTTCGTCTCTTTCATACTGTTCTCGCTCTTGTCCTCTTTTTTTCACTTATAGTCAATTAGAGATACCTTCTCACCACATTCTTCTCTTACTCCAGCTCCGAGTGGTACATTTTTTGCACGAACCACAAAGTACGTTATTTTAAAAAATTTAAATCTCAGCCACCATGTCGTGAAAATATATTCGCTAAAATTTCTAGATTATGTCAGATTTAAAGTGTAATGTGAAAATACGGTTTTCACCTCATGCACTCGCACCTCGATTGTCCATTCTTTTCATTATTTACAAATAAGGTTAATTTGCAAAAATAAAAATTAGTCAAAAAGTTTTAATGTTCTAGTTTTATGTTTAAGGCTCTTTTGGAGGCTTAGTTTAATATTCTTTCCAAACAAAATTAAATAAAATCTTATAAACTATTTTTTACTTCGTTTTATTTATGTTGCGAAGTATTAAAAAAAGTTTTTCCAACAATTTTTTAATAAGTTTTGTTGTTAATAATGTTTATTAAAGATTAGAGCTTGAAATTAAGGCAAAAAACTGGCGCAGAGGTAACGTATTACGTATCTAAAGTTATTTTTCAAAAATTCAAAATGGCGGATCCAATATGGCGGACAAGAAATAGAGTATTTGCTTGAAATACTCTACTTTCGAAGTGGGTAAAAAAATATTACATTTTTGAACTCCGAACAAGAAATGCAGTTCAGTAATTATATTTTCAGTACTCAGAAATGTTAATTTAAATTTTTTAGGTTAGTATATACCGATGAAAATGTTTCAGAAAATATATAAACTATGAAAAGAATTCATGTTTTATAGGCATGAATATTGTTTCACTGTTTGGTACTTCTCACCACTTGTATTCGAACGCTTGTTACGTTTATTTTGGCAAAGCGTCGATAGTCTTCCGAGTATTGAAATTCAATTTCATATCTGAGATATCTAAAGTGCATCTTGCACCTTAGAATATTTGTTCTGTTTCCAACTGCTTTTGAAACAACAGTGAAGAAACTGGCACCACTGGCACCGGAAGGTTTACTAGTTATTATTTCGAAAAAATAATGTAAAAAAGTTGTTACCTATTTAAATGAAAGAATGCGAATTTGTAACATTAATAAAAATGGTATAGGTAAAACTAAAAATTGACATAGTTTTCCAAATCATTTAAATTGATTAGAATTTTTCATTACACAGGTATGGAACTTTAATGAAATTCTGTCTTTGATCTTTGAAATTAAAAACAAAAATTAATTTCCAGGGGAATTAGAATTTTGAAGGGAAAATAAAAGTTTAGTATGTAGAGATTTATTTAGGATGTTATAATATGTTTTGTCTTCGTTCGATGGACAATTTTAGGGTTTAATGATAGTTAGCGAACCTCTGGATAATCGATTGCGCCAATTAAATATATCCTGTTTATGATTGAGTTGATTTTCTTTCTCTCGGACGAAAGTCAAATGTTGACGAACTCTTAAATCAATAATCGAATGATTTGCCCTAAACGTACCTTTTGTTTTGCTGTGGGAAAAATAAAGAGAGCGAAGCTTCCAATTTCGCGGTTTATATAGCCATCGAACCACCCAAAAGCTTTTGAAGCATTCTTCGATTTTACAGACCCTTTCAGTGTTTGAGTATTTCGACCCTATAGAAGTGATTCATAATCCGCGGATTTTACCACCTGTGTTATAAAAGGCGTCTTCCATTTACGCTTCACGTTTTCATATTCTGCCTTTTTACAGAAATATCCATAACCTTTAATTGATAATTACATTCAAATTTTAATATTAAGGTAGAATGTTACTTTTATCTTTCGTAATTTCTTTTGAACGTTTCCTGGGAATAATTAAAAATTTGCTGATATTATCTTTAAAATCAGTCTTGAAGACGTTAACCCAGTAAGTAATACCTCCTCCAGTCTGAGGTCGAGGAAATGATCATGACTAGCGTAAACACAGAATGCAGTAGATTTCCTTTAAATTGCTTTCGGACCAGTCAAAATGAAGGGTCCGGAGTCCAGGTGTCAAATTATTCAATTGACGTTGAAGTGCAAATAATGCAGTTCTTAGAAAAATAGAAATGTGCCTCATAGTAGAAATTATCTCCTTGAATGAATTTGACTAATACGAGACTCGAGGATGGCACGTGGTCATTGAAAAAGTTTTCTGAACTGGAGTCGAAGAAGACTCTTGATGACAGTACACAACTAGTTAACTTGATGGCAGTTGCTGGACTGACGAATTTGGCAAGGGCGTCACCTTTTATATACTTTCTTCTGAGGGAGGGGAGGATATGACAACACCACTTACTTTAATTAATTTCTAGGTCAATTTTTAATTATTAATTTAATTTAGGCACATGTGCTTAGTACCCTTAGGCAGGTGAGTGACCCTACAGGATGGTGGCGAAATACTGATTTAAAGATTTAGTTTCTACTGACCAAGTGTAAGACTATTGGATCGATGTTGTTTCAATTAAAAAAAGGAGGATTCAAATTTTCGTCTTTGGAAAATATTTTAAAAATGAAAAGTAAAAAAACATCCTGCTGATGTTACCCAATAGCAAAAATAAAAATTCCAAAATAACTGTTCTCTGCAAAATTTTGTTCTTTGTAATTTAATTATTTAATTTTTAATCCCAAATGGACAAAAAACTTATTCGCCCCTACGATTTCAATCTGTTAACGAATCAGTACTATTTAAATAGCTTCTCTTTTTCCATTTTTGAACGAAAAGTACTTTTAAAGCAAGTGGAGCCTCATATATGTGTAATGTGAAGTTTGAACCACGTAGTCTGCAGATAGTAGCTTCTTTGAAATATTAGTGTGGTAAGAAGTGTGCATTATTTAGCGAGACGGCTGCAACGAGGTTTGCTTGTACGTCTGTTTTACGCCTCTTCTTCCCTTCTACAGTCCGAAAGTCTCTAACTCATGCTCATCTAGTTTTACAGACCGAAATGTGGCGACCTTTCGAGCACTCGTATAAAAATTTCAAAGGAAGTTACAAAAAAAAAAAAAGAATACTTGCGACCCAAATAATTAAACTTCTGCGGTGCTATTTAAAGTAGAGTAAGATGTATCTCTAAAAAGAAAATATAATTAAAACATGTGTACATATATAGACATTTTTCCTACATATATCAACAATGTTTTTTTTTCTTCTTTCTTATGAAAATTGAAAAGTAGAATTTCAAAATTCCATAAAAAGATTCTTTTGAATCTATCCAAGTGAAATAATTATAAGGAAACTGTTTCACGAAAATTGCACAAGGAACCTTCATGTGTAATTCAGTATGTAATTCCGCTGAGTTAAGTTGAGAAAACCAAACATTTTTCAAAGTCCAAAAGAATGTAAATATTTTTAGAGCTGAAAAATGTTTTGGTTTTTTTATTTTTAAACTCGACAAGCTAGTTTTAGACGACTTTGAAATTGACATTAAATGTAAAAGTGAAAATAGATTTTAAGGACAGTTTGTATAAGTATTTTTGCAAATTTTTTATTTAGAGTTATGTAAATTCACTTGTTTGGTTAGTAAAGGTATAAATGAAATCGTTATTTTGAGTATACACTCAGATAAAATTGTTGTCAGGTTAGGTTAATATAAATGAATTTCAGCGCATTTAAATTTATGATAATTTACATTTTAATTGAAACTACAAAATATCAACGCTCACGACAAGCTTTTCAGATTATGAATTAACATAATTTTGTTTGATATAAACAAATATCAAATGAAGTAAAGTTCATGATGTGAAAATGTTTCTGATAATTGGACGCTAAGCTAAAATGTATTTTTCAAAGAACTATTTTTGCTCTTTTCAGGTGAATTAATAAGTTCATCAAAAGTGGGATTACTAAAGATGAAACCTATAATCTATAATGAAAAGTAATACTATCCGAGCACAATGATTGTAATTTGAATAAAATATTTTAAAATCATTCCAAAAATATCCTACGCTATGTAAGCAAAGAAAAGGAAAAATTTTATGACAGAAATCTGATATAGAAAACATCTTTCAAAAAGTGGTTTTGTTATTTCTTGAAATACCAACAAACATGTCTGGTAAAACTGTCAATTTTCGTAAAAAACAGTTCCCCAGCAATGTCTAAATGTGGATGGAAGTTTCTGAAGTATCGTTAAAAATGCAGCAGCCACAACAGATGAAAAATAATATTGTATATTTTTGTTCAGAGATCGAAAATGATAGTTCGACAAAACTCTAGTTTTTATTTATAGAGATTATTTAATTGATAAATAAAAAATTATGCAAAGACTAATTAATCATTAAACATGTTTTTATTCACTGTAGAACGTGTGGCATTTAAAATATTCTACAATATAATGAACACAAATAAGCACAAAGCATCAGTATTATTGATACAAGAAGTATATAAAAGAAGAAAGTACTTTTTAACGGAAAATTTGATATTTCCTTCTATCTTTAACAGAACCTGAAGTCAGGTAATCAAATTCCGTAGAATCCTGGAAATAGATCTTAAGCTCGTTAAGAAGAAATTCAACTCGGAACTAGGTTTTCTCTCAGAGGTAAACTCTAAAAAGAAAACGAGAGCCTCGACTCAAATATTTACAGTCTAACTTTCCAGCTGGGATTCCGGATCCTCATCTTTAATTGGTATTACCTTCGCTTTACCATCAAACAGCGCCTTTCAAACCGCCTCTTAAAATTGAAGGTACCCTCACATTTTCCTCAAGATTTCGGCAAAGCTTTACAACCTCGAGAAACACTAAGAAAGGAATGGAGTAAAAGGGAGGGTGGCGTCAAGGCTTTAATGGGATTCTATTTACAGGGTTCGTGCCTTGGCTAGGTAAACACTTCGTCGTCAACTCTTCCTCCTAGCCTCTTTGCCTCCTCTCGACCTCTGTTAGAAGCCCAACACAGTCTCAACGTCACAATCTTACCTTGCAAAGGAAATTCCCCAGTTTCAGACTCCTTCGGCTTTTCTCACTTTCATCCCTATGTGAATTCACAAATCCCACCTACCTCCCCCAACCCCTTCGACTGGCAGGCGGTGTTACAGGTTTGGAGGTTGCCACTTGACATTAGAGAAACTCAGCGTGTCTGCCAGAAGTATCGAACGTTTGCTTCGTCTTTGTAACAAGAACAAGAAACTCTGGATCCCGAGGCAAAATGTTACTTCCAACCAAATAAATCCGTTACATTCAGGACATAAACATGGTGATACATACTACACGTAGAATAGAAATGAAGCCAAAACAAAAATCCTCCAGTAATTTTGTTATTGTTTCTCGTGATTCTCCTTCTTGTGTTTCAATCCATTGCGCGGTAAAATTAATCAACAAAAAGTTTCGTTCGGCACAATTATCACATTTCTTAATGATGTTGAATGATGATACGATCGGGAAGTTGATTTTCAACATTTTCGACCGCCATATTGAATCCGTCATTTTGTTTTTTAAAAATCCGATAATCCGCGATCCTAAAAACCCCAAAATTATATATAAAAAAGAAAACAATTTGTCATAAAGATACATAAATAAGAAAAATAATTACAAATGCACTGCTGCTCTAATTTAAAGAGTCGTTTCTATAAAACATTTCTAAAATTTCTTTCTTTCTCTCTCGAAAGAAAACAGTGAATAGAGATAAAACTCTCGAAAAAAGAAAAATTCACAAAATCTAAAAGTTTGAAACTTAAGTAAGACGAAAAATAAAATGCGAACTGTTAAAATTTATAGCACCATCTCTAAACAGAACGGCATCTCTAAAGATTTTTCCTTAAGACAATATAACGCTGGGAATTCGTGTGGTACAATGTTGCTTGCTACAATGAATACACATGACGCTCACAACAAACACTGATCCTCAACTAAAGACTTTAGGAAAAGTTATACCCAGGTTTAAAAACACTTTTGGAATACAATGCCGTAAATTTAATTGTAATTCTAGAAACAACACTGAAAATAGAGAAAATAATAAAATTACTAAAAATGAACACTTGATTGTAGAAATCTAATAATTATAATAATAATCTAAAAAGAAAAATATTTCGGTAGTAAAATGAAAATTTCTATTTCAAACAATCTTTATTCACTGTTATTATAATAAAAGAGAAAAGGATTTGTTCTCGTAGTTAATGCAATAAAAAGTAAGAAAGGAGAAAGAAAAACAAAAGGAAAAAGTGAGATAAAATAAAAGGAAAGGAGGAATGCTCTTTCGACTGAATTTTCCAAGGAAGGAATGAGAGACTAAATTAAACACTAAAAGGAACTAAATAAACAAACTTTACAATTATGTATCTGATGAGAAACAAATTAAAAATTTATTAAACATTATTCAATTTTTAAAAGGAGAGTAAACTAATTAAAATTTTTGCAAATCAAATAATTAATGAATTCATTAAAAAATAAGAAGGGAATAGTAAGAGAAATGCGAAAAATGTTATTAAGCAAAAAGAAGAAATTAAAGACAAACTAAACTAAAATATAAACTATAAGGAAATAAAAAATTTTTGTTTTTGGTATCTCAGGTTACAAATCTCCAGTTAGTTCTAAAGGATTAAAAATAGAGAAATCAAAAGTGAGGATGAAACAAATCAAAACCGTAATTTTGGACTTACGGAGTCACTGATTACAAATTTAGTGTCAGATTTGAAAAATTCAAAATGGCGAATCCAATATGGAGGACGAAAACCGTTATTTGAACCTTTGGAGTCACTGATTACGAATTTAGTATGAGATTTGAAAAATTCAAAATGGCGAATCCAATATGGAGGACGAAAACCGTTATTTGAACCTTTGGAGTCACTAATTTCGAATTTGTCGTCAGATTTTAAAAAATTCAAAATGACGGATGTATATTTTTAAATTCATCAGAACATTGATAAATTTGTGCCTCTTTTAGAAAGAAGATCAATATACAAACCAACATTCCTATTCATTCAAAAATGCCTCATTTTTTCAAAAAATTATATTCATCTCATTCTCTTGCTAGTATAAATTCATTGTTTGCATAAAGCAATAATTTTTAAATTAATTTTCTCTCTATTTCCTTAGAGTATTCATAAGCAAACCAGTCAGTACTTTGTAATAGTTATACCAAGTTCCTAACCAAATCACAACTTTTTATTCTCCTACGTGCTTCTGTTTATACGTCTGCACAAAAGGGATTCCTCCTCGTTTTCTCATTGAAAACTTTTATTTATTCAATGATTTTTAATTTCTCCTTTCACAACTCTGCACTTTTTTCTTTTCATCAATTTTATTATAAATATATATATACATAATGTATGTCTTATTCTAAAGTTATTTGTAAATTATTTAAATTCGTTCAGCAAACTAGTTATAAAATTAAACAAATCAACTTAGGAAACGGAATTCAGAATAAACTTGATTCAAAGAGGTATAAGATTCTTTTACCAGAAAACTTGACTTCAAAGAAAAGGGCAGACTCAAAGAGTTCGTGGGCATATTTCTACATCTCAATCTAAATTGTAACGGAAAGTAAATTTACTTCGAGAATGATAGTTTTATTTTTAAAATACACAATTATGATTATGAGTTGTTACATAAGGAAGAGATTTGTAAATAGTGAATAATTTTTCTTATGCAGAAAATAAATGATGAAGGAGAAGAAAAATTTAGTTTTGTGTTATAGTTAATTCAGTTCTACGTAAATAAAATATACAATCGAATTTAATAGGGTTCCTTGTATTTTGCTTCATAACAGGTGTGGTCGAAGATTGTCTAACGCACGTGTGGCACGTGTAAAATATATCGAAAATAATTCCTCCTTGAAAAAGAAACTTAGGTGACAAATAATATTCTTTGTAAATACAATCGAAGAGACGTTAAATTTCTCCGATAGATTGGTAAACGGTTGAGGTCCCATGTGTCTGAAAATCGTGCAGGAATATCGCCCGGGAAACGTCATTTAACGATTAGCCATGCACCACTGCCGAAATTCAAATGTAAATGACACCCTCGGGAATCTCAAGTGAGTTGCGGAGGGTTGGACTTGAAACTCAAACCCCAAGCGACAAGTTTAAAGAGAAATCCCGGTATCTCGTTATCTTCATTTTTTTTTAATTTCTTATTGAACTAAACTATACAAACAGTACGAAGAGAATTTGGTTGTACGAAACTTTGCTAAAAACCTTCTTTTACAATTTCATGAACGAAAAACCTTCTTGACAGGTCATTTTCGCGCATCTTGAGTTAACTGAGGAATATGGTTTGTCGTCGTCCTACGCGTTCTCCTCTTCATCCTTCGTTCTTTCATTTATGTCTCTACATTTTCCTTCCATCAATTTTCATTGTGCTATCCTGTCATTTACAGGGGATGCAAAATCTGATCTTCAATTTACGTAAACATTCACAGATCCGTGAGTTTGTTTATTGATGGAAAATCTCAACCATTGATATTTGTTTTCTTGACAGTAAAAATGTGACGCATTTGTAAATGGGATTTTCATCAAAGAATTTTATTTTTAAACTTCATGTAATGCGAGTTGAATATTTTTTTGAAAATTTGACTATATGAAAAAATATGCCATCACTTTTTCGAGCATATCACGTCAAAAAAAGGAAATACAAAAAAACTTTAAAACGGTTAGAAGGATTTTGGTCTCTTGACTTACACTTTTTTTAAATATGTAGAAAAATTAAAATAACATTTTTTTAAAAACACAGAAATCTTCGTTAGAATTTCAGCTTTGAAATAAACTTTAGAAAATTAAAAAATGTTGATCCGTCATCGATTTATCATTAAAAATGTGAAGTCGTCTTGCGATCGATCGGTGCATTGAAATGGTGACGGCTCGATTCTGGCTTTGCGCAGCTGTGATTGGGAGAGGAACAGAGTTTTATGAAGAATTTGTCTTTTTTTCTCTCCCATTTGCAGTCGAATGAAACTAGAATCGAGTCGCCACATTTTCTAAAACTATTAACCAAAGAGAATCTAAATTTTGTTAACAAATGATTTTTGGCTGTTATGTACGTGATTATGTCATCAACATATTCATAAATGAAAATGTGATTTACAGAGTCCAAAATATGAAAATTGTTTGAAAAATTGTCAACACCATAAAAACCATGCTAAAATAAACTTCTCCAAAATTGATACAAGTACTTCAACTGAATATTTCATAAATTATAAAAACTTAGTTATTATAGTCAAGAGCATTAAAAATCGTTACGTTTTTGAAATATAATTTATAAGATTGATTACTGCTCAAAGCAGACTTGACGGATAAAAACTCATCAATGGCTGCTAAAGGTAAAGATAAATTACATTTTTTTGCAACAAAAAAAAGACTTTATGCCGGACGCGGGTTTAATTTTGACGAAGATATAGTTTTAATTCAATGTCATTTAATCTTCAATAAAATTCTAATTGATCTAAATGTGCAACGTAAAAACATTTTATTGTTTTCCAATGCAATAAAAGAGTATTAATATTCAAGCTATTAAATCATTAACTGCCACATGCTAAAAAGACGATAAACTAAAATATTTCCTGAATAAATGTTCTTTAAACAAACTGTCATCGAATGTTTCGAATATTCTGTTTTGTGAAAATATATTTATAAGTTACAATTGATATATCTTTTTAATGATATGTATACTACAATAGAATGTAAAATATTTCTTTCTTTAGACAGAAACAAAATTATTTCATTGATTGTGAGTGGTATACTTATTAAATATTTCTTTGATAGAAGAAAATATAAAGTTATTGAATGAAACACTCAGGTTTATTACATCAAGCTACGCGAGTTCTTTCTTTTATAGGATTTCTTGAATTTTTCTTATCCATTTTTACAAGCTCACAGAGAAAATTTATGTATAGAAATCTATAATTTGTTTGATCTGAATACATTTTCAGATTAAAAGTTGTTGTGTTCTCTTCTACTGCTTGATGTATGAAAAATATTATTCATATGCAACTATTATTGATTATAAACGTTATAATTCTGACATAGATAATTGCGTCTTTTATAATAATGCAAATGTTTATACTAAAAAAATTTATTTTCTCGTGTAAAAAAAATATTAGTTTTTCGATTTTTTGAACTGTAAACTAAGCCTTAAAGAAATTATTTATTATTTATTTAATTATTTATAACAGAAATTTGGAAAATTTAATATTTCACAATATAAAAAATCAATAGATTGTTGAAACAACATAGCCTTCTACATTTACCGAATTACATTTTAATACAACCTTCAAAGTTTGTCTTGAAAAGTTTTCGCTCACATTTCCAAGTCTAATGGGATTTTAACTAATTGTAAAAATAAACGAAACGTAAAACTTAGGAAAATTAATTTCCCTAGAATATAAACTTGTTCAATAAAGAAATAAAATTCCCTCACAAACTTATATATAGTTACGCTGAATTCGATCCAAAGAATGGTAAAAAATATGAAACCAAATTTATGTTATTTTTTCAGCTCTAAAACTTTTAATTATTACTTTTTTATTCAAAAGTTTACTGTAAGTAGCAATCTTTGGAAAATGGTCAAAAAAATTTTTTTTGGCTTAAGAGTTTTATGACAACAAAAACGTTTAGTTTAAATTAATACAAATTGATGGATTTATGACAAAATTTAATCTTTCTTTGCAGGGCGTTTGAACTATATTTATAATTTGTTTTAGAAAAATTATCGATCTAGCACTTTAATTTTTTAAAGAGGTGGTTTATTTTATGATGACAAACAACTTTAATTAGGTAAATGAGGGATCTTTCTCACCTTCGAAGTATCTCTTATCAAATCTCCACTCTATTCTGTTAAAATGATTGGCTGTTCATACAAGACCCGACCTTTGTGTAAGGGTCTTGATTAATTTGTCGTCGAGTGCTGTTCGTATCCCTGAGGATTTAAAGTAACTGTTGCGGAAATAAAGAGATCAGGAACTACATTTTACTCATAGCTTGTATTGTTCTAAAAGAAAATGGATTTTCTTTGGTCGCATCACCTTTCTTCTAATTTTCTTTCATTAGTTTGATTTGATACGAAGAATACTGGGATATTTCTCAAAAATTCCTATATAAATTGTCCAATGTCAAAGCATCTTAAGTCTTATAATTCGGTAGCTCCTAAGTTTTACGGTCTGCCAAAAATTCATAAACCACAGGTTCCAATGAGACCAGTCACTTCTTTTCGTGGATCACCAACTTACAATTTGTCACAATTCATTAGTACGCCCATAAAGAAAATTATTAGAAATTCAGAGTTTCATATAAAAAATAGTTTTGAGTTTGTAAATAAAATTAAAGATTATTATATTCCTAATGACTTCATTTTGGTCTCACTTGATGTTAAATCACTTTTTACAAACGTTCCCAAGGAATTAGTTTTAAAATGCACTAAATTAAAATGGAGAGAAATCAGACAGCACACAGATATTTCCGACAATATATTTTTGGACATTTTAGAATTTTGTATTGATAGTGCTTATTGCTCTTTCAATGGTAAATATTATAAACAGATTTTTGGTACTCCGATGGGTTCTCCATTATCTGGTACCATAGCTGACTTAGTTATGGAGAAACTAGAATCGGATGTTCTTAGTAAATTGATTGATTATATTGATTGATTATATTTTTTATTTTAGATATGTGGATGATGTTATTACATGTATCCACAAAGATAGTGTTAATAGTATTCTTGATGCTTTCAACAGCTATAATAATAATATACAATTTACCATTGAAATTGAAAATAACGGTCGCATTAGTTTTTTGGACACCCTTCTAATAAGAGAGAACAACTCTATCATTACTGATAGGTATCACAAAGATACTTTTTCTGGTAGATATTTGAATTATAATTCTAATGTTTCTAGTAAAGATAAAATTTCAATTGTTTATGGTGGACAGAGCAATTAAATTGTCTGATAAAAAATTTTTTAATAAAAATTTGAAATTTGTTCACGATATCCTAATTGAGAATAATTACCCTGTAAATTTTTTAAATAAATATATTAATTTACGTTACCAATTTTTATTAAATAACAATGGTAATGATAGTAATGTCAAAGAACCTTTTTCTTCCACTAATTTAGTCGTTTTGCCTTATGTTAACGAGCTGCAATATTGTTTTAAAAATTTATTTAATGAATATAATGTTGGTGTCGTTTTCTCTTATGACAAGGATCCGTTTAAAATCTTTTCAAAAAATAAAGACCCTACTTCTTTTGATTTAAAATCGCATTTGGTTTATTGTGTTCCTTGCCAATGTGGAGCTTGCTACATTGGTGAAACTGGTAGATATATTAAAGACAGATTGAATGAATACAGGAGGGATTGTAAGAACGATAGTAGAAAAACAGCTTTGGTCACTCATGCACATGAAAACGACCATCTATTTAATTTCGGAGCTACTAACATCATATGTAACGAACGCAATTACAGACGAAGGAAATTTAGAGAGATGTTTCGCATTCTCAGGTCCGAAAACTCTGTTAATAAACAGACTGATTTAAATAATTTAAATCAGTTTTATCATTCGTTAATTCTCAGCACTAATTAAATAGTATATTTATTTTGTATCAGAATTTTCTTAAATTGCTGCTTTTGTGAAATTTGAAATTATCTACTGTATAGGGTTCTTCTTTACCATGTGTAGAGGTACTTTTCAAATTCACTTACTATCACTTTAATTCTCTATTATATTAGAACAATTGGGATCAAGCATGCAAACACATGTCTTGTCTTTCCTTTTATTTTTCAGTTTATTATTTTTGTTTTTAACAACATGTTTTTCTTTTTTAAGTGTGTCTTTGTTGACAGAATAAAATGTGTTGTTTTTTTTCAATTATATTTTTAGTAATTTCCACTAAGAAACCCTCTTGGTAAGTTATAGATTGTGTTATTATGTTATAGGTTATGTTCTTCCGGAATTTCTTCCGATGTATATTTCTTTCACTAATAATTGTATGTAATTTCAGTTTTAAAATTATCTGAGGATGCGTGTCGTCGACGGGCAAAAGCTAATAAATAATTATCAAATTATATGAATGGATTTTTCAAAACAAAATAAGATCTCACTAAAATTAATAATCCAAACAAAATAACATCGTAATATAATACTGGGATATGTTTATTTCGGTACTTAAAAAATACTTAGCTAATCATTTTTGACATGTCTAATACAGGGACTAAGCATGTATGCATAAATTAAATCAACAATAAAAAATTTACCTCGAAAATAATTAGAGTGATGTTATATCCTCCCCTCCCTTGAAAAAAGTATATAAAAGGTGACACCTTTGTCAAATTCGTCAGTTCAGCAACTGCCATTAAGTTAACTAGTTGTGTACTGTCATAGTCTTCTTCGACTCCAGTCCAGAAAACCTCAGCAAGTACCAAGTGCCTTCTTCGAGTCTCTTCTTAGTGAAATTCATCCAAGGAAATAATTTCTACTACCAAGCACATTTCTATTTTTCGAAGGACTGCATTACCATGGGATCGATAACAAATTAATAATTCGGTGAGGGGTGTTTAATCTAATTAGCATCGACAGCTACATTTCAAATCTTTTACTTTGGCTAGTCCAAAAGCAACTTGAGGGAAATCTACTCCATTTTCTGTTTCCGCTAGACAAGGTCATCTGTTCGACCCCACACTAAAAGAGATATCGTTTGCTAAGTCTGTGACTCTAATTTAAATTGTAATTAACTAATACTTTAAGGGCTGATTTCACTAAACTCAATTAAAAGTTAATCAATGATTAAAGCCAGTTTAACGGCTTGTAATTGGTTAATTGAGGATTTAATCATTGATTAACTTTTAATCGTCATTGGTGAAACTGTCCCTAGATGTTGTCCTTATTTTAATTCTCATTGATTCCACAAAGTTCTAATTTTATTTCAGTGTGTTTGAAGACGTTTGGATCTACTCTTTTTCTGCCTTTCTAATTGTAAAAGATTCAAATAAAAACGTTAATAATTTAATTTCAATTTTAACAGTTAGTTTTTCTGAAACCTTGTCCTTAGGATCAGAAACTTTTCCTCTGTTAATAATTCAGGTATAAGCCACCGATTTCAGTCACTTTAAATATATATAAATTAGGGTTTATTTCGTTTCCTTCTGAGACATAACATCACTGTACAATAAATAAGAAAATGATCCATAATTTAGTTTATATTATTAAATAAATGATTAGGGAATGTAGGGTTGATGTGTATCGTTAGTACAGCGATGTTTGGTGGCTAATGATTGATAACCTTATGCAATATTCTTTTTTCTGCAGAATTGAATGATCTGAAAAATAACTAATGAGTCTATCCGCTGAAGTCGGAACCTTCCAATGATAATTTATTTAATAATATAAATTTACGGTTTGGATACGTTTCTAATTTCCCTATCCATTTCCGAGTTTTTTCACAATTGATTAAATCTAAAGAAAGTTTTCAGAAACATAATATTCGGCTTGCTCTAAATGTATAAAAAAATGTATTTTTCTATACCTTTACAAAATAATGAAAAACAACTATAAAACTTGATATCCGTATGTGCACAGTACATGAAGCAGATACCTCAAAGAGATAAAATACAATGAAACGTTTGAGCTACCTTCCACAATGGGAAGGGAAGGCTCAGTATGTAAAGCTGCCCTTGGTTGCATGGGGGATGTGCGAGGGGTCAAAAAGAGGACTTACGTGGTTTATGGTTAACCCCTAACTTGAATATAACTAGAGGAACTTTATCATGTTGAATAATCGCTTTATAAAATTAATAAACAAATGAATTCTTAAAATTATTATGCTATCTAGTCATTCTGCGAAATAAAAATAAAGTAATTCATTTAAAGAATTATTTTCTTAGTCTTCTCATTTTCTCTAAGTCCTGATTTTGGACGTTTTCTTTCCATTGGTGAAACTGGCAATTGCCGCTTGGATTTTTGATGGCAACAAGCTGACTGATCCTCTATTGGTGCTTTTAAAAATTGTTTCAATTTCCACTATTGTTTTGAAGAGAAAATCTTTTTACCCTTTTTCAATAATAAGCTGTATTCGTTGTTACTTACATTTATTATTGATCACCTATATAACTTGGTGCCGAAAACTTGACTGTTTTAGATGAAAATTTAATTTTTGATAAGATAATTAATGTGATCTAATTCAGAGATATAGTAGACAGACCAGAATTACAACAGTTTAAAATAGTTATAATAATTGTATTCAGGACATTAAATTGTATTTTCAAATATTTCGTAAATGATATAAAATAATTATCAAACTAAAGTCCTTTAGCAGAAAATCATATAGATGAAATTGAATTTCTAGTCAAACTAGCTACACTCCAATTAGTTCACGTGTATTATCAACAAATTAAACGGAATTGTTCTATACAGACTATTGTGAATTCTCTTTGCCTATCTAGTTCTGTTTCTAATGTACATACATCATCAGAACTTGATTTTAATGTCAAAACTGACACTGATGCACATCATTAATGACTTTATATTTATCGAGAATAAACATTTACCGAAAATATACAAATCGAAATAGTAGTAAATTAACATTTAAATGACATTTCTGTTCATATTTAATTTCTAATAATTTTTCTACTAATTCTAAAGTATCTTCGTCAGTTACAATCTTTTCTAAATTATAATTTCAGATTTTTGTGTTTCATTGAAGAAAAAAATATCAGAATCATGATCAGAACTGTAATCGAAATTTCATGGAAATTGCTATCGGATTTCCAGTGGAATTTCCAATATGAATTTCGACATGGAAAGAAATGTTATTTGAAATATTAACAAAATTATCAAACAGTTTTTTATAAAAACGGATATTACACTGGAAAAAAAATTTTTGCGGAAAATTTCCAAAATCTTTGTGACGCAATTTTAACCACAAAAGGTAAATTTCCGCTATGAAATCTGGTGAAACTTTCCCCTTACAATCGTAGGGAATTTTTCCTCTAAAATCTTGTGGAATCTTTCCCTCTCAATCGTGGGGAATTTTCCCTTAAAAATCTTGGGGAATTTTCCCTTTAAAATCTTGGTGAATTTTCTCTTTAAAATCTTTGGGAACTTACCCTTCAAATCATGGTAAATATTTTCTTTAAAATCTTTAGGAATTTTCCCTTTAGAACCTAGAGGAATAGTCCCCGAAAAATCACAAAGTATTTTCCCTTCAGAAACTTAAAGAATTCTCCACTTGAAACCTGATTATTTTTCCTTTGAAAACTTAATAAATTGTTACGTCAAAACGAGAAACCTTTATAAATTTACCTAACGTTCCTCGTTTTAAATTAGTTTCAAATAAATTGAATCTAATTTGGGATAAGGATAAGTCAATGAGCCTACTAAATGTTGTGAAAGAATAATTTATTTAAAAACCAACAAGAAAGAAAAGTATTGACAAAAATACAATGAATATAATTATAATTTACAAATCTTACTTTAAGAATAACGATTACTGGTGATCAATGAGCTGGTGATAATAATCTGTTAATCCAATCTTGAAAGGGCACTTCACAAAAATGGGCCTCCGACAGTTGTCCTTATTGTGGGATTTTATCACTGTTGTTTGCACTAAGGTGATAGTGTTTTGTATTTTGAAATTATTTGCTTCCTTCCAGACGGTTGTCGGTAGTTGAGCAAATTTCGATGGTTCGAAATTTTGGAATGTCTTGTTTCAATATAGATTTTATCGAAACTTGAATCTATCTCCCAAATGATAATTTTTGAGAATTATTTAAAGTTTTATTTTAAGAACTGGGGAAAAAGTCTAAAAACGAAGTTCGTTTTAATTTAAACACTTGGAAAAATAGTTGTGTTCACTTCAAATTACACTTGTTTGGAAATTAATACTTGTTGGTAGACTTGGGTTGATTTTAAACACTTGGGAGTTCACTTTTAACTTTGTACTTTTAGTTCACTTGTAGACGATGTGTTCTGCCTTCGCATGATTATAAGTGGGGATATGTGCCGCTGGTTCAGTTAGCTGTTCCTCACACGTTATTTCACTGCTTGAGTGGGACTATGGGGAAGTTGCTTAATAGATTATTTTTTGTTCGTTCGTTGATTTCCTTGCTTATAGGAAGGTCGTTGAAATGATGCTTAATCGTTATTCTGATTATATTATTCAAGGGTAATATTGTCTGTGGCAAAGGTTTTTACATACTTCTAAATATTACTATTCTTTCTTGGATTTGATACAATTTGTATATTCGCTGTAAGATATATATTATAACAATGACCATAAAAATACTGAATATAATGTAGAGAGTGTATTAATACAATAACAAACATTTTAATAATTAATAACAATAATAATATCTTACAATATATAGGTAAGATTTAATATTTAAAAAGAGAATAAACACGCAATTATTATAAGTAAATGTAGTACATTAGGAATAAGTTACGGACGTAACAGAATGTTCCAGAATAGGAAACTCTTTAATATATGGATTGTCAGAATTAAAACTTATTGAACAAATGTTTGAAAGATTGTTTATTATATTATTGCAAGTAACCAGAAATATTTTTTAAATATTAATTCTGAATAAGAAATTACA
Organism: Leptopilina drosophilae; assembly: GCA_032873175.1. Taxonomy (NCBI): domain Eukaryota; kingdom Metazoa; phylum Arthropoda; class Insecta; order Hymenoptera; family Figitidae; genus Leptopilina; species Leptopilina drosophilae. Next base: position 33,577,056 of record CM065486.1, on the reverse strand, counting down.
ATTTTATTAATTAACTTCCTATCATTCAACTTCACAGCATTATAGATATTAATTAATTTCTTTCCTTTCGATTCAGAAATTACCTTTAGATATTGCTAAAATTTTCCGTTTATTCGTAAAAATGACAATTCGAAAAAATGGCGATTGGCAAAAGTGACATTTTGTTAAAATAACAGTTCGGTAAAATGACAATTCGCAAACATGACATTTGAGTTCTGAAAAAGACTTAAAATACGTCAAGGCATTTTATATTTTTTACTAAGAGAAATTTTTTTTATGTAATTCATAGTAAATGTATCGTTAAATGTTTTATGACGTTATTTTTACGACTTACGTCACAATAGCACTAATCTGAGAATATTTTTCTAGTATCTAAATTTTGGTAGTATTAATTGTCTTTGTTAAAGGAAATTTGTTAGTGTTTCGTTTTAGCATTTGTTTTTGCAATTATTCTACACTTAACAGAAGTCTAATTGAAATGTTGGCGCTCCACATTAAGGAATTTTGACAAATGAGTTTAGTTTTAGTTAGTTGGCAGGCTTTGTCAAACGAAAGCGATTTCGTCTGGCAAAGAAGCTTTCCTTTTGGGTTAATTGACAGGTTCCTATGGTCAAGAAGGTCGCAATCTTGCCATAGGAAAAGTCGCGTTAGTTTAAGTGACGTAGTGTTAGTAATTCAGAGTTCTGGGAGAAGCAAGGTAGGAGAAAGAACCCTTTTGTATGAAATTTTCGAAAATACTGATAAGCCACTTCACGCCAAAATTCAGTACTAATTCCAAAATTAATATAATTCTGAAAAACTTTTTTTGAATCTCTCTCTCTCTCTCTCTCTCTCTCTTGCCATCGATTCCTCATTGTGTTAACATCGTTAGTTAATCTCTCCCGTTTTAGTAAAATGTAATAAACTAGGAATAAGTTCCAGTTTGGTTACAGTTTATTTTTTTTACGATTTTGAATTATTAAATAATATGTTACAGTTAAATTAATTATTTCAGTTAATTATTAATCTAATTTATGTGAAGTGAATTTATCATTCGGTAGTTTATTATTAATCTAATACTTTAATTATTAGTCTAATGTTTTCTCTAATAAATAATAGATTACATGTGTGTAAAATAAAATCATGATTGTCACGAGTCAACTTATCATCGACGCAAAAGCTGTAAATTATTTATACTATTTATGATTATGATTATTTGTTACAATTCAGAATACTTAACTAATTCTACTTATGGTATTTCAATATTTTAATAACTCTTTATAAACGAGAAAATGATTATCAAGAGTTTATTGTAATTTATTTATTAAATTTCTTTGATACAATATATTTAATTATTTTATCTAACTGATTGTTGGTTTATTTATTGGGATCTCTTGTGGGGGCGTGGCTTAATAATTTGACCTACTCTCAGTAGTACCATTTTTCGACACCGCGTTAAAAAGCTACTCTGGTTGGTGGAAGCTGGACAAGTTTAGACAAAATGCCCTACTGTCAAAGGTTACAAAAATTTTCAACTGAGAGCGTCTCACGGTACAAGAGATCCCAATAATGTCACTATTATATTTTAAACTACCTTCTCGCTTAAATACAAACCCCGCCCTTCTCTCCGTGACCAGCATAGCTGCCTAGCACCGGCCGGTACAAAAATCTAGTTAGTAATAATGTTTGTCTAATCGGTCTTAGTTTTTTAATAATGATGATATAGTGCTTTTTTATTATATATGTTTTAATCCACTTGACAATACCAGCGATACAAAAGTTGCCTGGCGTCCTTCTGGTGACCGCCTAGAAAAACTATAAAGAACTAGATTGCACAAGTAACGTTTTCTTTAGTTAAGTATTAAAATTCGGTTGAATACAGATTTTCGTTATGTAAAATAAAACAGTATGTTTAAAATTACAATTTCAGAATTATTAATTTAAGAATAATTGGTTATTGTTAGTGTTCTATATTCAGTTTCCTTATAAAGTGTAGAAAAAAAGCGTTACTGGAATTTTTTTCACATTCTACGCAGCGGAAAAGATTTTTATACGGATAAATTTTCAAAAGAGGGAAATTTTCTTCTCATAATACAATTAAGTGTTGTTTTTAAATTAAATGATTCTTCGAGTTTATGGCTTCAGTTGCTTTAAAATAAATGTTTGTGTATGTGTGTGTATAAAAAAAGAAAGAAAAGATTTTTAATTAAATTTCTTTATGAATAATGTTGTTGGTATATACATTTCACTTTATTAACTATGTATTATGTTTATAGTGCTACAAACACTAACCATATATATTCGTTTGTCAATGTATGAGTTTAGGAAGGCAGGAATTTGGTAGCACACGTTTAGGTGTGCATTATACATGAGAACATAGAGGGTGCACTTTGTATTTCGAGCGACATGAGTAAACTTCTTTAAGCATGGTAAAGTATGTTGCAAAAAATGCATCTGGATGTCGGTGAGTTTTTAGAGTACGTGAATTTGAAGGTTTGCAAAAAGTGTTTACGACATACAAGAGGCCTCCAAGACTGACGGGGTGAACTACACTTCAGGCTTATGAATATATATATATGCGTATATATGTATATACATATATTGAGTTATAGAACCTTGAAAGTCACTGCGTGAAAAAAAAATTTTTTTTACAAAAAAAGAGTTATAGTTTCACAGGGTGACATGGTTTTCCTTTAGGAAAAATTTATAGTGAACATCCTTTCTTCTGAATATTTTGGAATATTCTGTGAAAATTCTTGAAAAATTCTTTTCCACGACTGTAAAACATAATTTAATATTCTGTACGACCATTCTGTTTAAGTGTTATTACATTTTTTTTATATTTTTTAACATTTTATGTTTACCTACTTTCAGCTGAATATACGAAAACTCAATTTTAAAAAATGTTTGAGAAATAATTATAGGATTGTTTTTGAATCTAAAATCTTGTGCACAAGTTTCTGTCAAATGACCCACTATTGTTTTAGAAAAATAATTCATGTTTAGATAAAAGTCGCCTTTCAATACGACAATTAATAAATGTAATTGATTATATGAAGGATGTGAAAACTTTTTACAAACATGACTTTTACGATCCTTACACTTTTATCTGTATCTTTAAAAATAATTTTGAAAAGGTCTTGAAAATGTCTCGTCTGATAACTTTATCAACATTCTACAATCTATAACCTACCAATAAAAAGTTATTGAGTTTTTACTACCGCTGTAAACTTACTTTTTCTGTAAAAAGTAATATTTTATAGTTATTTCTAAAATCGTAAACCTGCAAATAAAAGTTGTAGAGATATAAAATATATTTTTTCTTGTCATATTAGTAGGCTGTACAGGTGAGAAAAAGCAAAGTTAACAATCGTCCAGTATGGCTCATTTAGGAACCAAGTTTTCTGTAATAATTATTCATTAAGTTGTTACGTCAAAAACAAGAAACCTTTTTAAATATACTTAACGTTCCTCGTTTTAAATTCGTTTCATAAATGAATTTAATTTGGGATGAGGATAAGTCAATGAGCCTACTAAATGTTATGAGAGAATAATTTATTGAAAAACCAACAAGAAAGAAAAGAGTTGACAAAAATACAATGAGTACAAAATTATAAATCTTACTTAAAGAATAATGATTACTGGTTGTGAGATGATAATAATCTGGTAATCCGATCTGGACCGGTGTTGAGCACTAGACGTAAAGGGGCCGCTCAACTTATCCTTAATGGTTGCTGTTGTTTACACTAATGAGATAGTGTATTGTATTCCGGAAAAATATCTGCTTATTCCAGACGTTTGTCGCCTCTTGAGCAAATTTCGATTGTTCGAAATTTGGTATGCGTTGTTTCAATATTAGACTTTTGTTTACACTCGAATTTATTTCCAAGTTTATATTTTGGAAACTGTTAAAATTCATATTTTAAAAACTAATGTGTAGGATGTTAATTTGAAATTGATTTCAAAATTAATACTTGGAGTTCACTTTTAAATAATGTTCAAAATTAATACTTGAGGAAATAGTTCACTTTTAACGTTATACGTTGAAGATTAATATTTGGAGTTTACTTTCAAATAATATTTAAAAATAATGCTGGGACGATGTTCACTTTTTTACAGGTAGATCTAGACTAATTGATTTCCAAAAAAATATTCTCTGTTCTAACCAGAATTTGTATCCCTTTTTATATAAAGATTCCTTATTAGTGTAATGCTTTGAAATCATGCACGTGTTGATATTGGTTTAAGTGGGAGTAACGGGCGACTGTTGGCTCTCTCATTGTCAGTTGTAATAAGTCAATTCCCCAATAATCAGAGAGAGGGAGAGAGTTTGGCATTTAAGAGGGGAGAGTCAAATTAAAGTAAGTAGAATTTCTTCTAAGATAGTTAAGTTCCCGACGCGATATATGTCGGACTCACGAGTATTCCGGAAGGGGAACTGATCACTCCCTAAATTATATTTGACTGTCTAGATTTGCACTGTTCCTGTGGACCATTGTGTCCAGAAATATTTATATTCTATTTTATTGTGGATATCCGCATCCTTACTGTGAACCGTTGTGTCTATACACATTTTTGTGAAGATAAAGTTCATTGTGCTCTCCTCTCTCATCACCAATCTTTTTGGATATACCATTTCTGGTTGACTGTCGACTGCAGGGGATTTTGGGACAACTAGCTTCAATCACTGAGGACTCATCACAACGCATTATTGTTATTAAATTAATCATTTGACTTTTTATATGTATATATGTATGTGTGAGGTGTGAGTGTGCATGTCGTGTAATTTTGAATTCTAAAGATAAATATTCGCAGTTATAAAAATTGAAATAATTTGATAAATAAGAAATAAATGTATATATATATATATATATATGTCATTTGATTAAATCGAATGTGTTTGTTTAAATAATGCCTTTGCAACATTCTCCAAATAGTTCCTCTGCGTCACACAGTATTGAGAATTGTATGGAAAACTGCTAGACTCTGGGCGACTGAAGATTTTCCTCCTGCTATCTATGCGGTCACTTTCCAGTGCTTATGGAAACATGCACGTGTCAATATTAGTTAGAATGTAAGTGGGGTTAACGGGAGACTGTTGCCTCTTCTCAATTTGGGAATTGTATAGAAAACTTCTAGACTGTGGGCGACTGATGAATTTTCTTTTTCTTCTCTCTTATATTTGTTACAATTTGTATTTTGTTTTAAATATATAATAACAATTGCCATATGTTAAAAATATGCTGAATACAATAGTATAAAATACATAAAATACAATAATAGAATATATAAGTAGAATACAATAAGGAAATACATGCATAAATATTATATTGAAATTAGGTACATTAACAAGAAGTTACGGACTTAAAAAAGTATTCAAAAAAGCTTTTTTGGAAAATTAACAATAATAAAATTCCAAAGATTTAAACAAACTGTTCTTATTTAAATTAGTACTAATTTCTGTTAACTCCTAAAGATTTGGAAATAGTTTCGAACTCAAAGATTGCATCATGCTCTGAATAAATCGAAGTTCTATTAAGCATTGAATTGAGAGGACACGTTCTTTTTTAGCTATCAGAGAACGTTTAGAATGGCGGATTAAATGGAAAAAGCAAAATAATATCTTTGCTATTGATCTCCCTTGTATGTTCAGTTTAACATCAACCTTTGAAAAACTATCCTGCTTTAAAGGGGATGATTTCTGGAATAACATTAATAGGACTTCCTTATTCGATGAACGATGCAAACTTTCATATGCAAAAGAAACTGACCATCCCATGGAGTAATGTCGTGCAATCAATGAGGAGGAAATGAGAAATGTAGTTATTAAAACTACAAACTTTCAGCGCCTAGGGTCAGATAGAGTTAATAATCTATGGTGGAAAAGTTTACTTCAATTTATTAACATCTGATCCGCATACTTTCCACCCTTGTCTTTAGAGACTACTCTCTAGGAAAGGACAAACAATAGTCTGGCAAAAAAATTAGTAAGCTGCTCTAAAAATTAGGAGTATTAAGATGAGACAAAATTATAACTTTATGGAATTAGTCGAATTGGAGTGAAAGTGAAGTGAAAATTGAGTGAATGTAAATTTTTAGTGAAAGCGGAGTGAAGTAAAGTGCAAACTGAGTTAATGTAAATTTTTAGTGAAAGTGAAGTGAAAATGAAGTGAAAAATAAAATACAAATAGATTTTAAGTGACAGTGGAGTGGAAATAAATTAATAAAGGGAAAAGATTATGTTTTCATGCCGTTGGCTTTCTTCTCTGCAAGAATATGCAAAAGTTTCTTTACTAAAATTAAGCTCATTATCACTAATAATGTGGACCTTACATCACCTTCAATTCCACTGAAAACCATTACTTGGAGTTGGTTTAGTTTCTCTATCGCAGTAGTGAGCTAAATCCCTAGTCCATCAAACAGCCTGCCGATTGCAGGAACTCAGGTTTCAGTATCGTTTAATTGATTGAGTTAATTACATCCAGTTGAATTTCTCAAAATTACAAAAAAAATTTCCACAGAAAAGAAATTGACCATCAAAATAAATGTATAATTTTCTGTACCTGTAGATGAAAATATTATTAGTACTATTTAAAAAATTATATTTCAAACTGCAGATATTAAAGTAAAATTTTTACTGTCTAAACTGTAACATATACTCCACCAGTTTTATTAAATATTTAAAACAAGAAATATGCTTAATTAATAATTAAAGTTTTGCACTAGTTTCAGTTATCATTTAAATTAAAAGAAAATTTATTTCTCCGATGCAATATGAGAAACAGTATTGGATGAAAATGGTAATAAAAGAGGAACCAAATACTTTTTAATGTAATCCCTCGTCAATATTTGCAGAAATTTTATAACTGAATGCATTTATTGAAATTGCGCTGCAATAAAAGTAATTAAAAATTTCATATTAAATGTAATAACATACTTTGTTACTTTGTATATTAATGTAAAAAAAATATTGTTAATCCGCAGCCAAACGATACTTAAATTCTGGTCAATGAACTTCTGCAGAATATACTCTGATGAACCACGTGGAATCGACGTTACGACATATAGAGTTTATCGATCGTTTTGCGGCGTGCCACCACTGCTTCACTGCAATTAGATTTTGATGAAGATTATAAATTTTCGATTGATTTTGTACGCTTCGTGAATATTTACTAAGTGAAGTAACAGACATTTACAATGACATAAGGAACTTTTAAAATTACATTAAATATTGTGTTTTCAATTTATATTCTATTTAAAATGTGTAAAATAATTATAACTTTAGCTATTCAATAAAATCCACTCGATACCGCTTTGGATTTTATGCGGAAATATTCCTTCTTTTTTAGAAACAATTTCAATAGATTTAGCTGCTGGGGTCGCTTACGTAATTTCAGTTCTCTTTCAATCCACTTTCATTTTCACTTAAAATTTATTTTCACTTCATAGCACTTCATTTTCACTTCACATTCACTTCACATTCACTTTCACTTCACTTTCACTTCACTTCACTTTCACTTCACTTTCACTTCACTTTCACTTCACTTTCACTTCAACTCAAAATTCATTTTTACTTTAATTTCACTTCACTTCTACTCCACTTTTACTCTAAATTTATTTTTATTCCACTCTTACTTCATATTTATTTAAAACTTTTCTTCTTTCACTTACACTTCACTATCATTTTGACTCAAAATTAATTTTCACTCCTCTTTCACTTGACTTTCATTTAAAATTTAATTGTATTCCACTTTACGTCACTTTAAGAGTATTTTCACCTTAAATCAAATTTTATTTCATGATTTCTTTTTTCCAATACGATGTTAAAGTTCTTAACGTTGACCAATGAAAATGTGAAGTGATAATGAAGTAAAAATAAATTTTGGGTAAATGTGAAGTGAGAATGAAGTGAAAATAAATTTTGAGTTAAAATGGAGTGAAATTGGAAAGTAAAAAATTTGTGAGTGAAATTGAAGTGAAAATGGATTGATAACAAATTTTGAATGAAAGTGAAAGTGGAGTGAAAATAAATTTGGAGTGAAAGTGAATTGAAAATAAATTTTGAGTGAAAGTGAAGTGAAAATGGGTTGATAAAAATTTTGAATGAAAGTGAAAGTGGAGTGAAAATAAATTTGGAGTGAAAGTGAATTGAAAATAAATTTTGAGTGAAAGTGAAGTGAAAATGGATTGATAAAAAATTTTGAATGAAAGTGAAAGTGGAGTGAAAATAAATTTGGAGTAAAAGTGAAGTGAAAATAAGGTGTATTTGGAAAAATTACATCAGCGTGAAAAAAACTTTTTGTGGTAGACCTAATAATTTTTCATTAATCAAAACGAAAGCCACCAGGGGAAAAATGTAACCTTTTGTTAATATCTTATTTCCATATTTACCTGGAAATAAGGTGCACCACATACTGAGAAAGAATAAGAAATGCGTTGCTGAAGATTTAATACCTTCGAACAACATTCTCATTAGTATTTAATCTACTTCATCAGTTTCAATATCTTGAGTTTGTACATCGAATAAGTTTGCCATCTTTAAAGAATTTTTTTCACAATTTGACTTAAATGATAAAGAAGAAAAATCTGTAAGCATATTAATAATAATAAACAAATTTTATTAAGTTTAGAGAAGGTAATGGCAGTTCCCTATATATTACAGATTTCTGCACCGACATTTACCGACATTTTTTAGTTTAGGGTGGTCTTAGTTTTTACCAGGTTTTAAAATAAAAATTTTAAATAATATTTTCTTAAATTTCCTCTATTAGTCTTGATTCTTTTGAAGATCAATAATATATATTCCTCGAAGAAATAAAATTAGAAATTTTTTACTTTCTAATAATTATAGACCATTAGAGGGTTCATTTATAAAAGTTCATATTGAATAAATAATGTCTTTTTTTTCTTCTTTTGTCTCATTAAGCGTCAAACAAACCAGAGTTTAATGGGTCTTTGTAAAAACAAGGTGGATTCTAGGTACGTGAGAAATGGCACGTTTTGCTTTCGCAAGGGAATGTATCAACTCATGTGGAAATTTAAGAGAAAAAGTGACTAAATTGGTGCACTCTGACAAGCACTGTCTTATCATCAGGGTATTTTTAAATTATCCATAATTATTTTAATTCAAAAATCATATATTTAAAAAATTTTTATCTTTCACTTAAAGAATTTAATGATTATTTTATATATTTCTTGCAATTTTTCCTAAATTTTCACTAACAATAAGTGAAAAAATTAATTTCTTTGTATTATCTATTTTCAGAACCTAGAGAAATGTTTCTATTGTTTAAATTTAAAAATTTTGTATTTAAATGTTTATTTTAAAAAAAGTGATTAACTGGATGATTGATGGATTTACTGGTAAATGAAGATAATAAAAAATTGAATCAAAATTTTGGCCTAAAATACCATCCGAAGTATAAAACCATTTTTTTTCTCTAAAAGTAATTTTATTAGTAATTGGAAATGATAGGATATGACCAATATGAGAGCAATGAAATTTTCAGTACATATTAGAAGAGTTTATAGCCTCAAACTTTATATGAAACATGAACCTACTCGAGAGGAAACTTCCGTTTATAGCCAACGCTGTAATTGGTAAAGTACAGAAAGCAGTCAAAATGTATATTTTCGTGTTCAGTCGAAAAAGCTGTCACCATATGGCTTTAATGTAAATATATTTAAAAATTTATTTTTCAAAATGAAAATTTATTTTTACGTTCTTACACATACCGCAAAGACGACTTAAACGAGTTTCATTGATTTTCAGAGATATATGGAACTTTTTTTAATTTTTGCAATTCAAATTATTTAGAAGTATCTGGAGTTTGAAACCGAATAGAAAAGATGTAAAATTATTGTTGTTCTGAAAATTTGTATTCCTATTGAGGGAATAGCTGATTTTTTGTAAAAGAATTGAAAAAGAATAAATGCAGTTCCATTACAAAGGACTTTTACCATGAAACCATTTTCCCTCAGTCGGTGAAGACATAAAAAATCAATTTAAGTTAAATAGTCATTGGTGGTCTGCCCATTCTAGTAGCAAGTTCTTTGCATACCACGGAAATTGCTTTTAAATGTTATTTTGCTCTATACATTTTGCATATCTGATTAAAAGTCAAATGCAGTGGGTAATATTTCTTTTTGATAATGCCTTTTGGAAATTCAACGACAAATATAACCGTCAGGTTTATGGTACTTGCATGGGTTCGTCAATTTCTGGTCTTTTTGTAGATATTGTTATGGAGGACCTTGAGAATTCTTGTAATGCCAGTCTATGCTTTGAACCTTTATTTTTCTACAGATACGTTGATGATATAATTAATTGCATACTGAAGGAGAAAATTTTCTAAATGATTAACACTTTAATGTAGGTCATAATCTTTTAATTCTTTTCACAAATTTCTTCTTCAATATCCTCTAATTCCGCAATTCTCTTTTCACGTTCCGTGGTTCACTTGTCAACCAAATTCCGCCTTTCAGATTTCACATTCCTCCATTCCATGTTCATAGGCCTTCACACATTGGGCTTTTATTTTGAATTGCAATGACATTCTGGGTTCAATACGTTCCAGGCGTTTCCTTGTATAATTCCTTCACAGTCCTAAAGTCGACTAATAAAAACGTCCTATTGAATAACTGATAAAAACTTCGCGGGATGATACTTTATAATTTTTTCATAATTTTCTTTTATACCATCCATGCATGAAAATAAAAAGCATGAATCTGATTAAATTTTACGCGAACAGGAAAAATTGACTAGTCATCGTAAGTATCGCAATGAGAATAAGAAGATGCACCTCCTAAAAGCGACCCATCTTCTTTGGTATAAGTCTTCGTGAATAGAAAATCATAAATCTACTGATAATAATCAATAAATGTCGGTCGATGATTTATTCTCCACTGTTGCTAATTATAGTTACATGAATCTCCACTGGGAGCGTCTTCCCTCCCCAGAGACGTCTATTCGTCAAGATGGACGCACCCGTTGTTTTGACAGGTGATCAATAATTTCAATCACGATTCGTCTTCTTGACACTGTTGAATAATCAGGAATCGCTATGTGCCCAGAAGCACTTCGCTTGGTGATTTGAGATTTCATTTGATGACGAAGGTCCTGCATTATTACGTACGTTGTATTTAATTACAACCAGGTATGGGGAATTATTTTTAAATCAATTCATAATTATTGTGGCCAATGAACTTAAAATTAAGACTGAGGATGGAACAATTTCACCAAACTTGCCTAACCTTTCCCGAGAACTGCTTAAAATAAACTACCAACTTATTTTATTTACAGTATATATACCAAAAATACCCAGATAGAAATCGATTTTTTACTTCTATGGGTACTAACTTCTCATTTTTAAGAATCCCATTGTTTTCCAATGTATCACGATGGCAATACTTCAAAAACTCCCAGCGTGATAGCGTGAAATATTGACAACAACCACCTTCTGTAAATCTGACGTGAAGTTAAGTGTGAGTATTTGCGGTTTGAACAACACAAAAATCGTGTAACAGTAATAATAAAAATGTATGACGTGGTATTGCGATGAAGCACAGTGATTAAAGCAGTGTACGACGTAACAGGAAATGGACGAACCCCTAGTGGAGCGTTATACGTTTAGCTGTGCGTTCAGGACAAAGGTGAAAATTTTGCATCTGTTGGAAATGCCAGGCTATGGAATTAGTGCACAGTATGTGGCGCAATTTGATGTTGGTTTGACATCGACCTGACGTTACATGTTGCTGTTCTGATAAAACGATAGGCTCCAATAGAGGGGCCGTTACACAGGATCTATGAATCAGCCACAGTAAGCCATTATTCCCGCCTTTGACCAGAACACGCTATTTGTTATTTTACACTTTGGGTGATGCTCTCATTAATCAACCTTCCACTCTCTGCTCATTCTATTGAAAAAAAATTTTCGTTTATTCTGGTTCTGGCAAAAAAAAATTATTCCCTAATAGAAATGTTAACATTCAATATTTATCGAACCGCACATTCTTCTTTTTTTAATTTTTCAATTAAAAGCTGTCATTTGTCAGTGTAATCACTAACATGACTGCTGTATTAAAACGATTTTTCAAACACAAACTATTTATTATAACTAAAACTAAACAAACTATTGTTTGATTGATAAAATTTTACATCTTAATAGACATGAAAACGAGACGTGAGTATATTTTGAAGAATAATAAACTAACTAGTGGGAAAAACTCCCAACCGATTTTTTTTAAGAGTTGTAAAAGCTCGCAACGTCAAAACTCAAGTGGAATTTCGTCATCCCTTGTTATTTCATAATTGTTTCTGCCCTCTGAACAGAGGTAATTGCAAGCACATTTTAACATAATGAATTTAAACTTGAATTCACATTTAACTTTGCAAATTTACATACCTCATTCTTTTCATTCATATAAACAGTTCGGGAAATATTTTAAAGTAATTTAACCCTTTAACACCCCTGGGACATGTGCATCCCACTTATAAAAAGCTCAATATCCATAAACAAAATTAATATATTTCATTCAAATTTTGTGCAATTTCTTCAGATATAAAAAGGCCTTAAAAATATGTTAAGCGGAAAGTTTCTAAAACTTTGCTATTTTTTAAAAAGTATATAAACAACTGTTAAAATTTGCAGATCAGAAAATTTTGGATTTACTTGAAACTCATTACACTACTAATTCCAAGAATTAAAAGAAAGTCACCGCCATATTGGATCCGCCATTTTGGATTTTGAAAAACCGAATTCGAATTCGTTATTAGCGTTCCTAAAAACATGTTAGATTTTTAATTTCCTCCTACCTTTCCAAAAACATTAAAGATTTAAGATACTTAGTAACTTCATAATTAAGTTTCTTGCCATTATATAAGTGAAGTCAATTTTGTAAAAATAGAACAATTTAAATAATTAAAAGTCGACCCGTAAGCTCGTCAAGAAGCAACGTACTCACATGTCAAACTTTACCAACTTTCCTGTAATCAGCTCTCCATTTTAGAAATCCTATTCGGAAATACAAGATATCCAAGTGACATTTATGAGCTTCCTAAAATTAGAAGTTTTATATGATTTTTCAGGTACATACTTGGATATTCCAATTTCCGGAAACTTGTCGATATCCGTATAATGTATGTAAGACATTCTGAAATATCTGATACTGTAAAAGATCATTCTAGAATCAAAAAAAGGAATAAAAATATTTTTTCATGTACTTGGTTTATTTCCCCTTAATTCAACGGGGACAAAATTAACCAATTAAATTATTTAATTCAAGGTCTGGTGCATCCAATTCACTGAATTTCGATCACACCACAGAACTTACAAAATTGCACAAATTAACTTGGAAACTACTTCGTTCATTAAATTTAACTTATATTTTCCAACCACTTATGTGTAATTCATTAAATTTTATCGAAACATTAAAAAACTGGCCAGGGTGTCGGTTTTATAATTTCACTTCATTTTCACTCAAAATTTATTTTCACTCAATTTTCACTTCACTTTCATTTAAAATTTAATTTCACTTAATTTTCATTTCACATTCACTCCACTTTCACTTTCACTAAAAAATTTTTCATTGCATTTTCACTTTACTTTCATTCCACTTTCACTTTCATCAAAAAATTTTTTGCACTCAATTTTCACTTTCGCCCAGAATATTTTTCCTCTCTATTTTCACATATTTCCATTCAGAATTCCAAAGGGAATTTTTTTAAAGAAGTTCTAGAGGGAATCATTTCATATTTTTAAAGATAACAAAAAACTACCATTAGTATTTTAAATATGTCAATTAAAAAAAATCATAAAATACATTACAGTATTTTTTTGTTTCATCCCACATTTTCACTCAAAATTTATATTTCTTTTTTCCACTTAATTTTCACATCAGCCTCATTGCACCTTCACTTTCGCTTACAATTCTTTTTCACTCCACTTTCACATTCACTCAAAATTTTTTTTACAATATTTCTACTTCTCTTTCACTCTGCATTCAGACGAAATGTTTTTTCACTTTATTTTCACTTCACTTTCATTACATATTCACTCAAAATTTTTTTCATTGCAATTTCACTTCACTTTCACTCTACTTTTACTTTTACTCAATATTTATTTTCACATTCACTTCACTTTCAGTCACAATATGTTTTCAGTTTACTTTCACTTCATTTTCATTCCACTTTCACTAAAAAAAATTTCATTGCATTTTCATTTCACTTTAACTATACTTTTACTTTCACTCAAAATTTACTTTCATTTTATTTTTACTTTCCTTCACGTTGACCAACGAAATAGTGAAGTGACAATTAAGTGGAAATACATTTTGAGTGAAAGTGCAGTGAAATTGAAGAAAAAATTTATTTTTTCACTTTACTTTCACTCCACTTTCATTCAAAATTTATTTGCAATCAGTTTTCACTTCCTTTCACTCCACTTTCACTAAAATATTTTTTCAATTATGATTACTTTCACTCCATTTTCACTTCAATTTCACTAAAAAAATTATTTGCACTCAATTTTCATTTCACTCCCACTTTACTTCCACGAAAAATTTATTTTCACTCAATTTTCATTTCACTTTCACTCAAAATTTATTTTCACTTCAATTTCACTTCACTTCCACTGAAAATTTATTTTCACTTACTTTTCACTTCCTTTCACTCCACTGTCACTTAAATTTTTTTTTTGAATTCATGTTTATTTTCACTCCACTTTCATTCTAACTTTATTTTTACTCAAAAATTTTTTTGCTTCATTTTCATTCCATTTTCACTGCACTTTTACTTAAAATATTTTTCAATTCACGATTACTGTCACTCCACTTTCATTCAAACTTTATTTTCACTTAATTTTTACCTCACTTTCACTGAAAATTTATTTTAACTCCATTTTCCCTTAAATTTAACTGCACTTTCACTCAAAATGTATTTCCACTTAATTTTCACTTCACTATTTCGTTGGTCAACGTGAGGTAAAGTAAAAATAAAATGAAAATAAATTTTGAGTGAAAGTTCAATAGAGTGAAAGTGAAGTGAAAATACAATGAAAAATTTTTTAGTGAAAGTGGAATGAAAATGAAGTGAAAGTAAAGTGAAAAAATAAATTTTCACTTTAATTTCACTGCACTTTCACTCAAAATTTGTTTGCACTCAATTTTCACTTCCTTTCACTCTAACTTTCACTTACTATTTTAAGTGGAGTGAAAGGAAGTTAAAATTGAGTGCAAATAAATTTTGAGTGAACGTGGAGTAATAGTGAAGTGAATATTGAGTGAAAATAAATTCTGAGTGAAAGTGAAAATGGAGTGAAATTACGTAATTGACCCCCCGATCAGTTTTTCAAAATCCAAAATGGTGGATGCAAAATGGCGGATATTGTCTAAAATTTTTGTAGATTACTCTTCCGATTCGTTTTGCAGTAAATATAAATTCTGTTTTAAAATTTAAAAATAATAATTAATTTTCTTATTTGTTTCAGTGAGAGAAGTTACATTATCTGAACTCAGGGACTCCGTGGTGAGGTTACAGGACAGAGTGAAGTTAGTGTGCAGAACGAGAGGATCGCCTCCTCCAAAAGTGCATTGGCTTAAAGACGGAATACTTCTTCATCCACGAAGAGGACTCCGAATTCAACACAAACGGTGTGTAAATTACTGTATTATCATAAAATGTTAATTAATTCAGGAAATATTATTAGGAAAATGAGGGTCAATACTACGATTTAGTTTCATATCAGATGGTTTAGTTTCTTCTAGTTTTTAAATGGGCGATCATTGTGATAAGAATAATCAATATGTAAATCAGCATTGTAATATTTGCAATTCTCTTTAGTTATTAGCATGTTATTAGCATTTCGATATTTCTTTTACTCTTGTGTTTTTTGCATTCGGTACTTTGATATTATCTTGAACAGATCTTTACTTCCTTAAGCATTTTTTTTACATGTCCAAAGAAATTGATTTGCCTTGTTTTTAAATCCAAACTATATTATGAATACATTGAGAATGGAATAATTATTCATATAATGAATTATTTTACTGGTTTGAATATAACATGTCGATATGTCAGTTACTTAACACATAATTTCACGTAAAAAATATCTACAAATTTTGCCAATATCTCCAATATTTGACTGCATAATAGATGAGCATTTTCATTATAGCTAATAAATTCTTTTGTTTAATGTATTTAAAATAAAATTTTAATTTCTTTTTAACCGAATATAAATAAAATACATTATAATGTAAAAGTCCATATTTTCTTTGGCATACATTTATCGTACTTTAGAATTACGATTCATTTATTACTAATATTATCGAACATTTTTTATTTAACATCTTTTATGATTTTGAATTTTGTCATTTGTTTTTGAATTTACAGAATATTGACTCAAATAAAATACAGAATGATCAGAATTGGCAATTTTGAAAGCACCTCTCTCGCAAGTACTTCAAATAAATAAAAATATTTTATCATTGCCCGTATTTTTAATTAAAAATTGTACAAACATTAAAAAAGATTTAAAGGACAGTTACATTTGCTTTTAGTTCAGGTTCATTTTATTAAAAAAAGGAGAACGAAATATTTCTGTAATTTTTATACTTTTAAAAATATTTTTGAGTGTCAAATTATAAAAGAAGGAAGTTTTTGTGTAATACAATTACAAACTGGATCCATTAGTTTTTCAAATAGTTTTTTTTCCACATAGTTAGGGTTTTCACTAAAGTTTTCAGTCTTTGCAAACTATGTGGATTTAGTTTTTCCAGAAGAACAACGATTCTTGAATTAAATTACAAAAAAGATTCATTTAAGGGTAGAGAAAACGACACGATTTTTGCAGGAATAAACGACCACTATTACAATTAGCGTAATGGTTCGAACAGGTGCACCTTATTACGATTGCGAACGATGCTAACGCGCGGTCCTTAAGACAACACTGCACGCCTTGACCACTTGGCCTCTCGAGATTGCAAAAACTCGATTTCCTTCGTTTATAGAGCACTTTTCTACCCCAATCAAATATCATACATAATTCAAGAACCACTTTAACACTTTCACTGTAGCACGTCAATTCTAACAATTTAGGACTTTCATTCCATATAGTAAAAAAAAATTGGAAAGAAATTTGATGGATCCTAATAAAATTGATGTAACCTAATAGATGGAAAGTAGGGTTCCGATAAGGTTTGAAAAATAATTTAATGAGCATTCTCTCGTGTATTTTAAAATGAATATAAACATTAATTTATGTTCACTTTAAAATACACGATAACTGCCACTTTTTAGTAATGATCCACTTGTACCCAGCCGTCAATCAATATCTTCTCTAGACTAATTTTCAACCTTTTTTTTACTTACACCTCCAATTTGGCTTCAACACTTCAATTCAATACTTTATACTTTTTTCACACCTTGTTCTTTATCATTTGCCCTTTCATTCAGCTAAAACTTCAACCATTCTCCCTGTTACAACAGGGAACACAACAAGGCTTAACAACTAAATGGAGAACACGAAAACTTGAAACACGACTTTACACTTGGAAGAAGGAAAGCCAAATTCGTCATGAAATAATAGTGATTTTTTTTAATTTTTGGAAAAAATGAAATATTATACGTTTTAATTAATATTTTTAAAACCGTAAATTTATAAACCTTTCTTAGGTGACTAGTTAACTCTCTGCTATCCCCAAAATACCCCAAGTAACAACATTTAGCTGAATTCCGTTGAATTTTTCAAAATTAATCCGACATCTTGGATCCGCCATAATGGATTTTTATTTCGTGGTATATATTTGTTTTCCGTGAGCTCACAAGTATGAAATATAGATATGAAGCGATGTTTGTTGGCCAAGGTTTGCCAACTTCATTAGGCTAAATTTATTCAACAGAAAAAAGCACTTTAATGTTTATAAAGGTCTAAAGCCTAAAGGTCTATTGTCACAAAAGTAATAACAATTTATAGTATTCTACCTAATTCATTAAAACATAGAGAAAGGTTTTAATTTGTCATAGATTAAAATATAATAAATAAATAACAATAAATACAACACAAATTCCACATAAAATAATTAAAATTATAAATTAAAAAGCAAGACCTTCGTTTAGGATAACACAATCTCAGCAGGTAAAAAAGAACATGTTAATTTGGTCATTGATATCCTTAACTCTTATAATCAAAATCTACAGTTCGCCATGGAAAAATAAAATTCTATTAACTTTCTTGATTTAAATCTTATTAGAGATAACAATAAAATTATTACAAATTAGTATCAAAAACCGACTTCATCGGATAGACTAATCAATTATTATTCAGATCATCCAATTCAACAAAAAAAGAATATTGTTCATAACCTTGTTGACAGAGCAATTTCATTGTCTAACAAAAATTCTATTTTGATAACTTGAAAAAAATAAAAATTATTTTGAAAAACAATAACTATTCTTTTGACTTTAGGGGAGAGTGGGTCAAACCGGACCCCCTAACAGTTTTTTGACTCTTGTGACTAAACGAATCAACCGATTTCATTTTTCGAGGGCTTGTTTGAAAGATCATTTAATTGCGCAACTTTTTCCCAGAGACACCTATACTTCATCTTTTATTGTTTAGTTGCTGTGTTAACTTTAAAAAATTTTGCAAACGGTCCGGTTTGCCCCACAGGCTCATTTTGAGAATAAATGTTTGTCAAAAAGAAACGCTTTGCAAATTCATCAAAGTTTTTGGTGGTTATCGGAAATATTGAGGGGGTCCGGTTTACCCACCGGTCCGGTTTGCCCCACTCTCCCCTATTGAAAAACATAAAAAAATTCGTATGAAGAAAATAAAATTTTCCGATTTAAAAAATAATAATAACAATACTAATATTTATAGTCAAATCCTTAAAGTTTGTTTACCTTTTAATAAAAAATGTTTTTTCTAGTTGTCTAATATTCTTAAAGAGTTTCATTGCACTTCTATTCCTTTTATAAATAGCTATTCTAATTCCATCATTAAACAAATGTTGTGTATAAGTTTAATTGTAAAAACTGTTCTGCAACATATATATTGACGAGACGAAACGATCATTATACTAACTCGCATAAATAAACACAAAAAAGAAAACGACAACTCTGTAGATTAAAAATTTTATAAAATGACGAATATCTGAAATGATCCATATTAAAACAAAATAGTTTTACTGCTAACAGAAAGGAAGATATTTTTACTCTAAACAAGACTTTGTTTCCTCTTTTTAGATATATAGAATCTTGCCTATAATGACAAAACAATAACATAACTTGTTGACAACCTGTGTTTATATATCAGTTCATTGACTCTTCTTTCTATCATTTTGACTTTCTTATATAAGTTAACTTTTTATTAATTTTAATTTTGATAGTATAAATAAAGGAAGTTTCTTTTACGTCATATTTAAGCCTTTGATGACCGCAATTTTGAACATTTCAAAATCAGCTACTTGGCATATGATTCTATAAAAAAATTCTTAACATTTTTAAAAATCAAAAAATAATATTTTTTCAAATTAAAATTATGTATAATTTTCATGTGTCCCTTAATTTTTAAAAAATTAGTTGTTAACGACACAATTATCAAAAACTAATATGATTAAGAATCAAAAATAAAAATACTGTTCACTTTACTTTCACTTCACTTTTAGATTCACTCAAATTTTATTTTCACTTCATTTTTGTTACGTCCCAAAAAAATGTAAAATAACAATACTTGTCTTAGATTTAATTAAATATTAAAATTTAATTAAATCAGAATTGTTTTAATCTTGAACTTTTACGTCCAATAGCTTGGTAATACTTTCAATAATTTTTTCTTTTGATTAATTCAATTAATATGGAAATGACAAAAATATTAGCAGAAATAATTCCATACATTCACATAAGACGTATGAAACATTTCCGGAATTAGGGATGTCTTAAAGTTAAAAGAGAAAGAAAAGAAAGACATCAAATTTTAATTTGTACTCAATTTTTAATAATACTGAACTGCCGGATCAAAGAAGGGCACATAACTAATGTAATTCAAATGAGTTATGTGCATTCTTTGATCCGGCAGCTCAATTTAAAGATGAAAATGTTAAAATTGGATCTTGATCGAAGACGAAGTTGAGATCGGTACAATAGTATAATATTCGATAGAATTTTCAAACTTGAAAATAAAAACTTTTGAGGTCTTTTAAAACTTGAATAACTTTTAAGATTTCTAAGAATTTTGGCACTTGTTTGCAAACTTTGTTAAATGATGAATGAATGTTTTTGACTGTTAGAGCTGAGAAGTTTGAAGGATTGAATTTTTAGAATTTTGAAGGATAATTGTGACTGACTTTTTCTTAAGGAACACATATATTTATGTATAACAGTTTCCACTACTGATTTTCTCAAGGGAGGAAAATTCGGGGATGAAAATATTGTAGAAAGGGAAATAGAGGTAGAGCATTTTTAGGACTGGTTTAAGATAAAAAAATGCATTAAGAAATGAGCCTGATAGGCGAATTTTGGGTCCGTCCCATTTTTATCACTTTTAAGCGTAGGAGGATCATTGAAAAAGGGGCTTCCTCAACTTCATCTCCCTTTCCAACTTCAATTTCTAGAATTTACAGAAATAGCACTTTTCTTTAATTTTACCATATTTTCTAAATTCAACATAATAATGTACGGTTGTTTATAATAATTAGTTTAGCAATTGCAATTATTATTATTAACAATTAAAAAATAATTCATTATTTACTTAACACAAACAATTCGATGTAATTTACGTTCTTAATTGTTTATTGCTAATTATTTGTTTATAATATTCAGAACATGAAAATTAGTTAATTAATTTATGTCAATTTTATGTAGTTAAAAATATTTTCGATTTGTTAGAAATATTTATTTTGTTAATAATTTTTATTGTTAATTAATAATAATAAATTATTATGTTAATCAGCAAAATTGCGGCCAATTGATTAAAAATTTCTTTAAATTTTCTTTACAAAATTGATATGGAAGCAGATAAAAATAAAAACAAATATATCGTTGGAAAGGTAATGAAACAAGCTTTCCAATGATGTTAGTATCAAGTTTCTAAATTTATACGCCTAGGCTCGGTAGCCTTATAAATAAAGCGAAAAGCGTCCTGCTGGCAGGACCGGGTTTCATCATTTTGTGACTAAAAATTATATGAATTTTTGAAAAATTCAATTTCTTTAAGCTTCTTTGGTTTGAACTTACAAGCTCGACATTTACATGCGCTGAAAGCTTGTTTCATCACCTTTTCAACGATATATTTTACTTTTTGTTTATGTCAATCCATAATAGTTTTATTTAGCGATTTCGGACGGACTCACCTGAGTCTTTTTGGTCCTGCCGGAAGGACGTTGGACGTTCTATCATTAAACAGAGTATTTTTTTAAAAGAATTTAATATTATTCACGTGAAAACATATGTCGATAAAATTGTGTAAAAAAGGGACTGTTGTATAAAATAAGGTTCATTTTTATGGAATTTTATCTTCATTTTGGGGGTATAGACTAAAAGGACATAGTTTCAAGAAATCTCTATTTGTTTGTGGAGACGAAGATAGTACACTCTCAGATTAAAACTCAAAATTTTAGAGTATTGACTTTTAGGCTTACAACTATCTTCTTTCATTTTAACATATTTTCTTGAAATATGTTTTCTGTATCCCTTTGCCGAAAGTACTGTCTTCCCGGTCTGAATTGGCTCCGGGAATAGCGACTTTTGAGGCCGGCTCGACTGACCAATCGCGTGCTCTCTTGGTTACAAAAATTTAAGAACTCGTACACGTTAGCATAGGAACCACATAGGCACATTATTTACAGAGCTCATGTTTTGACAGAAATTGGCACTAACCTGAATTGAGATAACCAAAATAATCCATTAAATTTCATATTTTCTTTTATTATTTTTTATTTATTTAAAAATATTGTAATTTAAATACAAAAAATTATAATGTTAAAAATCTTTATTTTGAACGACATTTCATAGATGTCACTTGATCGTAAACCGAATATCGTAAAAAAAGGTATATTACTATTATTAAATATTTATTTGTATAAAAGAAAATTTTACTTCTAATTATTTTTTACTCATAATTTTTTGTCGGGCGGGTAATTTATTAAGTTCTTTTATTATTCAAACCATAATTATTTAACGTACTTTCGGCTGGGGATACAGAAAAATTGTATACGACACACGGCCAGAAAGTTGGATTTCCTGGCCGGCGTGATATATAAGACCGAGGCGAAGCCGAGGCTTTATATAACACGCACTATTGAGTCAAAGTGAAAGTGGAGTGAAAGTAAAGTGAAACTGAAGTAAAAATAAATTTTGAATGAAAGTGAAAATAGAATTAAAGTAAAGTTTGTGTTTTTATTGCGTTACAAATTCTTTTGGTATATTACTTGATTTTATATAATTTTAATACAGGTTATTGTTCTAAAGATTGTGACAATATAAAATGTTGTGAAGTCATACGTAACAGCTAACTTTACCAAACTGAGTGCAATATTAACTCTTTATACAGTAGGCTTTAAATTATTTACTATTTTAGAAGATAAATATACATGCTACATCATACCATTATGGGCAAACACGCTAGTAACTGTGAATATCTGCAGGCTTCGCATATTCGTGGCTATAGCACCATCTAAATAGCATTCGAAGTGCGCAAATTCCAAACTGCATAAGTAAATATCTCCAAAACAAAAGCAAGCTTTTAATGTACATGCACACGTTTAGGCACATAAACATATATCCTAAAATTAACTAACCTTTCCTTTGATAAAGAACTTGGGTACTGTTAAGTATTGATAAAATTCTATTACACAAAATAAGAGAAAACATTTATCCACTCATACTACAGACTTTAAACTATTTGAAAACGCAAACAATATTTATTCAGCAAATATAAAACTTTAGAACTCTCTAAGTTTATTTTAATTTCCTGACTAAAGATTGTGCATATTTTTATGATAATAATTTATAATTTTTCCCTCAACACAAATTTAATGACCAAATGAACTTGCTGAACGTTTTTAATTTAAAGAATAAATTATTTATTTATGGTTTATAAATTATTTATCATATCGATATTGACAACCTTATCCTATATTTCACACTATGAATGTAGCAATTAGTAAATATAATATTTATTAAATGTTGAATTATCAAAACTTATAATTCAGATGACAGAAGACAACTTCGTCTGATTGCAGATTTATAATTATATTTACTTTTTAAATCACGTGAAAAAATTATATAATCAATAGGGCGATTATTCATTCTCTTTACTCTTTCTATAAAATAAATTATTGCTAGTGACAGTCAAATAATTTTCCTGTTTTTAAAATACACTTAAAAATTCGTGTAAACAAAATAGAATTTTTTCGTTTAGAATAAAACCTTCGAGGAACATATTTTTAGTTTCAATATATAATAATTACGAAGTTTCGTCCTTAGTGTTCTTTTTGGTCCGATTACAAATCAGAAACATATTTTTAATAATTCAAAATGGCGGATCCAATATGGTGGACGAAATTTATAGATAATTTATATTTTTGTTTGAAACCTGTTAGCTTGGGGGTTTTTGTGATCCCTAAATTCAAATCCAAATTGGTGGATACAAATTCCTAAAATTTTTTTCGTTTAAAAAAAAATTGGACCTCATTTTTATATTTTTAATGCAAAAAAAAGTATAAAGTAGATTTAAAAAGTATTTTAAAATTATATTTAGATGAATCTAATTACTAACCTAATTATAGATTAATTATTGAAAATTTCCCGGTTTGTTGTGAATGCGCTTCCTTATTCCGGAACAACTATGTAATCATTCACAATTGCAGTTTGGAAATTATCCAACATCCCACAAACGGACAAAATAATAATGGACAAATATATATTCATACAAGTAGTAGTTTGATTAATAGAGTTCAGTACTAATTGGCACAACAGAATGTTCGACTATTATAATAAGGACAATATTATTTTAGAAAATATAATGGAATACGAGATACATTTCTATTTTTTTTTCTTTTATTCTCACAAAAAATTATATTTAATTTTCTCCTTCAATTTTATTTCTAAAAACTTTTTCTATCGAAAGTTTACACATAAAATATAAAAGGCCGTATTCGAGCGGGAAGATTCCGTTTCTCTTATTCTAGACTTCTTTATTTTTCTCTTCTTTAACTTAAATATCTAAAAAGGAAGAAGCCGGGCTTTCATCTCAGTATATCGTTCAACAGAATTTAAATTTAATGGAATTCTTGTTAATATATACGAAAGATGATGTTATGTATTATTTTGCTCAACAATGTATTGGAAAATCACTTTTGTTATCTTTGAAAATGTTCGCATTATATTTATTGCTTTTGGGATCTAATTTAATAAAATTTGGTGCTTACAATATCCTTGTCAATTTCGATATCATTGCTCAGTACGCTTTATGGTCTTGTAATATCGTTAACACTTGCGATAGAACACGTCTACCGCTATTTCGAATTACTAAGCTTAGATAACATTGGAAGCAGCATTGACTCTTATTACTTTAGTGTTTCTACGGTTTTGCACTTTAGCAAAAAGTGAGACGTTAGAATTTATTTGAGAAAGAGATAAATTTTTAGTTTGGAATAAATTAAGTTTAAATTAAATTTAATGTTTAGATGGAGTTAAGTTTTATGTTGGGAAATAAAATGGATTAGCGAATTTCATGGTGTGGAGCAATTTGAAAATGTCGCAATTTCAGGGGACATTAAATTGAAAACGTGAACGACAGTTAAAATTAATAAAATTCTACTAAAACTGAAATAAATAAATTTGTGACTAGCAACCATAACGAAACTATTTTAAATTAAGTGTTTTCCGAACTACTATGCCACTGGTGACTTCGATCAGAATTCCGTTGATGATGTCAGGAATCATAATCCACTAAAAACCGTTCTCTTCTTTGGATATAATTTTCTTTCCCTACGATACTATAGTCTGGCTTTAAATTTCGTAGGAAAAAGTCCCTGGAATTTAGCTTACGCGATATATGCCGTCAAAAATCTTCCATGACCTATTTGTTTTTAGTCCTTAAGAGAGTATTTTTTGCCTCTTCGAGAGCTGACCTAAAGACTCTAGATGCTCCACTTCTGGCTCCACCTTGACACCGAACTTTTCTTTGCATAAAAAGCAGCTTGCGCTCTTCTTACAAACTGCGAATTTATGATCGTCTTCTACAAAATTAAAGCACTTAGACAAAGAGACCGCAGTTTTACAATTCTTATCCATGTCACCGAATTTGAAATATTGGTGACAACGTACTAGCCAGATTCTTTTCGAATGGTGCAGCACATAAAACCAATTTTAATGCAGCCTAACGTCATCAGCCTTTCCACTTCCTGTGGGCTAGTGACTACAACTGCAAGCTTGATTCCTTGTTGGTTGGGACCTAGATCCGTCACTTTCTGAGTGTTTTTGACAACACTTTTTGGATCTTTTCATTCGATTTTGGCAAATCGATCTTGCGGATATCAAGAGTGGACCTTCGATCCATCGACTGAACCTTACGGAACATTTCCAATTAGGTATCAAAATCCCCAAAAAAATTGGAAACTGCTCCTTGCGCTCCATCCCTATATTTCTTATGTCCATGCTAAGGACAATTCAATGAGCCTACTAAATATTACGAAAGAATATATATTCAAAAACCAACAAAGAAAGACTCGACAGTAAGCAATGAGTATTGTTAAGAATTAAAATCTCACTTCATGAGGATAACATAACTGACCTATTTATTTCTCGTTCTTGCGAGTTTTTTTAGCCCCCTCAAAGGACAACCTGAAGAATCCGGATCCACATGTTTAATGTCAGCTTTGTCGTCGCACTTTTCTTTGCATAAACAAACATGGGCTCATCTTGCAATCTGCAACCTAATGGTCACCTTGTCCGCATTTGAAGCACGCATCCGACCTATCTACTGATGACAGTTTTCATCTATATGGTCATTGTCAAGACACATATGTCACCTTGTGACTATAACTCTTTTTCTCATCTTGCAGGACACGAAACCAATCTTAACATACTGAACTTTCTTCAGCTTTTTAGGGTCGTCTTGGCTGCGGTTACTACGACAGCGAGCTTCACTCCTCGCTTATTTGGTCCAAGTACCATCAACTTCCTGCTTTAGAAACTGTTAGACCTGCTGGTTTGATCTTGATCTTTAATCTTTAAATTATATTGAAAAGAATTGTATATGATTCAAATCATAGTATTTAATTATTCAATTCGACCATTGGCATCAAATCTCGCCCAAGAATTTCTTTATTACTCGCAATTGTCACTTTTCTCAAACATCCACAAATCTCATCAGGGAATTCTGAGAAGCTGATGGAGTGATGCAAAATGTTGTCGTTTTCCAAAAGACCATTTGATAATAAATAACAAAATGAACCTTTTAAACAAGACCATTGAGACACTACTAATATCACGTGACTCTCAGTGATTCTCTCCTCCGATGATTCATAATCACAAAGTCATTAAAACAAATTTAACGAAAACATAAATTTATTAATAAACTCAAACTCGAAATAATTAACAAAAACTCCCAAACATCTTTAGATTATGACACACGTCAAATTGTGTCTCGACTTCTTGGAGCTCCGCGAGTAAGTATCGAACCATCTAAGTGTCCCCAGTAGGCTTTTTATAATAAATCTGTTTCTCTTGTATTTCCTGTGTCATATTGAGGAGAACCTTTCTTCTATATCCGCTTATAATTTCATCTGAAAGACTCTGGGGAAGGATATTTAATATTTTTTATTTAATATTGAAATTCAGATATAACCTATGGACATGACGTAAACAGTCCATTTAATATTTATTAAATAATTAATATTTTAATAATGTAAAGATTTCCATTTTTTTCCTTGTGGCTTAATGGCTTTAAACTTTATTTAAATTACATCAAAAATTTTGACGCGTTTCGATGCAGTATTCTGCATCCTCATCAGAAAAAAACGGAACAAAACCTTCTATACAAACTAATATAAACCATCGAGCATACGTGTCACATGGAAAAATGTGAAAAAAACCTTTTTTAATAATTTTACTATTATATAATCTCATATGAAAAAGTTTTTAATAAAGAGGTTTTTTTACTATTGTTTGTCTAAATGTGGTTTTTTGTCATTTTATGATTTCTTTTATCGTTTATGGAGATTTTAAAGAAATAGTGACAGACCTATTTTGAGGTTATATCTGAATGTTCCATGCTTGTTTATTTTTTTACTTTTATTTTTGTCTGGTACGTATGTTGAGACACATAATGTATATTTTTACAAAAATATATGTATCTGTTTGTGAGTCATTAGATCTGTGTATCTATTGTATTGTATTTTTACAGACGTTTTGTTCCATTTTTTTCTGATGAGGATGCAGAATACTGCATCAAAACGCGTCACATTTTTGATGTAATTTAAATAAAGTTTAAAGCCATTAGGCCACAAGGAAAAAAAGGAAATCTTTACATTATTATAATTGTCTTAAAATGAAATAGGAGTTATACACTCCATATACTTATTAATATTTTAAGCCTGGACTTCGGAATTAATAAAATTTTGTTAAGATTTACGTAATTAAACAATCAATAGGTGTAGGGACGATTTCATCTGATTATTGAGTTTTAGACTATAGCACTGATGACTTCTTCTGATGATTTCATTTTTTAGACTGAATTGCTGTTGATGGTCTGGCCCTTTTTATACCAAAAACTATTCTCGAAATGCACCTTAAGCCATGTATTTTCGGAAAAGTATTCTTGCAGAAAAATAATTATAGGTTTTTAAAGTTATAAACAAAATTAAACTTAAAACAATTAATATACATATATTTTAACCCAAAATTCCCTAACACAAATTTAATCTAATTTTATGTGTAGGAGAGTAGGTGTATCTGTGTGAATGAAGTGATGATATGTGTGTTATGAAATGTAATATACTTTTACTTACTATTTAGAGGTAAGAAATCTTGGTAATAGAAATCCAATTATGAGGTTTTCTAACCCTTTACGATATTTTTCCGAAAATTCAAAAAAATATCAAGCCTAGGTTCACTAGATTGATATTTCACTAAGAATTATAAAAATCTCTAAAAATCTATTGTACAGATTTTTTATTCAATTGCATTTATTCCTTTTTATTTTTAATATTTTATTTTATTCTTTTTAATTTATCAATTATATCACTTTATTTTTATTTTATATTTCAAATATGTATTTTTTCTTAAATTAACTTTTTATTTTCTTTTATAATTTTATTTCTCAATCAAATTCACTTCTTTAAACAGACTATTTATTGGTCTCTTAAAAACTTCTGAAATAATTTCCACAATACACAGCTAACCTGCCCGAAGTTAGATTTGTCTGACCCAAAAACTGCCGGCTGCAACTACTGGCTACAAAGGCCTCGCCTAAACTACACAGATTTCCCAGTGTCGATCAATTTTATTAAAAGACGATTTAGTGGGGAAATCGTATGTAAAATTCATTGTACTTGACTGTTGTCAAGTCAATTTCTGCAACTTTGCAGATTTAGGCAGTGGTGTCATTCGAGTTCAGTGACTTGGATGCACCACTCCTTGTGTTAAACAATTTATTTCAATATTTTCTTATAATTTTCTCAAAAGGGTCAATAAACTGTTTGCCAAGAAGAGGAATTCATTAAGAAATACTGTACTATATTCTTAGGTTTTTCACCCCGAAAATTGAGCTTTCGGATCAAAAAACTCGATTTGACGTTTGGAAGGCTTACATTATTTAAAATATTCAGATTCAAAAAATAATTTTAAGAAAAAGGGTTGTGCATTTTCATTATCTACAAGGGTATATTTTTGAAAATTTTTATATTTTATTTTCTTTTATTTTTTTATTAGGGATTGACTGAAGTGAAAATTCTCTGTCTGTACGCAAATCGAGTTTTTTGATCCGGGAGCTCAATTGTGAAACTTAGAGGAATGTTAAATTCCATTAAATTATTTATTTATTTAAAATTTTATTATTGATTAATAAAAAAGCATTGGATTAAAATAACCAAATGAAGAATTTCCCTTTCGTGGAATTACAAAGGGGTTGTTTTTGTGTTTATGTCTTAAAGTGTGTTAACAAAATCTAATGTTACGTGTACTTTGTTTTTGTAATTTTAATTTTTAAAATATGAAAACAATTATTTATAATATAAAAAGTTACGTAGTTCGGCCGTAACAATATTGTTATTAATGATTATTATTGCCATTCTTATTATTTTCATCAATGTGCAATTTATTATTGTTATTATAACTTTTAATATTATACCTATTTTAACATTATACCTATTTAATATTATACATATTATTATTAATCATAGATATCATTATTGATTACTGAAAATACGATACATTTTTTTTACCCACTTAGATACGTTGTATTTTTAAAGGGATACACTCTAGGTCAGTATCTTTCTAAAAAGATATAAGCATGTTATCTCCTTGATATTGAGTTGAGTAAGGATATTATTTCACGTTTTTGTAATTTTTACAAAAAATTACTATAAATTTAGTTAATAACAAATTTTAAATTAATTTTTACAAAGTGACTTAATTATTTACAGTTTTATAACATAAGTTTTTTGAATTTTTATTTTATCATGATTGTTAAGAAATTAGATGAATTTTGTTAATTTACAATTGGTTCTTTGTAATTATTTTAATGTGTAGTTTATATAATTATTATATTTTGCAATTTTCGACAGTAAAAAATTCTTTTTATTAATTACAAATTTGATTGTTTGAAAATTAATTACTGATGTTAATGATAATGGTTCGCAATTTATTAACTTTAATCGTAACTTATTTAATTTGTATTTGCATTATTATTAATATATTTAATGTTTATTGCCTTCATTTAATTTTTATACCTTTACCATACTCAACGCAAAGAGTGTTTATAAATAATTGCTACCAGTGTTTTAATAGGATCAAAACAAAAGGAATTTTCGTCTTTCTGATGCTCTTGAATATTTAGAAATCGCATCAACATATGTGCACCAAAAAGCTCTTTCCCTGATGACTTTAGATGATGGTGAATCTCTTTGGAAATAAATTAAAATTATTATTACGAAAAACTAAAAGAAATCCAATACGTGTCTAAATCTAAACGTTGTATGTAAAAGGCGCAAAAAATGGGAAAATATATATATGAAAAAAGTTGACAACGAGAAAAAACCTTTTTCACTCAATGACGATTGAATGAAGTATAATTGTATGATGACTATTAGTAAATGAGGGAATCATTCAGAATGTTTGAAAAATGATTGAAGCATGTACAGTAATAACTGCAAACTCGCAATCTGCACTAAAGGTGACTGAGCAGTAATGCTACGAGCTTTGATGTCTACATGAAGCGAGGTTCTCTCAACGTGCATAGATGAGAAAAGAGGAGAAACATACCTCTGTCGCTCATGTTCTGTACATCTCTCGTTCCTCTTTAAGAGAGATTTTTACCAGCTTTAGAGCTTAGGTCCTCTCTTTGAACCATAACCTTTCACAGTTATCGTGTTGCGGTTCATGCAATTAGTTTAAAAGCTCGAAGTTCTCTGTAATAGACTTGGACGAACCACAAAAACTTTTTCGCAAGCAAAGTAACCTCGGAAATCATGGAAATTTTTACTCTATATTTGAAAACTTTTTAAATTCATTTTTAATTTTCTCAATGGTTCAGTTATCTGAAAAAATTTTTTTTATATCTAACCAAGTTACTTTTAATCAAAAAAAATTATTACACTACTTAAAAGAAGGAAAAAGTAAAATACCATCTCGTCTAGTGCTACTTTACCTTTAACTATTATTCTCTAAATTCGCTTTTTACTTTGGTCGTAATTCCAAGATTTTACCTGATAAAGTCACGCAACCATGGGAGTTGCGATTTTATTACTCGATTTCTTCAACCAAAATCATTCTCGAAATCATCAAGCGTCAGTTTTATTGGCTGTCTCTAGAGCATAATAAAAGATCATATCGGTACCGAGAGATCTCAATTGCGTTAAGATTAGCTAAAGAGGCAAATTTTTACCCTACTTTCATCATCACAAAATGTCATATTTTCTCCCTCGCATTTTTTTATCGTTTTTTCCTTTCAGCGAATAAAAGTTTCTTCACTTTCGAAATATAACCGCGATAGGATTTTGGGCAATAAAATTTTAACTGGTCAACTATTGTACAACTTCCAACTTTTTTTTTGAGATGATTGCTTTCTACAAATCATCTCTCTGAAAATTCTTTTATCTTCCGGGGAAAAAAATTACTTACTTTTACCACATATTGCGGCTGAAAACAACTATACTTTACTTTAGAACCCTATCAAAAGAATTACGTTTTAGTTTCTCATAATAATTTGTTCATAAACGAAGAAAATTCATTTCCAGTTATAAGGGGATTATATTTTATATTTATTTTAACAAATATGTTTCCTTTATATAGATTTTTTAATCACAAGGGAAACATTTTTTTCCAATATACAAAGAGAAATTTGTTTTATAATTAAAAAGGCTGTAATAATATTTATCTAACACATCCTATTTAATATTAGATCTTTTGGAAACAAACAAGTGGATTATATTAAAAACCGAATTAAATAATTAACACATTAATAAAAAAAATATTTAAAAAAAATTAAATAAAAACAATTTTATTTCCTATACTCAATTTTCGAAAAAAATCAAAAAATTGTTGTAATTGAATTGAACACAGTTTGATGTCAATTAAATTTGAATTTAATTGGAACACTATTCATACGTAATGGTCATACGTAATGGGTCAATATACTCTAAATAGCACACCAAGCTTTTTAACAATTAAATTTGCAAATGTAATAAAAAAAATAATCGAATTAAAAGTTGAATTATTTTGATAAAAAATATAGTACAAAATGTGAAGTGAAAATGTAAATAGTAAAAGTCAAGTTTAATGTAAACTCGTTGCTAACAAGAAAACAAATAAGCTGATTTCTTAACATGTCTAATTGGAGTATAAAAAGTCAAAAAAATTATTTTTTTAATTTTATAAAAAAATTTGATACTAAAACATCACTTTGGTGAAATTAACAACATTTTTGTAATCAACGATTTTTCTAATCTCTGATAAAGGATAAAACAGTTAGCATCGATTGCACTTTACAGTTCAGATATCAAACACTATTTACAAGAAGCGCAAATATTTCAACATAAAGATTTGACTCATTAAAAAAACCGTTCTGGATATTATCCCCTGGGGTCAGATAATTACGCAGGTTGACGGTATTACTATTTATTTGAAAATATAAACATATTTGTTGATGTCAATAAGCGATCA
The DNA here is from genome assembly GCA_032873175.1 of Leptopilina drosophilae. Lineage (NCBI taxonomy): Eukaryota > Metazoa > Arthropoda > Insecta > Hymenoptera > Figitidae > Leptopilina > Leptopilina drosophilae. The sequence continues at coordinate 33,544,697 of CM065486.1, read as the reverse complement.
TGTGTTCGTTTTCCAAGAACATATGTCAATAGAGATTTATTTGATCAAAATGGTAGTTATTAAATTCCCCGTTGAATTGAAATCAAATAGCGATTTCTTTTTATTTTATACCTCAATTATCATGTAAAATTTTAGTAGAAATTTTGTAAACGGGCTCAAAATATTAACATCCAAGTGAACTGAAATTTATATCGAAACCCTGGAAAACCCTCAGTAACGATTTTTGATTGAATTCGATAAACTTTTAACTTTTGCATCCACCATATTGGATCCGCCATTTTGAATTTTTAAAAACGACATTAAATTCGTAATCTGCGACCCGACAAGACCCCGAGTAATGATTTTTCAGTTAATTCGATAAAATTTTACCTTTTGCAATTATAAAAACCTTAATAAATAGTATTAGAACTTTCAAAACAAATTTTAGTGAAATAAAAATAACAGTTTAATTGACTGAGTGATAATTTATTACACGGAGTCATGCATTCATGAAAATTCGCTTTATTAGCATGCATTTAATGTTGAGGTAGCTTCTGCTTATACCTGACTTTCTAAACTAACAATTTGCTCCATCCACAGTAAGTACTCTTATTCCCATTGCGCTTTCTACTCTATTGCTGTGACTAAAACAAATGCCTCACCGGAACATCGCCGCTGTGCACAATATTTACTCGCAAACGACTCAACTGGTCCTTGTTTAGATACTCGGGAAGCAAATGGAACTTCCTCAAGGCAAAATAGGCGGAAGAACAAAAAGCTTATGCTTGCTATTTGTGTGCTTTGAGAATCATTGAATTGCTCCGACCTAACTAATATAGATACCCCATCCCGAGCATTAATTTAAGGAGTTGAATATTCTTAAATAAAAACTGAAACTATGAAAAAATTCTGTTAATTTTTTTTTAACTTTTCTGGTAAACATTTAAAATACTATGCAATTATTCGAATTTGAATTTTTTTTATTAAATTACAATACAATAATCAATGTCCAGCATCGGTAATTCAAACCTGGTTAAAGAGCGGAAGGCTCTGACATTAACTTGCAGGTTTCCAGAAAGAGTAACTGTTAAATTAAAGTTAAGTTATTAAAATTTTATTTGAATCGTTTACAATTAGAATCAGAGAGAAAGAGTAGATCCAGATGTCTTCAGGGACACTGAAACAAAATTATAACTTTGCAGAATCAATCAAGGATTTAAATAGAGAGAAAATTTTTAGTTTATTAGTTACTATCCTTTCAAAATTATCCTTAGAGTCGTAGGCCCTACAAGAGATACAGCATTATATCTTTGCAAAAAGAAAAGAAGGTCACCAGAAAATTCTGGTCTTTTCTTTTGCATCTATGCGGGTGCCTGGGTCCATAAGGACTATAACCAGAAGATTCAGTACCTGACATTCCTGAACCACTTGCTAGATACGTCGGAATAGGAAAAACGCTTCAGATAGCATTGAATTCCTTTAACCGGCTCTGCGAGAGAAGGGTGCTCTCAGCGAGCCACGGCAAGCCTAGGCGAAAGATAGACATTGCCTGAATGCAAGAAGACTGGTGCTTAATGAAATGGAGAAGCAGTTAGTTGCATTCGTATTGGCCCCGATAATACCCCAACAGAAGTGGGAGTGAATTAGCGAGGACAAGCCTCGTGCACTACCAGCGGGGACCACGCGGAGGTTCTGCTTCCAGACCGTAGTCTCACCATGCCTGTACTAGACAGGCGTATTGCGTTCAAATGAAAAAATAAAAATAAAGTATCACGTTAGTCGCCTCTTACGACAGGCTCTGTGACTAGCTGGATTAGCTATTCTCTGATGCCAGCCTAACCACGGCGCTGCCCTCAGCGTGTCCCATTCGAATTGACGACACTGAGAACAGTCGTTCAAGACTGAGGTATCCCAGGTGCGTCACACCCGCAGGACCGAGGTCCCCCTGTCGGATAGTGCTCGATATTAAACTTGCCGAAATACATACGGCACTGCCAGCTCCAGGACTTGCAAACCCCCGTAGAGTGAATAAAATTCTCTCTCCCCTGGAGAAGTCAGGTAGCACCGGGTTTCTCGGGCCCGTAGGAACTAGCCCCCTGTGATGCGTCCGCTTATAATCCCAACGGACGGGGTTGACTCAGTTGACGCCGGGGACGTCAATGCCCGTAGGACCAAGGTCCTCCCTGAAGTGGCTCGGAACCCTGGGTTCGCCATGCCCATCGCAGGAATCCTGCGTCCCTGGGGGGCCCAACAAGAGATACATCTTGCAGTGTGAGGTCGAAGAAATGACGTTGTCTAGCGAAAACAGAGAATGCAATAGACTTCCCTCAAATTGTTTTTGGTCCAGCCAAAGTGATGGATCTGGAATCCAGGTGTCGATGTAAATTAGATAAAACAGTCCTTATCCTAGAAGTGACCGAATTATTGACTTGACGTTGATGTCAAGGAACTGCAATCCTTAGGAGGTACTTGGTACCTAAAGAGATTTGCTGGACTGGAGTCGAAGAATAAACTCGATGTCAGTACACAACTAGTTAACTTGGTTGCGGTTGTTGAACTGACACGAAAAATACGCAAACTTAATTAAGTGGTGACCTGTGTCTTGTAAAGTTGAAGGCATGTCCTGGACTAATACAAAGCTGATTCGGTGGTGATTTCTGGTCTAGTAAATTTGGCGAGGGTGTTACCTTTTATACAGCGGCTTGCATTGGAAAGAAACGATAATGCCACCCACTTTTATTACCTTTGGGTCAGTTTTATTCTCTTAATTAATTTAGGTGCTCGTGCTTGGTTCCTGTATCAGGTAGCGAGTAACCTTTCAGAAGGGTGACCATGTATAGTAAACTCTGTTTTGTATTTATGTGGAACCAGCATTAATGCGTAGTGCGCCTTTTTTATTGTTTCGTGTTTCTATCTTTCTCCCTTCTTAAGGAAAATCATAACGTGTTTAAGTATCATGACTAATCTTACTTAATTTTTCACATCTGAGGACAAAGTGATCTGGTTAATTTATCTAGTAAAATCAGAGAAATTTAATTTATCTAAGAAATTTCTCTCAAAAAATTAAATAATTCAAGTAAATTAATTATTTTCTTCCATAAATAATACTTTTAAAGAACTAGTTTCAATATTTCCTGAATTTTTCAAACTGCCACCTCGATATAGTCTATTGCTAATGAACGTGGTTCATATGAATATTCAATAAACTCACGATTTGCTTTTCATACCCCTTAAGGTTCAGGATTATGAGGTAGAGAACCAATTTCTTGGTAATTTCCCCAACACCTTCTCCAGGATTTGACTTTGAATAACTTTGTTTATTGTAATTTTATTGGATTGTCAGGTAGAGATTTGCGTGAGCAATAATTATCCAATACTTTTATAGTCTGGAACTCAAGTAGGCATGTTAAAATCAACATTCTGTGTATTAAACGGTTTTTACTAGTTTGTACATTTAATGGACAGATTCCATTTAACATTGATATTTTGGAGAGGGGCGATAATAATTACTAGCTATTGAACTGAATTAATTAATCAATCTACTAATTCGGGGGATAATTTTGTTTATTTGTTATTACTGTTACAAATTTAAGTGGTCAATGCTTTTAATTGTTTTAATTGCAATGACACACACTTGTCATTCTTTTATCTTTATTACCTGGATATAAAATTAGTACTACTTTGTTTTTTAATAAAAATTGTATATTACTCTTTCCTTCGTTAATTATAGAAATAAATTTTTCTTCAATTTTAAAACTTCATCTTCGATCCAGATTCAGTTTTAACATTACAACTTTAAATTTTATTACAAAGTGAGTACAAATTAAAATTTGCTGCATCTTTCTTTTCTTTCTCTTTTATATGTAAAATATTCCCAATTCCGAAAGTGTTTCATACGCCTTATGTGATTGTATGGAATTATTTCTGCTAATATTCTTTGTTATTTTCCATATTAATTGAATTAATTAAAAGAAATAATTATTAAATATATTCCCAAGCTATTGGAGCAGAAGTTCAAGCTTAAAACAATTCTGATTTAATTAAATTTTAATATTTAATGAAATCTAAAACAAATATTGTTATTTTCCTTATTTTTGGGTCGAAACACAATATAATTTGCCGAAAAACTAGAATTAAAATGATTTCCTAAATTACTGATTAATCAGAACAATTCTCATGTTAAAAAATTCGAAAAATAGTTAATTTATGCAGAAAATACAATCCTTGGGTTAAATACCACTTATTGTATTCCAACCTAGTTACTCGTTAAGTTTTCCCTTCTCACTAACAGCAGCCAGTAATAATACTCTTCCCCTTCTTGATATCACCCTCCTTTGCATACATATAGTCGCTAGTCTCTCCTTCAATACTGTTATCTGTAGGTTTATCAGGAGTTTATCAAGAGAACAGTTTTGCCTTTTACAGTACAATATCTTTAATATTGTTTCGCTGCTTATTTTCTAATATCGTAAAATATAAATATCATCCTTAATTAAAAAGGAAGCAAATGGATCGAATTAAACTAGAATTACATGATTTTATAAACCTTTTTAACCTATTAGCTGCGGAAAATTTCAGTACAAATTGACCAGTTATAAAATTTAAAATTTATACACAAAGTTATTGGAATATCAGGTAGAGTCCCCGACCTGATATCTGGTCGATATATCGACCACCCCCGCAGCCAAAAGGTTAATAAAAATTAGAAGAATTCTAATAGTGATTAGATTTACAAATATTCACAAAATAAATTAATTCATACTCAATATCACATGAATTTTCATCGTTTAAAGTTTATCGTCAATTAAAATTTCACAACATAAATAATGACTCACAATTTCTGTCGTATGTAACATTTTCCTATTACGAAGTCTTTCATTAATACTTAAATTTCTATTACCATCACGATACATTTAACTCTAAATCGTTAATATTATAATAGGAAATTAGATGGGTTTAAAGTATTTATTTGCATATGACCATAAGGCTATGAATTGCCTTTCCGTGACTCAAATAACAATTTAGATATTTTACAATTATAAAAAATTATATTCCTCCCCTTAAATTAAATATTTGATATTTAGTCGATTTAATTTTCTATACAACGAAAGAAATAACATAACATTTATTCTGAAAGTTGCACTTTTATACACTTGAAACGATTCGAAATACTGCAACGTTTGCTGTCTACTTGGGGGTCCACAGCAATTACTACTGTTAGCAAAAGTCAGCCCTTGAGTATCCGCATAGGTCAGGAGTGTCGATACTTTCGATAGTTCGATACGACAGATATGGGGTTTGAAGTGGTTTGGCAAGACAGTTTGGAATCTATTAACGTTCAATGGACAAAAGCCAAACGCGATTAAGCCGCCTTTACTAAAAGAAAGAAGAAAGTCTGAAAAAAGATGTGCAAGATGTTTCTGCCTCGTCTACGATTACGAAGCGTTTGGAGAGAATCCAATCGCCCCACAAATATTGGCCAGTTCACAAGACTGTTACACAGACTTTGTATAGTAGAAAACGAATAAGTTCACCCACTATTTGTTCGTAAACATGAGATGTTGCCGGAATTCGGATATGATTCGATAAATTTGATATAGAGTTATCTGTATTAGCAGAAAACTTTTTGATCTAAAGTCAAATATGTCTACGTTCACTATTTAGAGTTTATCATTTATTTCAAATTATAATTTCTAAGTAAAGTTCCTATGTAAAATAGGAATAGATATTAAAAATATTTTTAACACTTTTTAATTAAAATATTAAGTCAACAATGATTCGTGACGCCTAATGGAAATATTTGTTCATCACTTAAATATTTCTTGTTTTTTATTTTCAGGGACCAGAGATAAAGAGAAAAGCAAATCTTATTTTTCCTTTTGTTATTTTATTTACAGTCCTGCAAGAGTCTTTTTTTGCTTTCTCAAGGGCTGTTCGAAAGGCTTCGCAAAGTTCAGTATCGACACTACAGTTGGTATTCACCTTCTTGTCGGACTTCTCCTTGCATAGGAAACAGCTTAAACTCTTCTTACAGTTAAAGAACTTGTGACCGTCTTCACCACATTTAAAGCACGCAGCTGATCTGTCCACCTTCTAACATTTCTTTCGAATATGTCATTTTTCTAGGCGTTGATGACACTGGACGACCATTACCCTTTTTCGAATTAGGTCAAAGATAAAACCAATTTGCACCTATCCCTGTTTCTCCAGTCCGTCCTCTTCATCTGTGTTGGTGACCACGAATACCTACAAGTAATAAGTTTCCAGTAGAGGGATTACGATTAGAGATGGCACAATATAGCTCAATTATTTATAATTTGTTAAATATTATAAATTTTTATAAAAGTTTGTTTTCCATGATGTTAATAAACATGAAATGTGTCAATTGTTTAAAAAAAGTTAAGTAATAGGAAATAAAACAAAAGAGAAATTGGCGTAGCTCTATGAGTTAGCGAATTGACAAGAATTTTCTGTCAAATCGCTACTATTTTGTCTGAGAATTATGATAGTATAGAGATCGCATAGAGACAGCTATAGATGCAGTACTTATAGATGTTTTAAGATTATAGAATAAAAAATTAATCACTTTCATGTAAAACAATTAACCCTTTCGTGGGGTTTGCGAGGTCATGGATTACAAATCTGTTATTAAATTGTTAAAACATAAAATGGCGGATCTAATAAGACAGACAAATTTTTATAATTTCATAATCATTTTAAAATTCATTATGTCAGATTGAAAACGACCACATGTAGGAAAATAAATAAAAAATCAGTGATTGAAGCATGCGTAATGCGCCTACATCTTAGGGTTTATTTAATTTTTTAATTAATACCTATTGGAATACTTATACTTTTTAGATAGTCACATATAGTAAAAAACTGTTCTAGTGCGTATGTGAAATTGTCATTAGAACAATTTTAAAAATAAATAATTCCTTAGTAGCATAAAATTTTAAACCATTTTTGAAGAAATATTTAAGAAAATTAAATTATAGCAATTTTTATTGATGTATTAACTTACTCTTGGGGCGAGCATCTCGTAAACACCTTATGTATACATGGCCAATAACAGCCATTATTTTTGTCTAAATAAATTTTCAACCAACTCTCATTTGTATTTATATAAGTTTGTCTCTATTTTTCTCTATATAGCGTAGTACTATATAGCGCCGTCTCCAATCGTAATCCCCCTACAGATTATTACTTTAAGACTGATTGAATATTACATTTTATCGCCATTTTAATCGGAGAAGTCCTTTTTCAGGTAGTGGTGATTTCCCCAAACGTAGTCATATTCTTTATAAAAAATTTTGTCTGTAACAAATAATGGAATTCTCCTCTTTCTCTCTAAAGGCAGCAATTGCATTGGAAGGACCAAACAATTATTGACAATCGTTCATGTAAGCAAGTATAAATAGTGATCAAAGTGGTAGAGGTCGACCTTTTGTAGTTAGGTTTCTACTACCTGACAGCAACAGGAATTCAAAACAAAAATTAAATAAATAGAAATATAATTTCAAGTAATGGGTTAAACAGTCAGCATACGATGATCCTTGGCCGATTCGGATCAGCATAGCGAGTCCTTTCGCTCAATCTTTTCGATCGAGGATTCTCTGGCTTCGGTACTTGAGTTGCATTTTCATTGAGGACGCTTCCTTCTTCTTTCTCTTATTGATTTAGGTTTGAATCTTCTTTGATGAGTTGGTGTTCTCTTTCCCTCTTCCAGTCCTTATGGTTAACCTCCGCAGCATTGAGAACGCATGCCAAGCATCAACATGCTTCTTCTTCTTCGCCTCAATCAATAAGACACGAATGATTTTTGGGGTCATCTTTACCACATTGGTCTATAGAATTGCAAGAAATTGTGCTCCCCGTAGTCCTTGCGCTGAATCACCGATCGTAGGACTGCCCGTCAGATTAACCGTTTTCGACCAGCCTACATTGGTACCCTACGTTTGTACCGCACATCGAAGTCGATATGTCTGGTTGTTTGAAAATCCTTTAGTAAAAGTCTCTACTACGACAACAATCGTCGGGCATTATTACTACCACGAATCTGAAAGTTCAATAAATATTTTATTAATCCATAACAATTTTTAAATATAAATATAACATTACTCTATATTTTTTAAGAGAAATTTCGATTTTCATTTTGTATATCCTATTTTTTATATCTGTGTCAATTAAAATTACGTTAAAATTAATTAAAATTTCCATTATTATATTATATCTTACATTATACGACTCTAAAGTCTTATTTAATAGATACTATATTTTTTAATATGAGTGCATGTGAAATTTTCTGCAGTACTCTATTTAACTTGGCTAAAATAATCTGACTAAAATTGAAATGAGACCTTGTTGTTATAGGTACTTTAAATGCAATTAAGCGGCAGGCGGGACGACACTATCTCTTGTCGTCGATGCTCTCTCTCTCAGGTTGATTATTAACACGAGGTGTACAATGCTTCTATTGTGTAAGAGATTATGGCTGATTGAAAGAGTTTAAATACTTGTCCTTGTTTTTTCGAATTATTCTAATAATGCCCACTTATCGAGAAGTGAATTTAATGTAATCTTTGGTGTTACTTAATCAGTCGAGAGTTGATATTTATCAGCAATGGCTGGCTTAAGAGAAAAGTTACACAGGTATTTAAAGATAAACGACATAATTTTTAATTGATGTAGCAGAAAAAATTGCTGGATACATTAAACGATCATTCAAATTTCGAAAACTGTAAATTTAACATTCTAACAGATTTATGGGTTAGTGACAGCATATCCCCTTCGACTGCGTTTCACGTAGAATGCAGTTAAGATCTTAAACCAGATACACTGTTGTGAATCTATGAAGCGATTCTGCTACTTAAGCTGACTTTGCGTTTGCGGTCTGATAGAGTAGAGTGAGGTAAGAACTACGCTTATAATAGCATTTGGCGTATTGTAGCCCTTAACCCCATCTATTAAGACAGGGATATAGAACGGTGTCTGAAAGTTGTAACTATGAATTTTCCATGAATCTCGATTTAAAAATTTTTGAAATTTTCACTAATTGTTGAAATTAGTTAAGGCCAGGTTCTCCTTCTTAGACCCCAAATATTCCTCAATTTCAGGAATTTCTTTTAGATAAGAAATAAATGAATTTCGAAAAAACTTTTTGCGGCTTTTGTTATTATACAAATAAGGATTATTTTTTAATTAAAAATAAAAATTTTTGGCTTTAGGTTTCCATAAACGAAGCTCAAATAGCAGACGTGTTCGTGAATGGAGAATTCCACAGCCTTTTCTATTGATCTGAAATTAGAAAATCAAAAAAATTCTTTAAATGTATTACATTTGGGGGCCATATGAGTTTCCGATTTTTATAAAAGGTCATTAAAACAAAATGGCAGCTATTTGAAAGAAAAACGTGTTTTTAACCTATTATTTTTTGTCTTCGACATCCGCAAAAATATATTCGTGATCGATTAAAAAAAACACTCCCATATGGACCATTAAATTTAATTTATTTTGAACTTTGGATCATTTAAGTCGGTTAATTCGTTGAAGCTGGAGAGTTCTTCGCGCGTTGAAAAAAAGTGTTTCGAGAAAAATTAAATTAAACTTTTAAGTACTGAAAAATTGTATTTAATGTTTGTTTTTGACAACTTACGTTCAATCAGCTATTCCAGCACTATACATTATGCCTTCCTCTTCCTCGAATATCTTATGTTGTTGGATCACAAACTTGCTGCCTATTGTATTTTTGAAGGACAGGTGTACAGAAAATTACCTGCTTTTTGGCCAACGGATGGTCAAATGGAAGAGGGTTCCATCTAGTTGTAACTCGTGAAATACTTCCGATATCAAAATATCCTTGTGGTACATTTTTATTACACTAGTAAATGTATGAATAGTAATTCATCCTCTTGTTATAGTTTTCCACTGCGAAATTAAACTTGTGATAGCAAAAACTTGGAAACGATTCACAAGGGATAGGATAGCATATACAAATTGCCTTCACACTATCGCCAAACACTGTGGTTACACGAAAACTGAAAAGAAGAACTAACTCCTGTCTCTTGAGTGGCGGTCTTATATATGGGAGCCGGGTAACCCTCATTTTTTATATAAAGTAATGAAATGCTACAGAACTTCTTATTTCGCTTGATGGAATTTTGAAAGGTTTTCACAAGTTAAAGCTGTTGTTAACGATATTACCGGAAATCGAGGGGTAATTTCAAAATCAGTATTTTAGATTTGTGTAGCATTTTTTTATAAACGATTACCATTAGACTATTAGACGTCGAGACTAAGTCAATTAATCGCCTTTTAGTCAGCGCAACTAGCTGACCTGTTACGCACAAAGGGTAGAACCAAGTGCTTGACCACACTATCTCTAAAATTAATGTTCGCCACACTCAACTCATATCTTACACCCCTCCTCACAATCTCTTTCCTTATCCCTCTTTACAAATGTTGACGATTCATCATATACCTTTCTCACAAGACTATTCAATAAATTTACAATTTTCTTTTGATAATACTTTTTGGATCAAGATTACGAAATGGAATATCGATTTTTTAGTAGCCTTTTAACACTTTCACCAATCGGAAACTACTATGTCACCCAAATTACATTGAATTAGTTTTGGAATTGTTATTATATATTCTATATTGTACATTATAGATAAATCGAAATATAAACATTAAGCGACTAATTAATCATGTATTCTTTTACAATTTATAATTACAATTGTATAGGATTTGATTAAATTCAAATGGAATATTAATTTTTTGATAGCCCCCGAATATATTAGAGTTGACAGCAAACTAAGAAAAACAAACCCTCGATTTAGGGGTTTGCAAGCCTTATGGAGCCACTTATGGAATCTTGTAGAATTACTTTGCTTAACTGTGAATATGTAATTCAAACTGGAAATCAATAGTCAAAATGATCAATCATTTTCCTCTGCCCTTGATAATTACAGTATTCTAAATATCAACGTGAGATGTTGCACCTAAAGCGACGACGTTTGGTAATTAAATTGTCAGCAAACTGTGTTTTGACAGGTGATCAACAACTTCTCTGAATTAGTCTTCCTAGTGCTCTTGAATAATAATCAGGAATTCCTTTCCATAATATGTGCCACGAAGCACTTCCTTTGATGAGTTGATATTTTTCCCCCGAGTAATAACGTCAATTCAGTGATGACCGGAAAAAGAAAAATGTTTATCGACTCACCCCATTTAAAAAAAGTGTCTCACTAGAGAAAAAAATTTAATATGAATTCACTATTCTACAAGGATATATAATCTACTTATTCATATGACTTCAATTGAAATGCAATTCTTTTGAAGAATTGCTTCTCTTGTAATGAGCAGTAGTTCTTTAGAATTAGGAATGTAGTAAAAAGATTAAATCTAAAAATTGTTATTAATTGCTAACTTCTTCCATCTTTGATATTGCCTATTAATTTAATTACGGAATTTATTGAAATTATTAAAGAAAATTAAATTATTCTTAACGTGAAATAATTATTTGTACCTACAAGGTTTGATTTAATGTTGACCTCTCTTATAGTCAGGTAACTTATAAAGAGATTAGGGTCCACATATAACGAATACACATATTTCCCATAGAAAATTTAGTTCTAAAATTATAAAATATTTATAACCATAATATTTCACATATAGAAAATCACCTGCATTGTAATTGAAAGCATTTTCTCTATCCACTATCAAGCCTTCTCCATATATACTGTTTATTATTAATTACCCGGCAAACGATAGATATGAATTGAATGAATTGTTCAATATTTGTGTTTTAATTTTTTTGTGGAATGTGTTTCAATATACGATATTTGAAATGTTTGAAAATTTATACTCGTTTCATTTCAGTCTATAACGTTAAAATTTAGTATATGTGTGTTATTGTTTCTATTGTTGCCTTCTAGTTAATTGTGTTCCACTCTTTTACTGTACTGTTTTTAATCAATTTAATTTAGACTTTTACTGTCTATTTTTAACTCTAGCTTTGATTAAATAATAATTTTTTTAAATTATGATTATTAAAATGCACCAACCATTGTCTGTAGTTCACAATTTTTAAAAATTAACTTTACAAATAACATACAACTTGATAATATAGACAAAAATTATCGTTTCGTTTTTGAAAAATCTTGATTCTTTGAAAATTTCAAATTTCTCGTCGTTGACAATTTTACCCTTTCTTCGTACGAATGAAGGAGAATTTCTCCAGAGAAACAATGCTTCGAGAGTTGCCACGTTCGAAATGTTTTCTCTGCTTTTGTTTTCCCCTACTAAGCGGAAACTACTATGTCACCCAAATAAGCTTGAATTAGCTTTTAAATTGTTATTATATTCTATATACTTTTTCATTTACTCAACTCAAAAATTGTTACATATAATAATACTCTGAGTTCAGAAGTATTATTATTTAAGAATAATCATGTGAAAATTTTGTCATATTTTCGTAGTTGTATTAATTTCATTAATATTTTAAATTGTACTGAGGGATTCAACTTGGGATTTCGGTCCCATAGTAATAGATTGTTAAATTTTGTCTAATTTCTTCAATTAGAAAATGTTTCGTGAAAGGACTGATGACCAACAAACCCTATGGGTTGAGAAATATCTAAAACATTTATATTTCTTTCCCTCCAATTGTATTGGATATAAGAATTTGGCTTGATTTCTCTATTTTAGCTTATTGATAAAAAATACCAAAGAGGATTGACATACCGGACTATAGCATTTTTTCCTATTAAAATTGACGTCTGGAACACAAATGGATTGTAAAAAAGGAGCAGCCCTGGTGCATTGAATGTTTACAAGGAAACAGAATATATGATACTCGTATTATTTAGAGTCTACCATTACAGTTTTATAATTCAGAATTATGACATACTATCGTGCTTCTGAGGCCCTAGAACATTGTTGAAAATATCTAAAAATATCTTTGGATAGAAAGGCAGCTAGCTATCTTTACCTTGACACGTTATGTAACCACATCATACCCTATCAAAAAGTGTCATAATGCACTTAATAGACTGGGTAAAAATACGCAACCGGGTAAAATCGTGTGACCACTTGCAAAATTCCATTAAAAATATAACTACTCTTAAAATCTTATAATATTATAGTAGATACACTTGAAGAAAAGAATAGTTTGTTTAATTGTTTTTTACAAGAAAATTTTCAAAATAGGCTATTTCAAAATATATCACGTGTGAAAAGAAGTCTAAAATTAAAGGAATAGATTTTTATGAACTGCATATGCAAAATTATGATTTTATTTAATTTTTTTATTTTGATAGGAATATTAATATCCAATCTTTTCCCCATATTTTGCAAAAAGTTGAAGGAAACCAATAACGAATTAATTATTAATGGATTCCTGAAATGGCCCCCACTTTTCTTTAAGTACGGAACATAAATGATACCTAGTGTTTTTGATAGTCCATGATGGCACTAAGAAAACCCTTAAATGATTTTTAAAGATTTTAATTCTTTTAAAAGTTATGCACAATTAAAGTTTTTTGCATCGTTTTTGAAAAAATCCAATATCGTGCAATTTTCTGAACCGATTTTGATAAAATTGGTACTTTTGGAAAGCTTATGAAACGTATTTTACTTGTTAATATTTAATTACATTTTATTTGATTTTTTAACTTTACCAATAAAATAAAATATTTTATGTTCTTTCAAAGTAAGAAATACAGATGGTTAATTCATTAAATACATATCAATGTTATAACTTGCTTATAAATTTAAATCAATGCACATGGAATTATTAATTTTTCCAAAACATCCTTTTAAAGTTTCGACAGATGCTGAAATTTTACAGCTCATAAATTATTGAAATCATTTGAAAATAAATACATCAAATATTGAAAAAAGTGCAATATCTCATTAATTTTAAAAATTGTTTCTCATAAAAAATCGTATTTTTCTCTTTATGAAAAGAAATCTAAAAATTAAAGAATAGATTTTTATGAACTACATATGCAAAATTAAGATTTAATTTAATTTTTTTATTTTGATAGGAATATTAATATCCAATCTTTTCCCCATATTTTGCAAAAAGTTGAAGAAAACCAATAACGAATTAATTATTAACTCAATAATAAATGTCACTAGTAAACTCATATAAATATTGTATTATGTAAATTGTAAAATTTTGCCTTTAACCGTTGTTATTATTATTTCATTTAAATGACATATTCATTTTGTTAATTATTAAAAGTTGATAGCACTTCTATGAAATATTCACATTAAATTGCATTATGTGTTCATAATTATATTATGATTCAACCTTATTTAAATTACGTGTCTGATTTATTATTCTCTATTAATATTGTAATTATTATTTATTAAATTCATGTATAAGTTTCCTTTATTAATAATTTCATAAAAATTCTATATTTATAATTTATTTAATCTCGTGGATTATTAATTTTTTGTATTCAATATAATTCCGTATTATTAATGCAATTTTTTCGCTTTGTAAATTTTATATTTGATTCTGACAGCTTTATAACATCTTTGAATTATAATTTTGTCTTTATTAATAAAACTCTTTTATGCTTTGAGTGTATTTCCTTTGTCAAGAACTATTTTTATTAATTTTTTGTTTTTAACTTTTCTTTTATTTATTGTAGTCACCTTCGGAGATCTCGATGTTTTTCTTCTGAATAATTTTTTCCATTTACATACATGGATACATTGATACATTGATATCTTTAGCAAAAATTAATTTTTCTTAGTCTGTTATTGCATTTTCCTAATTTTTCCCATTCCTTTGATTTTTTCTTCATTTTTTCTTCCGATATATTAACCCTTTCGCATTGTGAGAAGAAAAATCGATTAAAATTGGTGAGAGAGGTTACACTTGGTTTTTGGGGTCGCTGATAACAAATCTGAAGTCAATTTTTAAAAATTCAATATGGCGGATTCAAAATGGCGAACATGTTTTTTAATTTATTAGATTCGCTTGAAAATCGTTACTCGGGTGTTTTTGGGGTCGCTGATTGCGAACCTGTAGTCAGTTTTTCAAAATTCAAAATCCGAGGTATTAAAAAAATATGGCCATTTTTATGTTACATAAAACTTATATTATAATTCCCATTTGACATAAAAATCATGTAACGTAAATTTCTTTTGACATAAGAATCATTTAACATAAAACAACATAATTTTTAAAATTCGACCTCAAATTTAGATTCAGCGTGGAAAATATCATAAATAATGTATGATATAGAACCTATGTGAAGTTAAAAATGGAACAGAAAATATATTTAGTCATTGTTTCATATTTCTTTATGGCATTATGCAGAATATATTAAGTACCCTTAAATTTTCTTTTTTTTCGGAAACAAAGTTGCTTTTCAATTTTATCGGAAGCCTGCAAACTTGTTCGATACTTTGTTCGAGAACAAGAAGCGACTCCCGAAGCATGGAAACAAAAGTCCCACTAGGCAGTCCAAGAGATGCCATTTGGGAATTGTCCTAAAGAAAAGAAAAATCCAGTATGGTTCTTAGCGAGGATGAAGTGCTGGCGGTGAAGACCTCTAGAGAGCTTTCAAGTAGTGCCTGCTTCACACTCATATACACACACACACTCTCCTCTCACTCTCTCTCTCCCTCTCTCATTCGCTTTGCTTCGCATCCCTCACCAGCTTTCGTCGCTCCTACAAGAGCTGCTACACAAGCGGCATGCACCGCGACCTATAAAAGTCTTGGACTCAACCGTGTGTGATATATTACTTCTATACGCCCTGGCTCTTACGCGAGTGCGTTGGACACCACGCCTGTTTTAAGTTCATTTCTGTTTTTGTTGCTCCAGAGTTAAGAGAACTTCTTTTATACTACCAACTATTTTTGTTTCTTCTTATTTTTGGTTTACCTATAAAGTATAACAAGATTATAAAGCATTGAAAAATGGCAATGGTAAATTTTGTCCTGGTTTATTTTAAAAGTATACCGAGAAAGTACATTTGTACTAAGTAAAACAGTAGACAGAATAAAGGCAGTATAAAATAATTAATTACCTTCTTCATTATTATTCATGCCAAGTACCATATTACGCAAGTCTCCAAGGAACGCATTGAGAGGTAAATTGAAAAAATTTATTCTTTCTAAGGATTTGCTCCCTTGCATAGAACAGTGGATTAAGAATTAATAATATCTTTGGACAAAATAATTTTAGGATTAAAATTTTAATATTTGTAATGTTATTCACTGTCACTTCCCACATTCCATTTCCACTTTCTACCTCCCACATACAATTTGTACTTCCCAATACAACTTTTAACTCCCACATTCCACCCCCTTTTTCCTCTCACGTCCCACTTTCGATTTCCAAATTCCCACTTTCTGCCTCCCACTCCCACTTTTTACTTGCCAATCCCACTTTCAACTCTCATTTTTGCACCCCCAAACGCAACTTCCACTTTTCTCTCCCACTTTCAACTCTCACATCCCACATTATCTTTCCAATTTCTGCCTCCCACTTTAACTTTCTACTTCCTAATCCGACTTCAACTCCCACTTTTCACACCTTTTCCCTCTCACGGCCCACTTTCCATTTCCAAATTCTCACTTTCTATTTCCCACTCTCACTTTTTACTTCCAAATCCCATTTTCAACTCTCATTTTTGCGTTCTCAACCCAAGTTCCACTTTCAACTCTCACATCCCACTTTCCATTTCCACTTCCTGCCTCCCACTATTAATTTTTACTTCCCAATCCCAACTTTAAACTCAGACTTTCCATTTCCTATTTCCCACTTTATACTTTCCTCTCCCACTTTCAACTCTCACATCCCACTTTCCATTACCTGCCTCCCACTATTAATTTTTACTTCCCAATCCCAACTTTAAACTCAGACTTTCCATTTCCTATTTCCCACTTTATACTTTCCTCTCCCACTTTCAACTCTCACATCCCACTTTCCATTTCCAATTTCTACCTCCCCCTTTCACATTCTACCTCCCAATCCAGCTTTAATTCTCACATTTCACTCTTTTCCCTCTCACGTCCCACTTTCCATTTCCAAATTCTCACTTCCTACTTCCTACTCTTATTTTTTACTTCCAAATCCCACTTTTAACTCTCATTTTTGCGTTCTAAACCAAATTTCCACTTTCAACTCTCACATCCCACTTTCTATTTCCACTTCCTGCCTCCCACTCTCACTTTTTACTTCCTAATTTAACATTCAACTCTTAATTTCTTCCTCCTTTTTACTTTCTGTTTCCATTTTCTAATAAAAGTGGGAAGGGAGAGTTGAAAGTGGGAGGTGGAAAGTATAAAGTGAAAATTAAGAAATGGAAAGTTTGAGTTTAAAGTTGCGATTTGGAAATAAAAAATTAAAGTGGGAGGCAGAAAGTGGAAATAGAAACTAGGTTGTTAGAGTTGAAAATAGGAGATAAAAGGGAAAATTGAGATTGGGAAGTTAAAAGTGAGAGTGGGATGTAGAAACGGGGAATTTAGAAACGGAAATTGGGTCTTGAGAGGGAAAAGGGGATGGAATGTTGGTGTTAAAAGTTAGATTGGGAAGTTGAAAGTGAAAGTGGGAAGCAGATAGTGAAAATGGAAAGTGGGAAGTGAGAGTTGAAAAGAGCAGATAAAAATAGAAGATGCGTTTTGGAAGCAAAAATGAGAATTGAAAGTGGGAGGTGGAAACTGTAATGTAGGAATTAGGAAATAGAAAGTGTGAGTTGAAAGTGGGATTGGGAAGTAGAAGGTGGAAATTAGGAAATGGAAAGTAGAAAGTGAGAGTAAAAGGGGGTGGAAAGTGGGATTGGTACGTAGGAAGTGAGAATGGGAGGCAGATAGTGAAAATGGAAAGTGGGAAGTGAGAGTTGAAAGGGCAGAGAAAAATAGAAGTTGCGTTTTAGAAGCAAAAATTAGAATTGAAGGTGGGAGGTGAAAACTGTAAAGTGGGAATTAGGAAATAGAAAGTGTGAGTTGAAAGTGGGATTGGGAAGTAAAATGTGGAAATTAGGAAATGTAAAGTGGGAAGTAAAATGTAGAAATTAGGAAATGTAAAGTGGGAAGTAAAATGTGGAAATTAGGAAATGTAAAGTGGGAAGTGAGAATAAAAGGGGGTGGAAAGTGAAAGTTGAAAGTGGGATTGGGAAGTACAAAGTAGAAGTGGAAGGTTGAAAGTGAGAGTGGGAGGTAGAAAGTGAAAACAGGTAATGAGAAGTAAGAGTGAAAAGTGGAAATTTGATTTGAGAATCTGAAAATGAGAGTTGGAAAAAAGTGGAAATTGGGAAGTAGAAAGTGAGAGTGAAAAAAGGGGGATAAAAAGTGAGAGTTTATAGTGGTATTAGGAAGTAGAAAATGAGAGTAAGAGGTAGAATGTGTAAATAGTCAGTGGGAAATGTAAGTGGAAAATGAGAGTGGAAACTTAAAAGTAGGATTGGATAATGAGAGTGGGAATTAAACAATTTGAAGTGAAAGTAGAAATGACCAAAATGATTTTCCTGTCACAAACTATATTTCCATCATAATTTTCATCATTATTTCTATCATTTTTCCTAATATAATTTTTAACATTTTTCTTCTCATTCATCCCATCATTTCGCCTACAATTTTTCTATCGTCGCGAACAAGTTTTTAAATTTCTCCTAAAAATAAAGAATAAAAGTACATTTAAAAGTAAATTAAATATAAAAAGTCACTAGCTTAAAAACGTACAAAACGAACAAAAAATGTTTTTTACACTAAACTTTCTAAATTTTCCTAAAAAGCTAAAAAAGAAATTAAATCAGTTAATTTCATGTTTAAATATAAGAACACATTTTTGAATTACGGTCAACTTTTACAAGCAATAGCTCAAGTGGGACTAGTAGTACATATAAAGTTTAGTCCGGCGAGGAAGGTCACTACTGACAATGGTTCGAGTATGTATGGGAGAGATGCAGGTAATGGCGCTCACCTTAACGAGATTTCTTTTACTGCAAATAAATTAAAATATTTTTTACAAGTTTCAATTAAACATTTAATATCAGTAGTAAAACACAAGTATAGTATTAATTGTTATCTTACATTTTTTTATATTTACAGAAGTATTATCTAATTAAATATGACAAGTTTAAAAAACGATGTGAATCAAAACCGTTCTTGATACATTTTCCTAAAACACAGTTTCATTTTGTAACTTTAAAAAGATTTTAGTTAAAAAAATATTTAAATTTTCACAAATAATTAAATTTTAGATAGTTTTAAACTTTAAAGCATAATAACTATTCTTAGTTTTATATTTATAATTTTTCTGTGTAAAGATTTTAAAGGATAGTAATCATAAATCTGAATTAATCAATTTAATACCTAAAAAGATTGAATATGTTATTAATGAACATCAAACTAATCATTTATTAAATTTCGACAAAGATAAAATTGTAGATTTAGAATCAAATCACTAATGAAATGGTGATTCATTTATTACCCTTCCGATAAGGGATTGAAAGAATATTAATGTAAACAATTCTAATATGAAAATATTGAAAAAAGTCTTTAACCTTCCAAAAAGTGATATATTTTATTTTTCGATTTTCTGAAAATAACTTTTTCTTAAATTTTCTTATCGAGTTTAGAATTATTATTTTTTGTCTCCTTTAGTTTATCATCCAGTTTGAAATAGCAAAGACGCCGTGCACCACTTACAAACTTCAGTATTTATAACCTCAAGAAATATGCCAGAAAATATATAATAAATATTCTTTTCATTATTTCCCCTTCACACAAAAATTCCACCAATTTTATTCTACAAAACAGTGTGTTTTTATTTTTTGCAAGTAATTCTTTAACTATGAATATTTAGTATGTTAACATTTTAAAAGATTTTCTACACTACGTTTTGAAAGGCTACTTCTTCATTTATTCTATAAATCTAAATTCTATAAATCACATGTAAATAAGTACAAAAATAAATAAATGGCAGTTTTGAAGAAAAAAATGTCTTAATATCCGAAACTAAAATTTAGCATGAAATAAATTATAGATAATTAGGAATGCTTAGGATAATTACAGATCGTTAAAATTTTGCTTCCCTTCACTCAACTTTTCTCTCAAATTACCAATCTGAAATTAAATTATAAAAAAGGCAATTAACATTTTTAACTTGTAACTATTTTAGCACAACTTTTGAAATTATCGCAATTTGCAATAAGTAGTGAAAAATTAATAGTTGGCACTAGTTTGTAAATATCTGTTTAATGATTTTTTTTGTTAGAAAGAAAATTTGATAGAAAGAAATTTTTTTTGTTATTTAATTTACGATGATGGAAATTTACCTTCATGTTAAATTAAAATTACTCTTTCATTTTACAAGATGAAAGAAGTAATTTACTTTATTAGTGATGTCTTTGATGTAAATTTTATTTTGAAAGGTGTGAAAACAAATCGATACTGAAAACGTGCTCTTTGAAACCTTGTATCTTTGTATACTTTGTTGGAAGGTGTGAAAAGTAAGAGAGAGATAGAGGGAGGGAGGGAAAGTGAAAGAGAGAATAAAGAATTAAGAAAAGTGAAGAAAAGAGGAATCTAGATGAAGAAGCTGGTTTCATTCAAGCAACGAAAGCATTAACAGCGCAAGACTTACTATCTAAAAGAAAACCATTAGCTACTTTTGCAGGGTGGTAGAAAAACAGAAATTGAAGAGCGGGATATTCGTAGCGAGAGCATGGGAAAAGTATTCCTTTGGTGGTTTCCATTACAAGATAGATCGTCCTTTTCCTCGTTTGCCAAACTGAAATGCCTTCAACTCGTCATTAGAAATCCATTTTCTGAACAGTCAATCGAGTGACCACAATGGATGGTACTCTAGGACGACACGACAGATATTTTCTCGCCTCGCACACTTTAACGAAAAACCTCATCTTTTTAACTTCTTTATGAGTCCACAATTTTTTTTTCTTCTTCTTCTTCTTGTGAAAAGAAAAGTAGGTAACTCAAACTCTTAGAAAAAGATTCTTTTCAATCGCAAAAGAAAGGAAAATTAAATTTTTCAAACTTTCACAAACTTTGAATTGCAAACGTTTTTTTATTTGCATATCGGAGTTTTAATTAAGAATTATATTTAGATTTTAATTTGTAAGTCTTGTCGCGTTAGAATCAAATTAATGTCTTTTCTGATTTAAAGCAAACTTTATATATTCGTTAAGAAAAATCTAAATTGTAGGTGACGGTGGGTCATATTGCGTACGCGATTCACTTTCACTTCATTATTAAAGGATTTTAAACCAATAAGTTTAGTTAGGTTAGGTTATTTAATCAATAAGTTAAAAATTTCAAAATGGCAGATCCAAAATGGTGAACGACAATATAAAACTTTGATTATAATTATTATAATTAACATGTTAGCATCCCTAAAGTTCTGGTCTATCAGTTAACAATTAGTGACTTCCATTGTTTAACAATCAGAAAAATGTTTGAAAAATAGCAAAATAAAATAATTTATTTTTAAGACTTTATGCATTAAAAACCTCGCGTGTACAAAATAGCCCCCGGGTGTACAGAATAGCACCAATCGACGGCATACGATTAACAATATGAAAACTCGTATGTGGACCCTGCATTCTATAGGAGTATAACAATGTACATTTTTATATGTTAATTATTAATTAACCTACCAACAAAAATAAATTTACATTTTAATAATTTCAAGAAATTATTTTATTACTTTTCATAATTGAATAAATAATTCAGAATTACATAATGAAGGATGGCAAAAATTTCTAAATTTACTTTCTTATGTTTTAGTAGTTTTAATCCTTTTATTTTTTTTTTTAATATGTAAAAGCTTCGTTTTAAAAAATTTTTAACTTCGAATCAATTTTCAATGCTAAAAATACGCGATCACCGCAAAAAAAAAAAATTAAAAACATCTACTTGATTTTATTATTGAATAAATTAATTTTTAACACCTTGGATAGAGGTTGATATTTATAATTCCAACTTTCTCACAAATATTGAATTAATTTTTTTACATTTTTTTTTAATTTGCTCTTTAAATATAGAAATATCAGAAAACTTGTCTGATTTCTTTCAGTAGATTCAATTTATGTCACTTTGATTTAATTATTTGTTTTCAATTTACTTTAAATTTTTTATTCCATGTTCTATTTTGGTAAGTATTTCGATTCGATATTTTCCATCATCTTTATTTGTTACTCATTAATATTTTACTTTGCAAAAAATACCCCAAATTAGAGAGTTACAAGAGAATTGCATTAGACTTTGAAAAAGTCGTCTGCCATTTTGATTTTTTGCACAACTGATGCCAGATTCGTCATCAGCGACCCTGAAAACACGATGATACCAAGGTTCATTAAAATTTAATTAGTTACTTAAAATTTGATGCCATTTTCGTCATTAACAGAAATAATTAATACCCTTTGATACTAAATTTCATTAAAATTTAATAGTTACTTAAAAATATCCGCCATACTAGACCCGCCATTTTGAATTTTGAAAATCCGACTCTCAGTTTAAAAGTAATAAATATGCCATAATTTTTATTAATTTTTTTTAATACTGATAGGTGAATAAATCATTTTCTAACCAAATACTCCTTTGGACTGATTTTGCAAACAAAATGTCCAGTAGCAGCTTCTGGTATATTTCAAGAAATAATTGTTTTACATTTCGTCTGAAACCCCAACGTCATCACTTTGTGTTCATAATTATTGTCATTGTTAGAGATAGAATTCTATAAATAGAAAAAGAGAGAGAAAGAGACTTTGTCTCACTAAGACACGGCTTTTACTATTATTCTGAAATATAAACTGTTTAAAAATAGATTAAAAATATCTTTTTTTAGAATGTTATCTTTTAAAATAATTGCTACAATTAAAAAAAGAAATAAATTAAAAAAAGGAACTAAAATATTTGAATTTCTATGAAATATTTTTGGCTGTTTATGACTGTGGCTAAATTTAGAAAAATATATACTTTCTATATATATATATTTATAAAAAAAAAACCTTCCAAAATTGAATTAAATAAGAGGTATTAAATTTTATGAAAATTTTCAAAAATAGCATCACATATGCTGAGATGGTATATTTCAAATATATAAACGTCATCTGTGATGATTTAGTAAGGCTAGAAAATGTAATCTCACGAATACAGTTGTCATGCGAAAGTGCGTGTCAATGAATGATGGGAGTCGTTTGTGTAAACAAAAATGTCAATTATTTGTGCATTGTGGAGAACAATATTGCCAACGTCGCAAACGACTGACCATTAAAATCGACACAACCTATTGCGTGACACTATTTTCCTTAAAGTTGAATTTTAAGTTAATAAATTCATATTACAGACGGCGAAAAATTTCCAAACATACTTTAAAATTCAAGCTTTATTTAAAGAATAAAATTTACCTTAAAAAAAATTCTTAAATTAAAAAAAGAATTTCAAAAAAATTGTAAAAAAATATATTAAAACAATAAATTAAATAAAGTGAAGAAAACAATTTTTATTTAATATAATTTATATTAACAATTTATTTCATTTACCTCCAAGATATTCAATAACTCATTATGTTGACTTATCGAGTATAAAAAAAAACAAGTAAACGTAGACACAATAGAATATTTAAAATCACGTCCTTTAGCTGAACTTGAACCCTTCCTGACTTATCCCCTTTAAGTAATTTTCCATACACGCGCCTGGGTGAAAGAGAGAATCTGAAATAGAGCATTAATCGGGTATATGAGGAAGAAAACTAAACTGAGAAGAAGGGAGAATGAGTGAGAAGATAATAAAAAAGTGAAACAGGAAAAACAAGAGAAGCGAGAGTTTCTAATTTGGTACCTCTACAAAAATCGACACTCTGTCTAGACTACCGTTCTTCTCAAAAAAGAATGGGTAGAAAATAGAGTGGAAAGAATCATCTCTGGGTTACCACATAGGCTATTCAACTAAATTCTGCAAGGACACTTGAAAAAAAATTTATGAATAAGGCATTTAGTAATTGTCGAATAAGTGGCTTTTTTGGTCAAAAATTATCAACTTTATAATTTAATTTTTTTTTGTTTTCTTTATAGAGAAAAAGCAAATATGAATACTATATATTGACCTTCTGTAAGTTAGATGACTACGTAGGATGTCAAAATTTTTAAAAACGATCATCAAAAATTAATTAAAAAGAAATAAAATTCTCTATAGAAATAAGTAATTATCATTTAAACAGTTATATTTTTTGAGAAATTACACTTTTAAAAATTTTAATTTGAACTCCCCAAAGGATTTTATAAAAGTCACATTAATTTTAGAGTTAAAACCAAGGGACTTAGATGAAGGGAGTTAAAATTTACACTGTAATAGTGACAAGTTTTTAAATTAACTCCCATTTGGAGTTGATTTTTGACTCGAAAAATTTTACTTATAACTCCCGTAATCGTCAACTCTCTAATTTTTTTTACAGTGAACTATAAGATTGTCAAATCTGTGACATAAAACAGAATTTACTTTTACTAATTAAAGTTGACGCTTCTGGAATTGTTGTATAATTATTTAGAAGTTATCAATTTAAATATTCATTTAAAAATATTTCCCTGAAACTAATCTTTTATTGAGAATTTTAAAAATCTGATGCAAGATTTATTAACATCAACCATAAAGACCCATAGATATCAAGTTTCATAAAAATCTAATTAGTTTCTTTAAATTTGGCCGCCATTTTGGATCTGCCATCTTATATTTTGAAAATCTGAAATCAAATTCTTAATCAGCTGCCATAAAAAACACTGGATACCAAGTTTCATAAAAATCCAATTAGTTTCTAGAAATTTGTCAGCCAGATATATAAATCTGACATCAAATTTTTAATCAGCTCCCAAAAAAAACCCTAGATACAAAGTTTCATAAATACCCCCCCCCCTAAATATCCCTAGATACCAAGTTGAATTTAAAATCCAAATAGTTTTCTTAAATACCGCCATATTGAATCCGCCATCTTAAATTTTGATAATCTGACTTTAGATTCGTTACCAGTATCCCTAAAGACCCACTTTCACTTTTACTAAAAATTTATTTTCAAACCTTTATTTTCACTTCACTTTCACTCAAAATTTATTTTCACTTCATATTCACTTCACTTTCATTCCACTTTCACATTGACTCAAAATTTATTTTTATTTAATTTTCACTTCACTTTTTTGTTGGTCAATGTTGCGGTCACTGTTGTTTTTAAGAAAAAGAATAATGAAATAAAACTTAATTGGAAGTAAAAGTTGTCTAAAAGTAAAGTAATAGTGAATTAAAAATATATTTTGAGTGAAAGTGAAGTGAAAGTGGAGTCAAAATAAACATTGAGTGAATGTGAAAATGAAGTAGAATAAGTAGAAGATTTAGATGAAAGTGGAGTGAAAGTAAAGTGTAAATAAATTTTGAATGTAAATGAGATGGAAAAAATTATGAGTAAAAGTGTCAGTGGAATGAAATTGAAGTGAAAATATAGTGAACAAATTTTTCCTGCGATTGTAAAAATAAATAAAAAATATAATAAACGATCCAATATGGAAAACTAATTTCGATAAATGCAATGCTCGTTGGAAATTTAAATATTTTTTGTTTTTACAAAATTTTATAAAAATAATATTGATCTATCTCCGAGTAAAAGATAATTTTAAAAGCAATTTATTGTATTTATATTAATGCATGTCACTTCGCTTATATACATCCGTTTATACGTCACCTCTATATTCCTTTTCCTCATTATGCTACTACGACAGATGTGATTTTGAAGTCATATCGTAAGCTGCCACTTTCTCAGGGGAATTTTTCAGTACCGTCTGTTTATTGTACACAGGTTTTCCAATCTAAAAATAAATATCTCTCTATTGACATTTTTCTTTTAACTGTCAGTGAATAAAATTATTTGTTTAAACATGAAATCTCTGATCAATAATGAATATGAACATTTTTTGCAAATCATCTTACGAGACAATCAAGTTCCATTTGAATAATTCGTTATTCCAAATTAATTTTCAACATGATGTCAAAGAGATATTATTTTCAATAATATAGTTTAAAACAATTTTAAAACATTTTCTTTATGTCAGAAGACTTTCTCAGTCGTTTTGAGTAAAACACAATGTTTCGATTTTTTACATTTTAAAATGGACACGAGAGAAAAAAGAGAACAGAGTACTCTCTAGAAGAGAACACCTTCGAGGCAAATGAAAGAACTGGGGAGTAGAAAAATAATTAAAGTACGACATCAACCCCTTGAAATCTTCTTTTCAAAGAATCTGCATTTTCAACAAAAAAAAAAGAAATACAATAAAACTCACGTGAAATAAAAAAAATATAGACGTATATAAATTTAATCTTTTTAGAATTATAAATTTTTTGACAAAAGTATAAGATTTTGTTTAAAAAGTGACATAAAAAAATGTACTCCCATTTAATATTAATTCTCGTTATTCTGAAATAATTTTTATTTTTTCCAACATAAAAGAGAAATAAAGACTAGTCGTAAACGTAAAAACTTTAACTTAATCCTGAGGTGCGCAAATTACGTCTCTCCTGTTTTCATTACTCCGACCTCGCTTGCATTACCTTGCAGTTCAGTGTACCTTGCAGTACAGCATATCCACCCCTTTGATATGAGCAGAACTATAAGTACTATAAGTTCATTCAAACTTTGAAAAGTAGATTAAATTCGACAACCTTACATAATTTCAAAAGTAAATTTAATTTCATGATTTTTAAAAATGAAAGATTATTTAATTAAAGGAAACTTTCTTTTCAATTAGATGTCATTAATAGCAACTTGTATTTAGGAATAAGTTTCTTAATTAAACAAGAAAACGTAAAAATAAGTTGACTTGCTTTGAACTGTCCTATTCTATCTGTGGAATGAGAGGTTTTTTCATATCAGTATATTATGATGAGTTAATCATAATGGATGTAATGATTTGATTTTTATTTGCTACGGAATTCGCCCGCCGGATGGAGTCCGGGTACCTATCGTTGATTCTTTAATTAATAATTACTAAATATTAGCTTGACTATTACGTTATTATGATTTCTGCTGTGAATTCGAAGAGAGACAGTTCTAGAATAGATTTCCACGTTACGCGAGTCCGACGATGCCTATGGCGCACGCGCACTTCTTGGAATTAACCAAGTAACACATATGGGTTAATTCAAATTCCGGATGCTGCCGAAATCCTTGCCGTAAGCGATAACGAGTGAATATGAATAACTAGGAAAGGAAATTAATTAAACTAGGCGTACTTGTAAACTTTCCACGAGAGCACCCCTGGTTAGTTACATTGTATCTAGTAAAAGAAAGTTCGTTCGACCTAAGAGCATCTGGGTAGAAGGAACATTTCCTTGACAGCATTTTACTCACCAGAAGAGCACCTCTGTCTGAGTCTAATACCCAAAGTGAGTTCGTACCTGTTAGGCCCGAAGAGCATCTCGAGCCAAGGCGGTAGACGAACTGACAATCTGGGATCATGCAGCGGGATATATAGGTCCGCTTTGCCGCAACGATAAGAGAGCAAGTGGTGGAGGGGAGCTGTGAGGCAGGTGACGCAAGTTTCGTGCGCGGTTGCTACTCTCTCATAGCTCTCATGCTAAACATGACTACGATGGCTATGTGTGTGACGTATTCTAATTCTCTAAATATTAATACACAGCCCATCGTTACATGGAATTTAGGTTGTTGATAATAAACGAAATTTTTATTTACTACAAAACCTAAGTATTTTGCTTCAGGTACACGAAAATTGCAATATGTGACGATTTGAATCGTTATGACATCTGTCGTAATTATCCCTAAACTGTGATTGTTAGATCATTAGCTCTTCAATTCAGTTGTTTCTATTTGGGTCAGGCCTATCGATCAATGATCTCTTCCCATCAGGCCTCAATTGTCTCTACCTTGAGAACTTGATCCCTTCTTCTTGCTCAGTATCTCTCCCTCCCTTTTTCTTCTTACTTGAATTTCAATTTCCCTTGTTACATTCGGCAGAGATTGTGGTATACAGAGATAATAAATAGTTGAATAAAGTTGAAGTGGTGTCAATTTCCTGTTTTGGATTAATTTCTGTTCATGTATCAACACCAACCTTACGGTGAAGAAAGAGAGAGTTGGCATTTCTGCTTGCCAAGTTGTTCAGGCAGAATTTCCTCTGAACAGAATCCTAAAAGTGTTGGATTTGTGTTGAATTGTGTCAGAAAATAGTTTGGTAAAAACATAGTCAATGATCTAACAAAATAGGTGCTAAAGAACAATTTATTGAGCCTAAGTCTCTAATTGGTGTCAAAGAGGCTTAGGCCCTGGAATTCAAACAGTGGCTAATAGTGGAACACCAAAAGAAATGACAAGCGATTAGAGTCTGCAGCAAAGGTAAAATACTCATGGAAACCAATATAAATCCCACCAGGGAATTCCGTAAATTTAATAGGAAAGAGACTGGTACACCACAGAGTCTGCAAAGCGCCATGGAAGTAGTTTTCCTTTCTCGACTCAGGGGAATTTGATGATAACCTAATTACAAATCTAACTAGGAAACATCTATCACTATATTTACATGATATAACTATAAGTTTATTCAAGACCTCTTTCATAAATGGTTACGGTTACGAGTCTATCTATCACATTGTTAACTTTCCCAAAATCAATGCAGAGACGCTAGGTACCATCCGGTTTATGAGCAATTACTACCACATTCCACCAATCACCATTTGATGGTTCTAAAACTCCCTTGTTAATAAGTTCCTTAACTAGTTTAATAAACTCTTCACATACCTTCAGTGCCACTCGATAATTTTTCTGACGAATTGTTCTATGTAACAGAAAATCCAATTATCCATAGTCACAATCAGTCTATATGTAGTTAAACATAATCTTTTTACATTAAATCAAAACCCAGGACATTAGCAATTACAAAATTCACCCCGATCTTCTAATTAATACTCGACAAGGATAAATCTTGTAACATTGAGAACACAATAAATATCCTGTTACATAGTTCTATGTTTCTCCTGGTGCACTTATCGAGGACTCCTTAGCGTTATAGAAAGAATTACAAACTAAGGTTGACGCGCATATAAGGTACACGACTTCTTTTCACTTATTCATGCACTATTACCTACACTACAGGTTTGGCAAACAGTAATTCATTTTCAAATGGCTCTCATGATCGCGAGCACCTGCAATGTTTACAGACACTTCTATTACTTGCTGTTGATTCCACTTAGGGCAATCGCTTTATATTCGAATTCAAAGTTAAGGGGTTGCCAACGCAACAGCG
Organism: Leptopilina drosophilae; assembly: GCA_032873175.1. Taxonomy (NCBI): domain Eukaryota; kingdom Metazoa; phylum Arthropoda; class Insecta; order Hymenoptera; family Figitidae; genus Leptopilina; species Leptopilina drosophilae. The sequence continues at coordinate 33,515,427 of CM065486.1, read as the reverse complement.
TACCAAGATCCGGCAGTCAATACTATACGAAAGTATACTCACATGATGTTTGCTGTAGCAATGCTTCCACTCCAAGACGTTTCAGCTTTTGAGTTGCAGTACAATAGTACGACAGACAAATTTCTCACAATGCGCAACTATTTCAATGATGATAACATTAACTGTGTCAGTCTTTACATTTCTAATTAAATTATTTCAGAAACATTCCTTTTGTTTTTTTTTATCAACTTCCATTTTCTATCCTTTTACACAAGTGTTTCAAGCTGCGCATTTTATTAAACATTTCCGAATAATATTTTACTTCCCGCATTTTCAAGCTTATGATAAGATATTCTAACAATCCAAACAAAATTGTATGGAAATCTTGAAAATTTATACTAATGTTACCTTTTAGGTAAGCTTGAATGCTATTAGAGAAGCGTCAGTTAAACTTTGCCGAAAATATTTAACGAAAATACGTTTGAGAAATTCTGGAAATCTTGTTGTCTTGAAAATATTTAACATAGACAAATAGAGAAAAAATGTTAAAGCTCTAACCAACTAAAATAATTCTTATCGTACATTTCAATTTATATCATTTAAGTACACGACACAGATAAAATACAGGTTTAATTCTAACGGCGTATTCAGAAAAGCCTCTGCTACTTATGTACCCAATTAGTGACTGGCTTTAAGCTGACGAGACTTCAGTTAGTTTCTGTTTTAATAAATATGGAAAATATAAAATACTTTTTACTTTGAAAGTTTAGTCAGAAGGAAGTAAAATTTATTTTATTTTCTTCTTTTTTTTGTTTTAATGGTCCCCTTGTTTTAACAAATGACCAGTACTGGTTGTGTAGATTGTGGTTTGTAGTTTCGACGTGAATGTAGCTTTTGTATCAACAAGAAGATATATTACGCTTAGTTTGTTGTTCATATATAGGTGAAATAGCATTCAGCTCTCACAATTGAAGGGTCGTTCATATATGTATTTTCTAGCTTTGCGGTACAACTGTTGAAAATCAGGAGATGGAAAGATTCAATTGATTCGTTTCATGACGTTTCTGCATAAATCCTTCAAGTTGAATAAAGATGATTTAAGGGAAATTTTTTGTTTTTATTGGCAAATATTACGTCCTAAAAATATGGTAAATAACAATACTTGTTTTTTGAAATTTAATTAAACATTGAAATTTAATTAATAAACTGTTTTAAGACTAAATTTTTACATCCAATAGCTTAGAAACACTTAAAAAAATCCCCTCTTTCAACTTTTACTCAAATAAATTTTCACTTTAACTTACATTTAAAAAAATTTTCACTTTCAATCACACCAAAAAAAATTTAACTTTTAATTTCAACTTTCACTCAAAAAATTGTCCCTGTTACGGCCGAACTCCGTAACTTTTTATATCATAAATAATTATTTACAATATCTGAAAATAAAAACTATAAACAACAAATTACACAACATAAGATTTTGTTAACAAACTTTAAAACCTTTACACAAAACAACCCTTTGTAATTTCACAAAAGGGACATTCTTCGCTTCGATAATTTTAATCCAATGCATTTCAATTAGATAAAAATCCAATTCTATTTTAAATAAGAGATTCATTGAATTTTACATTCCTTCGCGTTCTGCAAAACAATACCATATTTCTTAATAAATTCCTTTTCTTTGACAACAGTTTATTAACCTTTTTGAGAAATAGTTAGAAAATATTAAAGTAAAGTAAATTGCTCAATATAAGGAGTGGTGCATCCAAGTCACTGAACTCGGATCACGCCACTGCCTAAATCTTCAAGCTTGCAGAATTGGCTTGGCAACAGTCAAGTGCAATAAACTTAATATACGATTTCCCCATTAAATCGTCTTTCAATAAAATTGATTGACACAAGGAAATCTGGGCAGTTGAGTTTAGGCTGTGTAGCCGACAGCTAGCCCAGGCAATTGAGCCTGTAGTTTTCTGTCTAGGCAATAGAAGCCTGAAGTTTAAGTCCGGCAAGTTAGCCGTGTTGATGTGAAATAATCTCAAAGGTTTAAAGAATTTAATAAGAATTTTGTTGAGAAAAGTGAATTTAGTTGAGAAAAATATAAATAAATAATAATATAAAAAAAGAAGGTTGAATTAAAAAATATATGATTAAAATAATAAAGAATAAATAAAGCGATATAATTGAAAAGATAGAAAGTGAAAAATAATATTGACCTTAAAAAAATAATTAAAAAATAAAAGAGTTAAAAAGAAAAGGATTTAAAAAAATAAAGAATCTGTGAAACAAATAAAGTTATTCACAATTTCGTCGCGAAAAGAAACGACTACATTCGATTAAAGTGACGAATCGAAGGAAATACTGAGTAGTGAGTATCATATTTCTACTCTACGAATTACACATATTACACTTTTCATTCACACATATATAAGCACTCTTTTTATACATACACCATCATTTTATTTCCATGCACACATAAAAATTAAAAAATTTATTTGTATTAGGTAATTTTTCAGATAAAATATAATTACTGTTATTTTCATCTTTATTTGTTTATGATTTTCATAACCTAAAAATTATATTTCCTTTTCCTTTTTTAAAGAATAAGGATCTCAACCTATTAACTGAATAATAGTTAAGTAGAGAGGGGATCCACTACCTTTTACGTTTTTCGTCCGAAGGACACGTTTAGTTAGAGTCGAATTAACATCTCTTTATAAAATAATTAATTTTCATTAATTTCTACTTTAACAGTCCCTTTCAACCAAAAAATTTTTAATTTCAATTTCATTTTTTGGGTGAAATTGAAAATATTTTAGATAAAAGTTGAAAGTGAAACTTAAAAAAGAACATTTTTGAGGTGAATGTTAAACGTGAGATTTTTTTGGGCTAATGTTGAAAAAGAGGAATTTTTTGGGTGAAAGTGGAAGCGAAAATTTTTTGGGTGCAATTAACAGAAAAAGATTTTTCATGTTGAAAGTAAAAATTTGTTTAATTGAAATTGAAAGTAAAAATGTTTAGGGGTGAAAGTTGATAGTTAAAAGTTTTTAGGTGAAAGATGAAAGTGAAAGTTGAAAATAAACATTTTTTGGGTTGAAATTAAAAAAATCTTTATGTGAATGTTAAAAGTGAAAATTTTGTTTTGGCGAAAGTTGAAAATAAAGGTTAAAAGTGGAAATTTGTTAGTGAAATTGAAAATTTTTTGGGTGTTTGGTGTTCCATATTAACTTTACTTTTACTTTACTTTCACTTTGACTAAAAATTTATTTTCACTTCAATTTCATTTTACTTTCAATTAAAATTTTTTACTCCACTTTTACTTCAATTTCAGAGTACTTTCACCTCAACAAAAATTTTATTTTCCTGACACATTCACATTTGCTTTCACTGTACTTTCACTCAAATTTTATTTTACTCTACTTCGTATTCAAGAAAAAGAATAATGAAATAAAATTTGTGTGCAGGTGAAAATAGTCTGAAACTGAAGTAAAAGTGGAGTAAAAATAAATTTTAAGGGAAAGTGGAATGAAAATAAATGTCGAATAAAAGTGAAGTGAAAGTGTAGTAAACGAAAAGTAACAAAAATTTTGAGTGAAAGTGAAGTATAAGGCAGTTAAAAAATTTGTGAGTAAAAGCGAAGGAAAATGCAGTGAAAAAAGAGTGAAAGTGAAGTGAAAATTCTGTGAAAATAAATTTTGAATGAAAGTGAAAGAGCAATGAAAATGGAGTAAAAAAATTGTGGGTGAATGTGAAAGTGGAGTTAAAGTGAAGAGAAAATTGAGCGAATATAAAATATAATGAAAGTGGAGTGAAAATAGAATAAAAATAAATTTTAAATGAAATTGGAGTGAGTGTAAAGTAAAATAAAATTTTGAATGAAAAAAAATTTTTGAATGGAAGTGCAAATAAATTTTGAGTGATTTAAAAGTGGAGTGAAAGTGCAGTGAAAGGGAAATAAAAATGTAATGAAAATAAATTTTGAGTGAAAGTGAAAGTAGATTAAAATTAATAATCGTTCCCCTAGAACGAAGTTGAAGTTAGAATTTTATAAAATATAAAACCTTAAAATTATATTTAAAAAATATGTAGAATTAAGCAGAACTCGGAAGATGACATTAAACTTGAGATTTAGAGAGTGAAACTGATAGTTTAAATATTGTTTTTTAAAAAACTTTTTCTGGAGGAACACATACATTTATGTGTCAATTTTCCCTACCAATTTTTTTATGAAAAGAAAATTTTGGGTTGAAAATATTGTAGAAAAAAGAGGTAGGCTAATTCAGGATTAATTTAAGTTAAAAAAATGGAGAGAATGTGCATTAAGAATGGGGCCTATTTGGCAAATTCTAGGTTCATCACATTTTAATGAGTTTTGAGCGTGTGAGAAATTTTGAAAAAGGGACTGAAACTTGTCTTTCTTTAACTTCTTCTCCTCTTCCAAATATAATTTTTTAGTAATTACCGAATTATCGAGTTTCTTTAATTTTAACATTTTCTAAATTTTAAATATTTAAGATTATACGAATATACGGATTTTTGTTTATAAAAATTATGTAAAAATTACAATTACAAATATTAACAATTTTGTTGAAAATATATTTATGTAAAATGCAGAATATCAGAATATTTTAATTCTGGCATAATGTTTACCGGACGTTCGACAAAAAAATACTTTTTAAATCTTTTATTGTGGAAAATGAATTAAAATTGAGTTGGGATTCAAAATTCAATTAGGGGACAAGATCAGGTCAATGAATAAATTAATTGGACATGGCGAACAGAATATTAACCACGATTGGCAAATTGTTAACCATTTGGTCTTCGTAGTTATTATTTGTCTCTATATTTCCACATATTGACGATACGAATATAATAACGACTGGTTTAAATATTGTTAGTTAAATTTTGCTTTTTAGTAGTCAAGGGAAACTTACAATTAGAATTTGTAAACTGGAAACAAGGTGTAGGCTGTTCACGAGCTATGACTGACTTTGACGATGAAGACTTTACTTATTTCGACGCTCTAGTTAATTAGATTTAGACGCCTACCACTTGATTGACTTCAGGTGTAAGATCAGCGGTTATTACATCCGCGATCCCTCTAATTATTGATGGATGTTAATTAAAGTCATGTTATTCTGTAATCACGTTCTAAAGGTTTAAAACTTTTGAAAAATTTTCTACGGACAGCTCTTACAGTTCCTTATAAATAAGAAAGTATAAAATAATTTTTTTTTAGTCCCAAGTGAGGTAGTTATTAAATTACGGACTTTTGTCATCAGCAGTCGGTAAGACAGAATACCAAATTATCAATAGTTATGACCATTTCTGATAGGTACTGTAAAGTCGTTTTCCGTAAATTTTTATCCCTAACTAATTGGCTCGAGCATAAAAGTTAAATGAATTAAAAACGTGTGCGGCGTTTATAATCATGTTAATTACCATGTCTTACAACTGTGTAATAAATTATAACTACAGTTTTAAAGTGAATTTGTATTTGTGAAGAAGTTATATTCGTCCTTTTTTAAAAATTAATTGTTTACTCGGACTCGTGAAATTTTGCCAACGTTTAAAGAGACGAGGCTTCAACATATGTAAACTGTGAATTTTTTTCGTTCTCGTGTCTCAAGAGTCGCATCCCTTTTGAGACTTTTTCTCAGCGAAATCTCCTCTGACATTCTGAATTTGTCTACGGGTTTATTGTTGTCGAAACTTTGCGTTAGTTAAGTTGTTTTCGGCCTTTTATAATTACACATAAAAACTAACTGCCATTTCACAAAATTTCATCACTTTAGTTTTGCTTCTTTTTTCCACCTTTAAAAAAGTTTAATTTACAAGGAGAAAAATTCTACACTTCTCCTTTTAATATCAATAAAAAAAATACTTTTCATAAGTAAATATAAAACTTATAATAAGTAAATGAAAACTTTATTAAACAAATAAAATAATAAAAAATATTCAGCTTTTAACAAACTCTAACTTAAATAATATTAAAATATAAAAAAATCGATGAAAAATAAATTTAAGTAAGTCATGTCGTCTGTTTTAATCGCGAATAATGAATCCGTTACAAACCGTACTTTCTTGCAATAAATCGAAATTAAATATTAAAATCAAATTTTCAGAACGTAGAAGGTAATTCGGACAGTTTAAAGATTCAAGAGAGGACAAAACTATACTTCAGTCGTTGTAAGATTTTCCATTTTGTCAAACATGAAAGAAAGGAAAATTTCTAGCATATTATAATTATTATATCTTGTAGAAAAAAGTTGAACTTTCTATACGTCTGTCAAAAGCTAAAAATCTAGACAGTTAAAAATAATTTCATATTTTAAAAGATAAAAAAACATGAATAATTTTGAAATTCATTTTTTAATTTTTAAATTCATTATCAAATACTTATAATGACGGATCCAAAATGGCGGCTAAATAATCAGAAACGTCAAATGGAAAAATTTTTTTTAAAAAGAAAAAAAATAACTGTCTATCCGATAGTTGATTCCTGTCGTTTTTTGCAGCTGTAAATTGTTTTTTTTAAACTTTGAGGTGGGTTTAATTTATCCCGTTTCATCTACGTAACTATTTCGTTATTTTACAAGTAATATTATATTTTCAAATTATACATTATATACTTTTATGTTATTTTTCATTATTCGCATTACTTCTATAATTAAAATATTCCTCTTGATGAGAAAATTCTCCATCGTAAGCAGAAAATGATTATACATACATTCGAGATTTTTATATATAAAAGCAGAAAATATGCAAACGAAATAAAGTCTGATTTAAATCTTTCATTTTATTTCTCTATTTGAAAAAAAATTCATACTTCTGATAAATAAGCTAATATTTTTCAAAATAAAAAATTCGATCCTTTAGCAGTTCCACGTATTGATTTTTAATTCCTTCCCTTATATGTTACAGGAAGAGGATACTTTTATTAAAGTAAATACATTATTAGTTTATGTTATTGAAACGTTTATTAGATTTATACTTTTTACTGAAATTATAAATTTGTAATAGATATAATTTCTCCCGGAGTTATTAATTAAAATTATAATGAATAAAGTTTTTTATGATGTTAATTTATCAATTGCTTATTATTGATTTGTTTGTATCCCAATGATACGAACATTGAACGTTGAATAAATATAAAATAATAATAAAACAAAAATCATGTATCATTTCAATATTATTATAGTAAAATGTATACAATAAAATTAGTTGAATTAAAATCATATTAATTAAATATTTCCAAGCAATAAATTACATCAATTCAATTTTTTAAATTGAAACAAACAATTTGTTCCAATTAACATTATTTTAATACTCAGTTAATAAATTAAAAGAGGTAAACATTTGAATTATATTTCAAACATTACATCACGGACATTAAAACAATTTATTCCAATTTTTATTTTTTTGGTAGAGAGAAATTTTATCAATTTTTAAATTTAAATCGTAATTTAGTAATATTAAATAAATGAATCAGTTTAATGAAGGATATTGTTCAAATAAATTAAAACTCTATTCATTTTGGTACGCCTGTCCCAACTTCAGTTTTCATTAACTAGGTTAAATCGAGGATCAGCTTAGGTGAGATTATAAGTTTTCAGTTTAGGTAAATTAATGCACAATTAGAAGTAAACATTTTAATTAAAAATTATAATTATTTTTATGGTTTTTTATTATAGTAATCCTTGCTTATCTAAAATTAAACACCTTCTAAAGTCTTATTTATTGTTAGTAGTAATTTATAATGGCGACAAATATCAGTTGTTTGGAATTTAAATTATAATTCATTCATATTATTATAAATGTGAAAAAGTTATTCTTTTTGAATTTTAGTATACTTTTCCTTGAGGTAATTTAAAAACAAAAGCAATTTTTATTTTTTTACAGACGGAGGTCGAAAATAGTAATAGTGTCAGCAAAACTGGAAGATAGTGGAAGGTACGAATGCGTGGCTGAAAGCACTTCCGGTCACCAGGCTTCTCTTTCAGCCCAACTTCTAGTCACTCAAGATATTACAAATCGAGAAACCAGTGAGTAACATTAAAAATTGTAATTAATTTTAGTAATTTGTCCGGAGTTTCCTTTTGAATATTTTGTATTTTTTCACTTTTGTGAAATCTGCTTACAGATACCTTGGATTTCACATTCTAAGAATATGTATAGGGTTGGTTGACAAAAAAAGTGTATTATGAGAAAAATATAAAAAGCAACCGTATATTATGAATAGCTGGCGACCTACTATTAGTCCCGACCCACTAAAACTCGTAACCCTTTATTTGGAGCCCTTTATCCACCCTTGGAACCGTGGTTAGACTTTCGCTTTCAAGGGATTGCACTCCATCTCTGTCCGAAATGCGACTTCCTTCATTCCCTGCGGACATTCTGCGTTAACAGTGAAAAGTGGAATTAACATTACAATAATAAATTAAAATGGAAAAATGGTGATAAAATTTAATACTATAACAATAATGTCAAAAGAAAATACTTTTACTAAATTAAATTAAAATGACCACATTCCACTTTTGCTTTCTACACATTCTTCCCACTCTCACTTCCAATTTTCCACTTTTACTTCACACCTTACATTTTTTACAACTACTTTTCATTCCCATCGTCTACTTCCCATCTTTCACCCCGTACTTTCCACTCCCACATCTCAGTCTCATTTTCTACTCCCACTCTTCCTTCCCACCTTCCATCTTTATTTCCCCCTGTTATCATCCTATATACTTCCCACTCTCACATAAAATTTTCCACTTTCACTATCCATTTTCACACCTAATTCCCACTCTTACTTCCCAATCATAGTTTCCACTCCCACTCCTACTTTCCACCTTCCACTCTCATTTTTAATTTCCTTCATATACTTTCCACTCTCATTTCCAATCTTCCACTTTCACTTCCAGTCTCCCAGTCTCAGTTTCCACTCCCACTCTTACTTCCCACCTTCCATCTTTATTTCCCCCTGTTATCATCCTATACACTTCCCACTCTCACATAAAATTTTCCACTTTCACTTTCCATTTTCATACCTAATTCCCACTCTTACTTCCTAATCTTAGTTTCCACTCCCACTTTCCACCTTCCTCTTTCACTTCCCACCTTTTATTTTACCACTACTTTCCACTCCCACCTTCCACTTCCACTCTCATTTCCCACCTTACACTCCCAATTTCACTTCTCACTCGGTGATATTATTGATCCATATTAATAATTTATCAAAAATGTTACGGCTATAGTAAATTTTATTATTTACCGCACTTTGAATTGAATGGGAAGTGAGAGTGGAAGGTGGGAAGGGAAAGTGGTAGATTAGAAGTAAAAGTGGAAAGCATGTGTTAGAAGATTAAAGTGGGATGTGGAAAAGTTACAGAGTCGAACCCCTAGGGGTGATTTTATTACTTTTCCAGTTTTCACTACCACATTAACTTCACGCTTCAATCACCACTTTCTACTCCCACTTTCACTTTTCACTTTTCACTCTTACTTTTCAATACCACTTTCCATTTTTTAGTTCCTGCAACCACTCTCTACTTCCACTTTCTAGTTCTACTTTATACATTTATTTTCCACTATCACTTCCGCCTCACACTACTTTATTTCCCACTCTTACTTCTCTCTTCAACTTTCCACTTTCTACTTTTATTCACACCATCCATTTTTTTACTTCGTTATTTCTATTTAGTAAAACTAAATTGATATATGTGGTAGGTGGTACTTTTGGAGTAGAAAGTGAGAAGTGGGAAATGGAAAGTGGGATGTAAGAGTGGAAAATGGGAGTGGGAAGTAGAAAGTTAGAATAAGAATTAGAAAGTGTAAATGGAGAGTGGAAAATTAGAAGTAGGAAATGGAAAGTGGGAGTGGGAGTCGGGAGTAAAAAGTTAGAGTGGTAACTGTAGAAATTGTAATTGGAGAATGGAAAGTCAGAAGTAGGAAATGGAAAGTGGGGTTTGAGAGTGTGGAGTTGAAAGCTAGAGTGGGAATTAGAAAGTGTAAATGGAGAGTGAAAAGGTAGAAGTAGGAAATGGAAATTGGTAAGTGAGAGTGGAAAGTAGAATGTGAGAGTGGGAAATGGGAGTGTGGAGTAGATTGTTAAAGTGGGAATTAGAAAGTGTAAATGGAATGTGGGAAGTAAAAAGTGGAAAATTGGAGTAAAAAAGAGGAAAATGGGAGTAAATAGAGGAAAGTAGGAGTGTGAAATAAAAAGTGGGAGTGGAAAGTAAAAGTGATAAGTTAAAAGTGGATAGTGGGAGTAAGAATTAAAAGTAGTAAGAAGAAGAACAACAATTTGTAAAATTAACTCTTTTGGAGTTGATTTTTAACTCGCAAAATTTTACACCCAACTTCCATGACCGTCGACTCCCTTAAATTTTTTACAGTAATGTTACTATTAATTTTATTATTATTATTATTATTAATTTTATTATTATTATTATTATTATTATTATTATTATTATTATTATTATCATTATCATTATTATCATTGTAAATAATAAAAATTAATTTAAAAACAGTTCAACAAACAAATAGAAAATTTTTTCCTATTCAATTTCGTGTTTACTCTTCTTAAATAATGACTTTTCATTAGGCATATATATATATTCACGCAAATAAAATAATACATTTCAACGAACAATTGCAGCAAAAATTATACAACACATGAATCCCTATATTTCAATACGACTTTGATCGAAATAAATTTTTATTATGTTCCATTCATCAGTTAATGGAAATTTCAATAGTCCGTTTATGATTCAAAGTGTGTATTTATTGCGCATTTCACAGCAAACGGAAGCTTGATTAATTCCATTCGGTTGGAAAAACATTATTTTTTTCCCCCAATACAGTCAGTTGCTGATTTCCAGTCAACGATACAATATTTAAAAGTCAATAGTTCTTGTTTACATGTATAAGTAAATAAATAACACATACACACATACGCGGTTTATATCAGATGTTGATATAATATAAATGCAACATTCATTAATCATAAATAAAATATGATGGGTCATGTAGATACGACCGTTGTATGAAATTTTTCAATAAGGATATGTTTTTGTTTATCCTCTTTACTGCAGTCAAAATTTAATTGTTTTTTGTGCTGCGTGATAGAGGAATATTTTTTAAAAATTTTAGTATTCTTTGTTATATTAAAATTGAGAGAATTTAATTTTACTTCCATTTAATAATATGCGATGGAGTAATTTAGAAACAGTGATGATCAGCTGATTCAGCCCTTTCAACGGGCCGTTGTATACGAAACTCTGACACTACTAACAGGGTTGTAATTGTCATCCTTTGTCCGTTACGTGAAACTGTGGCTAGCCCTGAACCTCCTAGAGCCTTCTAGTCACTGCACCATGAAATTATCGTGTCGTATGAGTAATTCGTGGTTTATTAACGTCGACATCATCTAATAGGTGACGCTTCACTTTACACTTCTATTCCTTTGGTGCCTTGTAAGCAAGATTGTTATTAAGTTTGTTTGCAAATAGTCTACATTCAAAATTTTAACAACAGAAATCCCAATTAGTTATCAGTGTAATTTGACAAATTTACTCTTCAGCTATTCCCGGTGTCAATAGAATTCTTGTTAAATCAGTGAAAATATGTTTCCCCATGTTTATTAGAATCTTCAAAATAATCACAACATAGTAGTGCTAATTTCTATTATTAACTTTATTTCCAATTTCTCAGTCGTTACATAATTAATAAAATTAGAAAGCATTGTCCTCTCGACAAGAAAAATTGATTAAATGAATACAATCGATCCCTGTCATGGAATTTGAAAATGCTTTCAATCCAATCGAATGTTGATTTTGAACTTTCGTGTTTTAATTTAGAACAGTGAAATAAAAGAGAGAACTTGATTTACTTGGCGTCCGATTGTGGGAAATATTTTAATTCTGTTGTAGAAAATTGAACTGTCATCCCGTTTATACTTGAAATCATCCTCAATGTTTGTCTGAATTATAATTCCTTCCACGATAAATTATATTTTCAATCTGTAATAATTGGATTTATAAAAGGAAAATTAGTGAAAGATTTTGTCAATTTATAATCTCTATTTACTAACATAACGTCAGATCAATAATATTGCATTAAATGTTTGGAATAATACAATCTTTTTTCTTCTTGTAAATTTATTGGACTCAGAGGGAGAACTTCGGTCGTGAAATCACTGGACCGTCCTCACTTTCAGGTGGAAGTTGGAAGTCACCGAGGAAAGTGCTTTCTGACACTTATAATTGGATGGAAACCCGATTATCCAAGATTGCTGGAAAGACGAATCGAGTGGACAGTGTTGTGCACCTGCCAAAACAACAAATAATCCGGCAGCTCAAATATTCAACATTATCAAAAGTGATATGTTATCAATAGATTTAATGCTGAATTATTAAAACGATGATAATTTAAGACAAAGTCGGTTTGTGACAGTTAGTTCAAAAATCGACATCGAGTTATTCAGTAGGTGAAATGGTTAACTATTTCTGAGATATTCAGTCCACTAATTGTTAGTGACATACTCAGACCTAATTTCGCTACCGAATTGATTACTTGGAATCGTAAACGAACTTATAGCTGAGTTATTATTACCAAACCAAACAGTCATTAAAGTGTTTTGAACGACGAATCTTTATCGTTGAAATCTAAATATCGTCACAGAACAGTTTTGACAAAGTGTTAATTGTCTTCAAGTATTTAGTACTCAATCTGCTAATTATTACTCTACTCTAAGTGCCAAGAAGTCTTTCGATTGTTCCTTCAACTGTGACATCTGGATTTGGATCATTTCTACAATTAGACTTCGGAACTTTCGCACCTCCCTGCTGGTCGATTATGTAACTTATTCCTCATTCAACAATTCGAATTCCAGATTCCACATCCCTGAACATACATTTCGGATTCAAAATTTTATATTCGAGTTTCCACATTTCAAATATGTCACATTCGACATTGCTAATTTCTGCCTGGAGGTCGATTACTTAACTTACTCCGAATTCTACATTCTGGATTTCACATTCGACATTTCGAATTTCACATTTCACTTTCCGAATTCTACATTTTATCTTTGACATTCCAAACTTTGCATATCACATTTGACATTCTACATTCTGGATTCCACATTCCGGATTCCACAGTCTATATTCCTAATTTCATATTCGGGATTTCACATTCGACATTCTGAATTCTACATTCAGGATTCTAGATTTCACATTCCGTAATACACTTTCTAAATTTAACGTTCTAAATTACACTTTCCGAATTCTACACTCCTGATTCCGAATTAGACATTTCGAATTCCACATTTTACATTTCTGATTTCATATTTTGGATTCTATATTCCGAATTAGACATTTCACATTTGACATTCCGGAATCCTCATAGCATATTTCGCATTTGGTATCCACAGTTGAAATTCTGAATTCCTTTTTCACATTACGGATTACACATTTCATGTTTTATATTTCACATTTTATGTTCCACATTCTGAATTCCAAATTTCAAATTCCACATTTCATTTTCTGGATTACACATTTTATTTTCGACATTCCGAATTCCACACTCCAGATTCCTGATTCCACATTTCGGATTCTATATTTCAAATTCTAAGTTCCAGATTACACATTTAATAATCTATAGATTATTTGGGATTCCACATTCATTACACATTTTACAATTTCTATTCCACATTCTGGATTCCAAATTTCATAACCCGCATTATTGATTCCAGATTCCATAATTCACATTTTAATATATTTGTCATTAAAAATTCCATATTCCTAATTCGACATTTCATATTTTACCTTTCTTATTTAACATTCCAGATTCCACAAATCATGTTCTACATTTCACATTCTAGATTCTTCCATTCAAAATTCAGTGTATGAAATATAGAATCCTAAATATGGAATTTTAAATGTGATATCTATAATGTGTTGTATGGAATTTTGAATGTGAAACAGGAAAAAACCTAACAATGGTATTTGAAATTTTGAATCAAACTTAGAGTAGACCAAATGTGGTTTTAATTAATCCGGAATTTGGAATGTGGAATACGGAAAATGTTTTTTGCAAATGTAGAATCTAGAGTGCAAAATGCGGAAATAGGAGTTCGTAATTTTGAATCTGGAATGTAATGCGGAATCTAAAATCTAGATTGTAGAATACGTAATGTGGAATATAAAATATGGAATAAGAAATTGAAATTTGAAACGCGGAATCCAAATTGTGATATGCTGAATGTAAAATACAGAATGTGGAATTTAAAATATGGGATCCGGAATTGAAATGTGAAATCCGGATTCTGGAATACGGGATTTAGAATCTAGAATACCATGTTCCAAAAACTATTTCGACAAAATCAATTGCTTTTGGTTCCTAGTAACGGATGACATAATACAGAGAAAATTTAAAACTATATAATAGACTGGGAGTCGATTATATAACTTCACTTAACTTTCACTCAAAATTTCATTTACCTCCACTTTCACTTCACGTTCACTCCACTGTCGCTCAAAATGTATTTTTTCTCCATTTTCACATTACATTTACTCTACTTTCATTCAAAATGTTTACACTCTTCTTTCACCCGAAATTTTTTTCGCTCTACTTCCACTGTAATAAACAAATTAAATTGTTTTTTAAAATATTGAATTTAAAGGAGTGTTACACAAAATAATTTTGATACCCTTAAACCCGTTGGTAGTGGATCCTCTCCTTCCTACTTATTGTTCAAGTAGTAAGGTGAGAATCTCTATTTTTATTAATAGTGGATTTCAGGAGATTTGAATGAGATGTTAAATGATGTTAACATTATTAGAGATAATTATAATAAATTGTTCTTTTCTTTAAATACGCAATACATATGTACTATTGGCTCTTTCTTATTCTCTTTAAATTCTTTTATTTTATAACAATAATATATTTATGTTTAATACGTGTATGATTCTAACACAAGCTCAATCTTTTCAAATGTATAATGATTATGTGCGTGAAACATTATTTAAGTGTATGTAAACAATTAACTCACATATTAGTTATTTGACGTTATTCCTTTAAACTTCTGTTACGTCCCAAAAATATGGTAAATAACAATACTTTTTATTTTAAATTAATTTATTTTTAAGCCTGGACTTGCGTCCAATAGCTTGGTAATACTTTCGTTTTTATTCTTCTTTATTTTGATTTAATTAGAAAAGAATTAAGGATGATAAAATAAAAAGACGGAATGAGATCTTTCTTTAACAAATATCGAGTTTCATAATTGATCTCGGATTCAGAGGTTTAACAAATAAGGAATCACTGAGGGTTTTAATTGAATTTAAAATTGGTGGAATATTCGTATACAAATATTGAGTATACTCCTATTCTGGATATGGAATTAATGACAAGATTTTAGAAAGAAAATAGACAGCAATTTTTAAATTGTACTCACTTTTAATACACTTTAAAGATGAAATAAACCGTCGAAATTGGATCTGGATTCAGAGATGAAGTCGTTTGGATTCTTTTATTTTTATAAATCTTGGAACTTGAAATAAGACTTGAATTAAAACTTGAAATAAAACTTAAATTAAAACTTGAAATAAGACTTGAATTAGAAATTGGAACTAAATCTTGGAGAGAACTCTAAGCTTTAGTTGACAATTGTTCGAGAACTCTAGTTTGATTTGACAGCTTTTTGAGAACTCTAGTTTGAATTGACAGCTTTTCGAGAACTGAATTTTCCTTAAGGAACAGGTATATTTATGGAACTGTTCCTACTTCCGATTTTCTTAAGGATGGAAAATTTAAGGAAGAAAATGTCAAAGAAAGGGAAAAAGAGGTTGGATGTTTTTAGGATTGGTTTAAGATAAAGAAAATGGAGAGAAAATGCATTGAAAAATGGGCCTGATAGGTGAATTTTGGGTCCGTCCCATTTTTATGCAGTTTTAAGCGTAGGAGGATCTTTGAAAAGGGACTTCCTCAACTTCATCTCTCCCTTCTAACTCCAATTTCTAGAATTTACAGAAATAGCACTTTTCTTTCCTTTTAACATATTTTAAAAATTTAACATAATAATGTACGGTTGTTTATAACAATTAGTTTAGCAATTGCAATTATTATTATTAACAATTATGAAATTGTTAATTATTTAGTTAATACAAACAATTCGATTAAATTTACGTTATTACATAATTATCTAATCAATTTGTTAATTAATACAATATTCAAATATTAATTGTTAATACTTTGTTTAAACATTCATAATTATTAAAGTTAACAACAATAAAATCAGTTATTTCAATAATTTTCTATTTATTATAACTAATTCGATAAAAATTCTGATTATTATTTTATTATTTAATAGTTATTATAATAATTTGTTAATTAACATTGTATTTGACAATAAACTATGGATAATTTGTTTAAACATTCTATTAATTAATGAAACAAATAATCAAAATTGTTATTTAATAATTTCGGTTTTTAATATTTTAATTGATCAACAATCAATTATAATTGTTGTTAATTGTTTATTGTTAATTATTTGTTTATAATATTCAAAACATCAAAATTAATTAATTAATTTATGTCAATTTTATACAGTGAGAAATATTTTCATTTTGTTAAAAATAATTATTTTGTTAATAATTTTTATTGTTAATTAATAATAAATAATTAATTGGACATTTCAAATTTTATTAACATTGTTTAAATTTAAAAAGAATAAATTTTAAAAAGAATTTAATATTATTCATGTGAAAACATATGTCGATAAAATTGTGTAAAAAGGGACTGTTGTATTAAATAAGTTTTATCATTATGGAATTTTATCTTCATTTTGACGGTATAGACTAAAAGGACAAAGTTTCGAGAAATCTCTATTTGTGCGTGGAGACGAAGATAGTATACTCTAAGATTAAAATTCAAAATTTTTGGGTATTTACTTTAAGGCTTACAACTATCTTTTTTTTAGTTTAGATATTTTCTTGAAATGTGTTTTTGTATAAAATACAGAATTTTTGAAAACGATAAATATGACGTCATCCTATCAGGACGTTACACTTCTTATAATTCATTTTCGTTAATGTATCATTTTTCATTAATCGTTTCATTCGTACTTATTCACTTATATTTATTTTAAATCAACTTTTCTTAACACGATTTTTCACTTAGCGCTTTTATTATTCTTCACTTCAAACTTCATTAACAATTTTCAATAATAATTGTTGAGAACTTCTTGATACTTAAAATTGCGGCAAAACCGACCCCCGACATACTATCGCGAAGACCCACGGGCAAATGCCCAGATTTCCCTGTGTTAATCAATTTTATCAATCGACATTACAGTGTTAAAATCATTCTTTAGTTTGTTGCACCTTGGTCGTTGACAAACGCTTTTCTGCAAGGTTGCAGTTTTGGACAGTGGTGTGATCCTGGTTCATCAATCTGGACACAACACTCCTTAAGTTTCACAATACATTAATATCTAAAGCCTCATTCTTTTCATTAAGGTTCATTACCTTTTTCAATATAAATTTTTGAATGTGTGAAATATAATAAACTGCAATAATTGAGAACTGTATTGTATTTTAGTTCATTTTAATTATTTTTAACTAATATTATAACGAATAGATAAACTATGATTGTTTTATTATTACTTTTAACATAGGTATTTGTGTTTTGTCAATATTTTATTATAAACATTATATTTGTATTTAATTATCACGAAGGGATATTTAGTTACAAAGTCGATCGTAACATCCACTCACAAATTTTTGCTCTCTATTATTACTTTCATTAAAAAATTATTTGCACTTCACTTTCACTCCACTTTCACATTCACTAAAAAATTATTTTATCTTAATTTTCACCTTTAGTTTTTCGTTCTTCAACGTTGTAGTCTTTAACTTAGTAAAATTTGTGTGGAGGTGATAGTAATCTAAAACTGAAGTAAAAGTGGGGAAAAATAAAGTTTGAGTGAGAAAGTAAAAGTGAAGTGTAAGTGAATTAAAAAAAGATTTTGAAAGTGATGTAAAAGTGGAAAGAACATAAATTTTGAGAGGAAGTGTAAGTGGAGTGAAAATGGGATGAAAAAAGATTTTGAGTAGAAATGTAGTTAAAGTGAAGTAAAAATGAAGTGAAGGTAGATTTTGACTGAAAGTGAAAGTGGAGTGATAAAAATTGTGAGTGAAAATAAAAGTGGAGTGAAAGTGAAGTGAAAATTAAGGGAAAGTAAATTTTGATTGAAAGTGGAGTGAAAGTGAAGTGAAATTACATAATCGACTCCCTGGATCTGCTTGCTCACAACTTTTTAAAATCATTCAAACAATTACTTATAACATATTAATTTTAATTCTCATAATTTTCTCCGCTATATCCTTGTACTGTTAGATTAGTGTCTTCACCTCTGTTAATAAAATAGGAAACACCAGCAATGCGGACATTTAAATAAATATAATTATCATGTGTTTGGTTTTTTTCTTTGTAAGATATAAAACTAGCTATAAAACAGACTTCACTTACCTGAGGGAAGGTGTCAGATACTAGGAAAGCAGGGGGTTCCAGAATGTTGCACGAACGCACACCTTCCTCGAGAGTTATAGTTCCCGTAAATAAGGGAACGTCGCATTGTGTGAGTGTATATATAGAATTTCACACCATTGCAATTATTTTATTACCAACCGTAAAAAGACAACTCTTATAGAGTTTTTGATTACAAAATTCACTCGTGGAATTTGTATATGTTGACGAAGAAGAATAAGATACACTTTTTAAATTGCAAGCAGTAAAACGAAATTCACATTAAACGAGATAGATCGGGATTTCATTGTGTTTGACGTGGAGATCAAGCTTAATACAAATTGAAAGAATACACATATATATAGTAAAGGATTATATATATACGTTGCAGGTACATTCATCGTGTTCAGAACAAAATCCACCATTACATTGGCCAATAATATGGCTACACGTGTCGTAAGCGTTTCCATGGAATGAGTGTTGGTAAATATCGACATGCTCTAGGCGTCCATGAATAATTATTGTGTTACATGTGCTCTAAAAGCGAATGCCTAGAGCTTTTGTCGAAACAGACACACTGTTCGCAATCTCTCACCCCAAAATTCCACAAGCTGCTTTGGGTAAAATGGTTTTTTGATAATTTCCCAAAAAAAAACCCTTGCTACAAGCATTTAAATTCCCTGTTATAAATTGGTGAATTTTGTAAACTATTCAGAGGTAAAATTATTTTGACAATAATTCACTGCCATACAAAATGTTATTTTTAATTTTCTAATCAGTATTTTCGAATCAAACGGTAAAGCTACATTCACTTTTTTCATGTATCTAAACTTTATATTCATTAACATAAAAGAAACTAAAAAGTCAGTTGATTTGATTATTAAGATTTCAAATGTTAGATTAAGGAATAAGAACTTCAGAAAAAGAGGAAATTTTGTAAAAGTAAAAAAATGTCCCTATTTTGTGAAAGTTGGAATTTCTTAAGCCCCCACACCTGATTCACTTGAAAATATGTAAAGTGAACTTTGCACAAGAGTTGCTCTTTTACTTAATATTAATCCATGCCATCGAAAGTTTAAATGGAATTTGACACAGATTTAACGCTCTTTTTCAGACTTTGTACTTGATAACTTTTTTTTCCACCTTAATCTTTGGGTAATGTAACTTCCAATCTGCTGTAAATAATTATGTATGAGCATCAATTTATTTTAAATTAAATGATGTCGTTTTGAACATAAATCACTAGTTTTAAAAAAGAAATTGCTTTTTAGATATTGAATAGCACTGATGGAGAATTCCATTCACATTGCATCGTCATTTTGAATTAATAATTAAAAAAGATTCAATTAATTTTAATTTCAAGAAAAAATGAATTCTACTCTTGTGCTTTAAAGGAGAAATTTCTGTTAGTTCTGTAACACTTGGAATTGTAATTTATTTTGTCTGAATAACTAAACCTTTTGCACATTACAGCAAATTGTTAAGAAAGTTTATATTTTAATTTAAACAAGTCCTTTTGTTATACATATAACATAATGATGAGACTATCTGAGAGTAAATTACAATAGTTACTCGTACTATAGAAAATAAATATAAAATCTCCTCTCGACTATCAAGAATATATATGATCCTCTGTGCTGAAAATCTTATTTTGTCGCAATCAAACTTCAAAGTCGAAAATGAATCTAAAATTTCATGAGGGAAGAATATCTCAGTAACTTTGGTTGTTTCGCATTTGAATTTCTCTCTTCCAAAGAGTCTCGTAGTTTATATCGCGTCGTGAAACACCGGCTTTCGTAAAGTCACGCCTTCTACTTGCTCCTATAGAAAGCTTTAAGAGGCGATGCTATTATAGAGAAAGTACTTTGCTCGCTATCGCATTGGTGGTGCCTTACTTGAAGTCATTTTTTACAGTGATACTGAGTTATGGTATTCTGCTAGAGAGGAACAATGCGATAACGAATACGACAAAATCACTCTTCCGAAAATAGTTTATAATTGACGTATAAAATCTAAAACTTCATCTATACAGATTTCATTAAAGATTAAAAGGGTACTTTATCTGTAAATTTAGTAATAATATAAGAGCGTTTATTTTAAATCAGATAATATTGTACGGGTTATCATCTTAGTAGTATAGCAGTTGTTAAAACATACTTATCGGTCTACTGAAAAGGATTATCACTTTCTCCATTTAATGTCTACTAAAAATGTAATTACTTCGTTCATGTAATTCTATTTTTAGCCTCTACTTGTTAATGTTAATTTTTTAATGCGTGTCTTCCAGCAATCATTTAAGTCTTTTTTCACTCCATATTCTATCCTTATCTATTTTCCAGCTCTTCTCCAACTCATCTACGTTCTGTTCAAAATATTTACTTTCACTCCCCCTACTACTCATTTTTACCACCTCCCTCAAAATACTCTTCATTTTAATATTCTTTTCCTTCTTCTTTAATATAAATTTTTCCAATTCCTCCAGGGGTGCTATTCTGCAATTTCACTTCACTTTCACTTCACTTTCACTTCACTTTCACTTCACTTTCACTTCACTTTCACTTCACTTTCACTTCACTTTCACTTCACTTTCACTTCACTTTCACTTCACTTTCACTTCACTTTCACTTCACTTTCACTTCACTTTCACTTCACTTATGGAGAAATTGGAGTAAATATAAAATGAAGTAAAGAGAAACTGAAGTGAAATTAAAAAATAACACCCTTCATATGTTTTCTCTTACAGTCCTCCTTATAGGTATACTTTTTCACATCTCCTGCATCCTTTCTAACCCCTCATTTAATTCATCAATATCTTTACTTCTCTCATCACCTGCTTCACACACCGTTTCCCAATAATTCTTTCTCACTATCACAAAACGCTCTTCCATTATCTTATTTAAAATTTCCGTTAACTCCATCAAATTCATGCAATATTTACAAGACATAAATAAATCTTCCCTATTCCGCTTTTAAATATTTGATTATTATGCAAAAACACCTCTGGGTCAAGCGAAACTTTTTTTTAAAGAAATAACTCTTGAAACGCTACAAAATTATAATGCAACATGACACTACCTTTTCGGTTTACAACGCAAACAACATAAATAAAAATAAACACTCAAAAACGCAATTAATGAAGAAACACTTATTTAACGTTACACTAAGAAAAAATTATACTCGTTTTAACATTATACATTATTTTAGTTATTAACCACTGAATTTAACGATCATTCCGAGTCAGGTGTTTAAAATGAAACAACAAATGTTGTTTAACGTTTTGTCAGCGCGGCTGCCCTCTTCAGAAACTCTAATTTATTTAACAAAAAATAATAATTAAATTACATTATTAAAAAAAACATAAAATTAATAATTATAAAAACAGTTTTTTACCAAAAAAATAAAATAAAATTTGAAAAACGTCCCAAAGGAACGTCTTTGTCGTGGCGATTACAATTGGACACTGGCGAATAAAATGTATATAATTTTCGAAGTATAACTAACTGACGTGAGGTGAATGACCGTGACAGTAAACAAAATTCAGGAAATGTCAGGGTAAATCAAAATAGATTAAGAATATTTCATTTCGTTTATAAAGTGATTATAGCAATTATTGAGACTTTATACATCTTTCTTTTTATTAACCGGATTTTTTTGTAAATTATAATTGATCATTTCTGATATTAAACGTTTTTTGTAGTTTGTTTCTGTATCTAGTATGATAAAATTTTCCCAATCAAATGTGTGTCTAAAAAAGTCATTATGAGTAGCGATTACATTAGAAATAGAATTTTTATGTTCTTTAATACGAACACCTACCATTCTTTTTGATTGTCCCACATAACATTCAGAGCAATTCTCACAATTAATTTTATAAACAGTATTGATGTTTTCAGATTTTATATTTTTATCCTTGCCTTTTTTAACAAAATTATGATTCATGTTATTATTTTTGTGAGGAATGGATAAAATGGAGTAATTATTAACAATTGAGGAAGTTTTATCAAAGAGGTTTGGAACATAGAGCAAGAATATTTTTGGTCACTTTGTGTAAAGTATTACATTTTTGTCAATAGGAGGATGAGATTTAGATTCTATTAGAGAAATACGTTTCATTATGTGCTTATTTATGAATCCTAATGGATAATTATTATTTAATAAAATTTCTTTACAAATTCTATATTTTTTAATGGAATTGCTTGTCAGACAGTTTTATAGCTCTATCAATTAAGTTAAAAATGATAGCAATTTTTTGAGCCAAAGGATGTTTGGAATGGTAATTAATGGTTCACCCAGAAAATGTAGGTTTTTTATACCAGTCAGTAATGATTTGATTAATAAGAACATCCAAAAAATTAATAGTATTATTGTTTTGTATTTCAAAAGTAAACTATAATCTTTCGTCATAGCTGTTAAAAGTATCAATCATTTCGTCAATTTTATCATTTTGTATGCAAGTAATTATATCGTCAACGTATCTATAGAAAAAAGTGGTTAAAAAGACAATTGAGCATTACAATAGGTTTCAAGGTCTTCCATGACAATATCAGCAAAAAGACCAGAAATTGATGATCCCATGGGTGTACCATGAATTTGTTGGTAGTATTTATCATTAAATTTAAAAAATGTATTATCAAAAATAAATTGACATATGTCAAGTAATTCATCTAAATTGATATTAAAATTTTGAGCTATTGTTCTGTAACGTTTGATGATAGAACCACGTACATGTCCAGAACTAACATTAGTAAACAAAGATGAAACGTCAAGACTAATTAAAATATGGTTATCAGGAATAATAAAATATTTAATTTTTTTAATAACATCAAAACCGTTTCGCACATAAGATTTTGGTTTCATTATGGATTTATCAAGTATTTCGAACAATTGTTTGGATAGAAAAAACGTTGGAGAACCAATAGTTGAAACGACTGGTCTTAAAGGGTTATTCTTTTTGTGGATTTTGGGTAATCCGTAAATCCGTGGGAGGACTGTGTTGGTTGGGCTCAATTTTATATCATTATATTTTCTGTTCGAAAGACCATTGTTATTTAAATTTTTTGAAATACTATGAGTATTAGTTCTTAATTTCAGTATTGGATTTTTTTAAATAATTTTATATGTTGTTTTATCTGACAGTAAAGTTTCAAGTTTTTTTTGTGTATTCCAGTCTATCAAACACAACCGTGACATTACCCTTGTCCGCAGTAGTAAAAATAATATTTTTGTGTTGTTTAACAAATAACTTTGTGTCATTCAGCATTTTTGAGAAAACTCTATCATTCAAATTAATGTGGTGTTATTTTTTAAGATTACAATCGTCGTTTCGAAAATTATTAATCAATTTGTTTCTTATGTCATTTGAAATGTCACCATTTAAATTATAACAATTATTAAAATTTTCTATTGATTTAATATAGTTGATTTTTGTGTTCAGATTGTCGTTTATAGTATTAATATCATACATAAAATCGTTACCTAGAGAAATGACGTTTGAGACATTTTCAAGAATTTCAAAATTAGAAAGGTTCATAAACTAATTTGGTTGTGTGTTGAAAGGATTATTTATACTTATGTTGGGATTACAGTTGTTTTTCAAATTTTTAAATTTCTTGTTCATACATTACTGTTCATACACTGAGAAAACATACTCGTTTCAAGTAAAAAAATAATTTTAAGTGATTTTGTTTAATTGAAATTAGTTTGTAAGAAAAACATATAGAGAATATTTATTGCTTTGATTCAAAAATAATTTTTGTTTGAATTGTTATGTTTAATTCAAACATATTTTCTGTTTTGGTTTAAACAAAAAATATGTTTAAAAATGTTATGTTTCATTTAAACTTAATAGTTGATAATAAATAATTAAAAATTAACTATAAATTATGTTTGAATTAAATATATTATTTCTATAAATGAACTAAAAAGTATGTTTAAATGAAACTTAAATTTGTTTGACTGGATATCAAAGATATTTTAAGTTTGATTTAAGCAAAATATGTTTGAATCAAATAAATTGTTTTCTCTGTGTAGTTTTACTATACCTACAACTTGTAGGGGAGTGTGTCCAGTTGTGAGACAGTCGATTTTTTTAAATACTTAATATGTGTTAAAGAGCCGATTGCGTTTATATAAAAACTTTTTTTATATAAGTAAAGTTTTTCGTGTACATCGAAGCAAACATACGATTTTTTTTTTTTGAAAAAGGTAATGTTATGCATTTTTTTACTATTTTCCTTATAGTTTGTGATGCAATATTGCATTATTCCAATTTAGGGTTGAAAATTTTTTTTCAAATGAAGTAAAAGTCGATAAAGAATGTTTTAATATAACATTCAAGAACGAAATATTCGTGATGGGCGAGACAAAATAATTTTAATTTTCTTTTTTACAATAAAAACCCATGTAAAATTGATTACACCATGGCGCTCTGATTCGACCACGACGCGCAAAGAAAACAAATTATTAGCGATTTTAACTTTTTTTTCTTTTTTTTCACTTGTTTTCACTAACCTTAGAGTTTTAAAGATTTAATTGATACTTTTTACTTGTATTAAGTAATATTTCGATTTGATTTTTATGTAAATTTTGCAATTTTACAAAGTGATTATACCATGATGATAAAGGAAGGGATAAGAAATAACCACAAAAATATTTTAAAATTAATTTTTTTTTTCATAAATATTTTGTTTTTCGAATTCCACATTAGACTTCTATGTTAAACTTTTAAAATTTTAGCAATTTTTTATAAATGTCTCACAACTGGACACATTTTTTTGTTTGTTGACAAAACCGATGTGCTCGAAAAAGTGATCACAACTTTTTTTGAGTCTATCTGAACACTACACTTTTTTTAATTAAAAGTTGCATATTTAAGTTAAATTTTGAAAAGTATATTTTATTTACAATTTCGTTTATCCATTTACAATTTATGAGTTAGAAACAAAATCCGTCTCAAACCTAGACACAGTCCTCAGTAGGTCTCTATGAAAGGGCAGGCAACTTTTTTTTTATTTTGTTACACAGGGGAATCGATTTGCTTATCAATTTGGTATTTAACTTTTGAAGAATTGTATTATTACAATTGTTCTTAATTCTTCTCAATAAAAAAAATTACTTCGACCACCGCACTTTTTCTTACTATCTCAAACACTGCACTATGAACCCTTTGTTAGTTACTTAAAATTTTGACAAATACTCTTATCCCTTTACATTTATTATATTAGGTTAATATGCGTATTAATATCATAAAGTAACATTATTTAGCAGAAAACTTACAGCAAGCTGCTGCTGTTACATTTAAATTAAATTTATAGTCGCGGTCGTAACTTTTGTAAATTGAATTAGTTAAATCCGGAGGTCGTTAGCAAATTTTCATACAAGTTCATGAAAACGTCCCATATTAAAATTAATTCTTAATTAATTAACTTTAATATAGGGCGTTTTCTGCTCATCTCTATGGGAGTTGTTATTGATAATGTTCTTACTTCAATTTAAAAAAAAAACTAAAAAGAAGGATAAAATAACAGATGTTAGTAAAACAAGAAATTAAATCCACACAAGGATTAATTATAAATTTCGTTTTGAAGTTTAAACTGATTTTTACTCTGCAGTTTTTGGAGTCGCTAATTACGAATATAAAGTCAGAATTTCAAAATTTTCAAAATTCAAAATGGCGGATCCAATATGGTGGACAATTTTTTCAAAATTGCTCAAATTTACATAAAAATTTTTATTTGGTGGTTTTCAGCGTCACTAACAGCGAAACTGAAGTCAGATTTTTGAAATTCCAAATAGCAACCCTGAAAACGTTCGTGTAAAAAGTTTGTAATTTCAATTTTTTTTTGTATATAGCAGTTTCGTTGGTGTTTAAAAAAAGCTATATTAATTATTTATTGGTTTAAAATTATAAGATCTGGGCTCAGTAAAGGCAACCATGATATTAATTTACACTTACAAAAACTATCGACAATTAGATATAATATTAATGCCTGCACAAAGGGGAAAAATTATTCAGAATAATTTTTAAATTTAATAATAGTTGGTGAGAGTAAGAGTTTCTCACCCGTAGCGTTAGTCCGACGAAAAGTCACAGATTAGGGAATTAATTAATCGTGCCTTTCACCCCTTTCCAACTCCCCCCTCGTTGTAGCTTGGGTGATTTTCCATTTCTCTCATTTCACACACCACAATCCATTCTCTTTGAAACTGACATGTTACTCTACCTACAATGTCAACGCTAAATAGCCAGAAAGACAGGAGAATCACTAAATTTCACGAAATTTAGTGTTCTTGTGCATCATTCTTGTGTAAATGTAAATATTTCGAAAAAACATTTTATCGTTTAGAAAAAGTTTTTGTTGTTTATTTTGATGCCATAGTTGATATAAAATTTGGTAACATATTTTCAAAAAATTCAAAATGGCTGATATTATTTTCCAAATTTGGTAAAAGCTTGAAACTTGTTACTCGGAGGGTTTCCAGAGCTGCTGATTATGAATCTAAAGTCAGATTTTCGAAATTCAAAATGGCGGATCCAATATGGCGGATATTTTTCCAAATTTGATCAAATTCGCTTGAAACTTAATAATCGACGTTCTTTGGGTTCGTTGTTTCTAAATTTAAAGTCAGATTTTCTAAATCCAAAATGGTGGATCCAATATGGCGACCTAAAATTATTAAAATTAGCCGAAATGGTTTAAATTAGACATAAATTTAAAAATTCAAAATGGCGAACTAATTTGATAAAAAAATTTCCATTGCTGCGTTTTGACCAAATTGTGTTACTCTCAGTTTTTAAAAATCGTTGCAAATATAAATTTAGTGTCAAATAATATTATTTAATTACATTTACTGTTTTTGTCATCAACAAATTAGTTTGTTTCAAAAATCAAAAATTCAAAATGGCGTATCTTTTTTTGTGTGATTTTAAAAGTATTTCCTACTTTTTTTCATTATCAGAGAATATTTCAAAAGTCTGTAAAAATTGTTATTAAAAATACAAATAACTTTCATTCTTCGAACATATTTCTTTAAAGAGAAACATAGTGGTGCCATTGAAAACTTTACGTGTTTCTAGATTTTATTTTTCAAAAATTATTTTTTCGCATTTAAAATACATGGAAAAAGGACTTTGAGGCACGGTTTAATATAGTTTTATTTAAAAAAAAGCAGCGATTTTTTTTTGATAAAACTTCAATTAAATTTTCAAAAATATCTCGCATTCCATAAAAGCTAAAAGGGGTGAATTTTTTTTTCTAGATCCTATTGAGGGACAGAAGATGAGTATAATTATATTAAAAATATTGTTACTTTTCGTTTGTTTAAAATATTAAAAAATACTAGGAAAATATTATTTTACTTGTTTTTTTTCCAGTCTCTAGATATTTATTTCACCAACAGTAATGGCGCTGACTTATAGTGTGTCAGCAGTTATATCGCATTGAATCGGAGGATGATTTCTGCACTAGGTGCAATTACAAACACACCCTATCTATTCATTTCCGAATCTATTCTAAGCAATGTGGAACGTTAAAGCCTTCATACACCACCACAGATATTTCGAAATATTAAAGCCGATGTTCGCATCTAATTAAATATAAAGTATAATCCGCTTATGAAAATATACATAATAATTATTTAAAATTGTAAATTTTAGTCTTCCCTCTTTATCAATTATTTTCTCCCATACTTAAATATTCTATCATGTATTTTCTTTTTTTTTCAGGAAAGTTTTAATATTTTTTTTCGAGATTTTCTATATAATGGAAATTTACACTTTTTGTATTAAACAGATAACTTTTGAAATATTTCGTGCACAACACTAGTTCGAGTAACTTATACAAAGCTATGCTCTAAATTCCACACGGAAAGTTTGCCTTTCAAGCATCACAAAAGAGAGATGCCTATTAGTCAAATGCGGCTTTTGACAGTCGACGTTTTACATCTTTATTCTGACCTTTTTTTTCGCTACGGAAATAAGGGTGAAAGGTAAAAAGCGTTTGTTTAGTAAGCTTTGAGAAATAAGAGCTTCGTTTATGAAAGTTTCGTAGCAGGTGCCCCGAAACTCTCCTTCTTTCCGTTTTCTGCTCTACTGAACTTACGAAACAATAAAGTTGACGTCAAATACTCAGCATCATTCAAAGAACATTTTTTTTATTTCAAAAAAAAAATCCTAACAATTGCAATATAGAAATAAAAAAAAGCAACCTTATTTTTCTCACATGTAGTGTGAAATGAATTTTTTTTTGACAAAACGATTCTACTTTACTGTACAGTGTTACTAATTTTCAAATATATGTCACTTGTATTAAGGAAATTTATTTTAAATTTTAATCATGGTGAAAAATTTATTTTTGAGAGCTCAAAATATTTTTTGTGAATTTTAAGAGCTTCAAATAATAAATATTTTGAATTTTTAAAATCTGACTTTATATTCATATTTAGTGAGACCAAAAAACACCGAAAAACAACTTTCAAATAAATTTAATCAATTTAAAAAAATCAATCAGCCATATTGGATTTTCCATTTTGAATTTGGAAAATATAAAATCCACCCAAATCCGAAAAGTAAAATTTCAAATGTACAATATAAAATATGGAGTGAAGGATAAGAAAAAATAGAATGCGAAATATCGAGTTAAAAATACGGAATACGAAATGTGGATTATTAAATATGAAATGTGGAATCTGGAATGTGGAATTTTAAATGTATAATGTGAAATATGGAATTCGGAATATGAAAATTTTAAATGTAGAATATGAAATATGAAGTTAAGAAAGTTAAGTATAGAATGCGAAATATAGAGTAAAAAATGTGAAATACAGAATAAGAAATTTTAAATGCGGAATCCAAAATGTTGAATATGAAATGTGGAATCCGGAATGTGAAATTTTTTATGTTGAATATGAAATATGTAATCAAGAATGTAAATTATGGAATGCGGAATATAAAGTTAGAAATGTGGAATCCGAAATTTGAAATGCGGAATCTGAAATGTAAAATGTTGAATATGAAATGTGGAATCCGAAATGTAAAATTTTGAATGTTGAATATGAAATATGAGATTCAGAATTTAAAATATGAATGCGGAATATGGAGTTAGAAATGTGGAATCTGAAATTAGAAATGTGGAATCCGGAATGTAAAATTTTGAATGTTGAATATGAAATGCGAAATCCGGAATGTAAAATTTGAAATGTAGAATACAAAATAAGGAACAAGAATGTGAAATCTGGAATGCGGAATATGAAGTTAGAAATGCGAAATGTGGAATTATAAATATTAAATGTTATGTAAATGTGGAATTCGAAATTTGAAATTTGGAATGTATAATATAAAATATTTACTCAATAATGTGAAATATTTAATCCGAAATATAAAAATTTTAAATGTGGAATAGGAAATATAAAATTAACAATGTGAAATATCGAATGCGAAATAAGGAGTTAGAAATGTGGAATATTGAATTAGAAATGAAAAATTTTAAACGTGAAGTATGAATTATGGAATCTGGAATTTATAATTTAAATTGAGAATTCAAAAAATGGAATTTGGAATGTTGAATATGAAATATGGAATGCGGAATGTGAAATTTTTTATGTTGCATATGAAATATAGAATTCAGAATGTAAAATATGAATGTGGAATGTGGAGCTAGAAATGTTCAATCCGGAATATGAAATTCGGAAACTGAAATGTGAAACCTTGAATGGTGAATATGAAATGCTAAGTCCGACATATGAAGTGTAACGTCCTGTAGATTGACCAACGTTTTTTTTGGTTAAAATTAAACATGTGTACCATAAATTTTATCTTTATCACTCTCTTAATTTTCTCTTTTGAATTTTCTTTTTTTATCTTTTTAAGAAATGAAATAGGAAACAGAACACTTGTAGAAATGTGAAACACATTTTAAGGAAACCAAAATTCTTGGAAGTAAGGTGAATTTATGACTTATAAATTTTCCTGAAAACTCGAAACCCTAGTCCCAGATGAACGGAAACTCTCAAGGACACCATCTGAGTAGACCCATTAAGGTCTATACCCATATACTGTATATATAGATATACACGAAATATTAAAATTGCGGAAATATGATTTTTAAATATCTTATTTTAATATTTTAAATTTAATATTAATAATTATTGATTGTTTAATAAATCATTGTTATAAATAATTGTAGTAATAAATATTACTATAATTAACCAAAATTAATATTTTAAAAACCAGATTTCTTTTTAAAATAAAATAATAATAAATC
Organism: Leptopilina drosophilae; assembly: GCA_032873175.1. Classification (NCBI taxonomy): domain Eukaryota; kingdom Metazoa; phylum Arthropoda; class Insecta; order Hymenoptera; family Figitidae; genus Leptopilina; species Leptopilina drosophilae. Next base: position 33,484,666 of record CM065486.1, on the reverse strand, counting down.
TCAATTATTAAAAATAAATTGTTAATAAACAGTAATTATTTAAACAAAAAATAATTAATACTTTACTAGTAAAATTTAAATAATAGCTTAACTATTGGTTTTATTAATTAATAGGGTATTTTTAACAAATTGTTCATAAATTAAAAATTAAATAAATGTTAATTAACAAATTAAAATAATTATTAACTAACTATTAAATAATAAAACTAATAAACCGAATATTCACTGAATCAGTTACAAATTAATCAAATCTATTAATTTCATTAGTAATAATATTAGTAATAATAATTTTTAAACATTTTAAACAATAAATATTTAAACAATAAGTTAATTAACAAATTTATTAAAATTATTATAATATTTCTTTAAATAATACAACAATTATCAATTAATAAGTTTAATTATTAAAAATACCAAGTTTATTGTTATTAACATTAACAATAATAAACTTTTAAACAATTTATTAACAATTAACTTCAAAATATCTTGTTAATTAACAAATTGACTAAATAATTATTGAATAGTGTAATTTACATCGAATTAATTGTAAAATTCCTTAATTAACTATTTTATTGTTATTAACATTAATAATCATCAATTTCAAATAATGTTTAAGAAAATAACTATATTCTTGTAAATTTTAGAAATTGGAGTTGGAAGGGGAGATGAAGTTGAGAAAGGTCAAGACACAGCCCCTTTTTCAAAGATCCTCCCACGCGTTAAACCCCTAAAAATGGGATGGACCCAAAATTAACCAATTAGACCCATTTTCTTAATACATTTTCTCTCCATTTTCTTTTCTCAAACCAATCCAAAAATAACCAACCTTCTTTTTTTCCTTTCTACAACTTTTCTTCCCCAAATTTTCCTCTCTTAAGAAAATCGAAAGTGGGAATAGTTATATAAATATACGTGTTCCTTAAGGAAAAGTCAGTTCTCGAAAAGCTATCAAATCAAACTAGAGTTCTCGAATTCAAGTTCTATTTCAAAATCTTATTTCAAGTATCAAATTCAAGTTCTATTTCAAAATCTTATTTCAAGTATAAAATTCAAGTTCTCGAACAATTGTCAACTATAACTTAGAGTTCTCTTCAAGTTCTAGTTCAAATACTAATTCAAATTCTATTTCAAATTCTAAGTTCAAATTTTATTTCAAGTTTCAATTTTATAAAATGAAATCCAAACGACTTCATCTTCGCTGCCAATTCCAGTTTCAACATCTTTAAATTGTTATTAAAAAGTGAGTATTGATTTAAAATTGCTGTCTATTTTCTTTCTAAAATCTTGTCATTAAATCTACACCCAGAATAGGAGTATACTCAATATTTGTATACGAATATTCCATCAATTTTAAAATCCAATTGAAACCTTCAGTGATTCCTTATTTGTTAAACCTTTGAATCCGAGATCAAGTATGAAACTCGATATTTTTAAAGAAAGATCTCATTCCGTCTTTTTATTTTTATCATCCTTTATTCTTTTCTAATTGAATCAAAATAAAGAAGAATAAACGAAAGTATTCCCAAGCTATTGGACGCAAGTCTAGGCTTAAAAATTAATTTAAAATAAAAAACATATATTTTTACTTTTCATATTTTTGAGACGTAACAGAAGCTTTGAATGTAGAATATAAAACATGAAATTAAGAATGTGAAATATGGAATGCGGTATATGGAGTTAGAAATGTTGAATCCGGATTTTGGGATTTAAAATGCGGACACTCAAATGTAAAATTCAGAATGCAAAATTTTTAATGTAAAATAAGAAATTTTAAATGCGGAAACCGAAATGTAAAATTTTAAATGTTAAATATGAAAAGTGGAATTCGAAATGTGCAATTTTAAATGTTGAATATGAAATATGGAATCTGCCATTTAAAATTTTGAATGTAGAATATGAAATATGGAATGTGGAATATGGTGTTAAAAATGTAGAATCCGGAATGTAAAATTCTAAAAGCGAAATATGATTAATTTTGAATGTTAAATATCAAATATTTCCAGAATGTGAAATATACAATGTTGAATACAGAGTTACAAATGTGGAATTCGTGATTTGGAATTTGAATTGCGGAAACAGAAATGTAAAATTTTCAATGTTAAATATGAAATGTGAAATCCGGAATGTAAAATATGGAATGCGGAATATGGAGTTAGATGCGGAATCCTTAAACCAAAATTTTTAAAGTTGAATATGAAATGTGGAATCAAGAATATGAAATATGAACTGTGAAATCCGGAATTTAAAATTTTTAAATGTATGGAATATGGAATGCGATATATGGAAAAGAATTGTGGAAACCGTAATGAGAAATTTTTAATGTGGAAACCGAAATGTAAAATTTTGAATGTTGAATATGAAAAGTGGAATAAAAAATGTGAATTATGAATGCGGAATTTGGAGTAAGAAATGCGGAATCTGGAATGAGAATTATTTTTAATTTATTTGATTTAAATAACCGATTATTTGACTATTATCAAATAAATATTTACATAAAACAAATAATTTTTATTTGAATTAAATAAATTGTATTTGAATCAAATATTTCATTATTTGAAGCAAATATTAATTAATTGATTCAAATAAAAATTATTTGATTCAAGTAAATATTTATTTGATAATATTCAAATAATCGGTTATTTGAATCAAATAAATTTTTTTTTCAGTGTAAATTAATAAAAAATTGTTATAAAATGACAATTTTTTTTTGGAATATTCATTATAATTTCCAAACAACCTATTGCAAGTAAAATTAGCTTTCGTTTTCTGTTAATTATTTAAATAAAAAATTAATAACAAATGAAATCGAGTATACGCGGTCAGTCGCACGGTGAGAAGTTTCCTCACTTTGCGGCAAAAATTCTTCACATTTGCTGCTTAAAAATTCAATTACAAAAACACCAAAATAAATAAAAACACAGAAGTTGTTTTAAAATAAAGAAGAAGAGTTTTGCGAAAGGTACTGAGAATTGTAACGTGGTTTTTCACAAAATCACGTTACTAAAAACAAACCTGGAATCTCGCCGAAACTATTTCCACAAATCAAGTAAATCTTCTATAATTATGGCTTCCACCAGGCTCTCATCTTTTATTAACAACGAAAATTTATAATTAACGTCACAATGTATTTTTTATAAATTTTGTATCACATTTGTAAATTGTCATCGATTGGAGAAATTGAGATAAGTTATGTTTCTTTTGATAATTCTATTGCTGATAATTTCTTTTTATTATAATTTGAGAATTATAAATAAATCACAGCACAGCATTTGAAACGACAATGGAATGGACCATGGAAGCTGTTCATTCATCTTAGTCTCCTGGAGAACAACGACGAGATCCAGGAGGTGTCAAAACAAATCAACAAGTAGCAGACGACAGATTGGAGTCGAGCGGAGTGAAGTTGGTATTGACGGAAGATAGTCGCTGATCGAAAAAGGGACCATCACACCATTCCTAAAGGCCCGTTTACATGAGAGGGGTGCACACATTGTTAACATGGTGTGCCACCCCCTCCCGAGATTAAAAGATTTGGAATGGAGGGTCGTCTAGCATCGTCTTCAGGGTGTACGAGACGTGCACTAGTCACCTCAGGCACGTCTTCCTGGAGAATTTGCGGATGCAGGACGGTGGATAGAGACTGCCAGCGCCGCGGCGGACATTGGTACTATGGAGTTTCCGCCGCGGGCCTCTTCTCCAAGCGAAGTGGGCCGTAATGTTCCAACCTCACCTGTCAACTATCTCGAGTCCAACAGTCTGGTCGAAGCCGCTAACAAAAACGTGTCGTTGTCTTTTGAAATAAAAATAAAAAGTAAAAATGAGTTTCCGAGACGAGGAGAGTCGTCGTCTGGAAGGTTCGTAGAGTTGGTTTTCACCCCCGGATCCCTTGTCGTCGACGGTGCTGTGCTGTGTCGCGTAAATAAAAGACTAAAATAGTAAGAGAATTAGTAGTGTAAACTTAGGTTAGATTTTGATTATTTTGATATTTTTCTATCGAGTTAAATAAATTTAGAATATGTTTGAAATGGTGAGATTTATTTAAAAGAAAAATTAAGTGACAAATCTCTCGCTCCTTTCTCCTTGAAACCCATGCTTTGAGAAAAGAGTCGAACACGAGGCCGAGCATTTTGAATCATCACCAAACCGGAAGCCACGAGGTCGTCGAAGTTCCGGTAGAACTATTTCTACCTGGCGCCGGGCGAGTTTCGCATTCAGAAAGGAACATCGCCGAAGGGGTTAATTCGCGGAACTAAGAGAATTCCGCGAATTATCGTGAGTGGTTGTTCCGGGGTGGAAAATCGTCAAGTTGTATCTTGGAAAATTTCTCAAGTTCGGCTTGGTCACGTGATCAGCTGACCAAGCCGACGCACTGGAAAATTCTAAGCATTACAAATTGGCGCCCAACACGCGGTAAGGCTAAGGAGTGAGAGAGAAAGCAACAGTACAGTGAGTTTCAAAAGTTTTACCGAAATATTCTAATAAAAGAATACGACACAGTGCAGTGCAGTCGTCGATGGATTAACTTTTTCTCTGGTCTGTAAGTGGGTTTAAAATTTTAATAGAATTGTTCATGAGTGCAAGAAAATCTTTTTTTTTGGAAAATCAACTAAAGAAAATTAATTAACAAAAATACTGAAGTACAGAAATTGTAATAATTGATTTACAAAAAAATTTTTTTTTTCTAAAATTGAATTAGAAACAGCTCATGAACATTTCTAAGATATTAAATAATAATAAAATTATTTTTGCTTGTGATTGTATGTATTGAAGATTTTTTTTTAAAATTTATTTGAAAATGGCTCTTGCTTATTTCTCTTGAATTATTTTGCAAAATAACCTGAAGTGTTCCCTATCACCCAAATACCCCGCATAATAATTTTACATCGCGATTCTTGACTGTAAAATTTACCAAGATTAAATTCGAGATAGCGCTAGCAGAAGAGATTACGAATCAATTAAAAATTTTTTTTCTCAATTTCAAAAAGAGAAATAAAAATATTTTTTTATTAAAAACTTTTTTTTTCCGACAACTTCTCACACAAAAAGACGAGATAGGAAATTACTTCAGTAACAGAATAGAAAATAAAGTAAGACAAAGAAAAGTAAAATAAATTATTATAAAAATTATACCTTAGAAAATCCCTTAAGTTCGATTTGGTCACGGAATCAGCTGACCAAATCGACGCAGCGAAAAATTCTAAGCATCGCAAAATTTTGAAAATTTTTTTTTATATACCCACATTGAAAAATGGAGGAAGAAAACTCCACACACACCGAGAAAGGAGGAGAAAAAACACCCACCCAACACACACCCCCCCAAGATATTTTAGAACATGGCGAAAATTCTTCGGAGGACGACCTGAGGGATCATTTCAACAGACTAAGTTTGTCAGAGGTAAAACAACACCTACCAGGCTGGTTGTCACAATGGTCTGAGGAACAACTCAGAGACGTGTGTAAAAATTATGAAATAAATTGGGAGGGAGACAAAGAAATGATGTGTGATAGACTAAACCGGTATGTAGCGCGAAGGGGAGGGGATTCTTCAGTACCGTGGGGACCAGAAGACGAAATACCCGAACAAGAAATCCCCACCACTAGTAATACCCCCACCCAAATAGATCAAGGGTACCATCAAAACACAGGCGCATCACCCACAAGTGCTAACCTGCACCAAAGCTCCTCAAGTGCAGAAAGGAGCTGGACAGGTAGCTACATGGACAAAACACAAGAAAGTGGAGGGCAGTCGAATCATAGAAGAGGAGATTATCCTCAACAACATCCAATAGACTCAACATTTGTGAATACACGACCTAGGGGAGGGGGTAGACAGTTTAGACAAGAGACACCCCCAACCCCAGAATTAGTTCAACAAATAACAGAAATAGTCGCGGAACAGTTAGGATTCAGACTTACCCCCACTCCAGAGAGAAACATCTCTTCAACGTGTCCCACCTGTCACTCTACAACATACAGTACCTCAGACAGAAATAGACTACTGTATACAAACCCTCACAATAGACAAGCGCACACATTCGACGAAGCATACACACTACCTCCACCGAATACCAGAGCGACACTTCCCAAAATGACAACTTCAACGACAGCTGACACACGAATACAGCAAGACAGAGTCACAGGAGGCCGAAATTACATGTCACAACAAAACCCGACAATACATAGAGGTTGCCAAGAGGGGTACGCGCAAAACACACTTGACCCCTTACACCGAAACTCACAGCAATGGGGCGCAGAAACACTTAGACCCCAAAACTGTGAGTATGAGAATAGACAACCTTATGATTATCGGCACCCTGCAGGCGGTTTTCTTCCCCCCACAAACCCGACTACAGTAAGGGAAAGAAAATCACAATATGACTATGACTTGCAAGGGTGGGGAAACGCGTACGGAAGACCCTACCCAGACCTAGACCCGCGAACAACTTGGGGAAGATATCAGGGACCAGGGGCGTATCAGACACACGCGAGAGAACAAATGTTACCCCCACCAATGATGGAACCTGAAAATAGAATACGAGAAAACCCATGGTTCGACAATAACAGACCAGACTATCGCGTATCGAACGAATTCGGTAGACCAAGCGGCTGGGGAAACAATAGAACTTACGATTACGCCCAACCGGTAGGAATAGCACTTACAGAACAAAACAGAAGACCGCGAGACGTGACTAGAATAGTGGAAGGATGGAAAATCAGCTTCGACGGAACAAAGGGAGCCAGTGTCGACAACTTCCTTTGGAGAGTCGAAGAGGGTCAAGCAGCATCCTTCCTAACCGACGAGGAAATGCTAGTGGCGATGCCCTTTTTATTAAAAGGCATCGCCTGGCTTTGGTTCCGCGCAAATAGAAAAATGTGGACGCGTTGGAGCCAATGCAGATTAGCTTTCCGGTCACGATTTGGGGATGCATTCTTCCAAGAAAAACTGGAAGAACAAGTCCTTGCTCGTCGACAAGGGGCAGAAGAAAGCGCTGCAGACTACATAACGTGTATGTATGGTCTGTACGAACTTTCCGAACGCCCAATAGACATGACGACGCAATTAAATCGTGTCTATTCGAATCTTCGTCCAGAATTCAGAAGAGCAATTCGAAGATTCGATTTCGCGGATTACCAAGGTTTAGGGTGGCTAGCTAGCGAATTCGAACGAGCATCTACAAGTTTTGGGGAGGAAATACCCACGCCTCCTCCCGAAAAATCCTTAATACCCGAATATGCGTACCAAGGAAAATCGGGAAATTCGAATAAACCTCCCCAAAACCAGGTACAACAGAAAAATTCAAAAGGTCTTGAAAACGAAGACCAATTGAAAAAACTGACGAATAGGTTAGAGACAACAATTGCGGCTTTAGAGACAGCTAAGAAAGACAGTAAGAGCAAAACTAACCCGCAAGACAAAACTAACCATAACAAAACAGGGGGGCAAAACGAACCTAAGAAAAACCCCTCAAACAAAACGAAAAACGCGCAGGGAAAGAAATTCGAAACTTCAAAAAGCGAACCCCAAAACGTCGCGGAAGAAGGGGCCGAAAACACTGAAGTAAAAATTTGCTACAACTGTCGCGAACCCGGTCACTATCAGATGGGTTGTGTGAAGCCTAGGCGTAAAGATTATTGCAGACGCTGCGGAAACGAAGGCACAACCACCAAGGATTGTTGTCCGGAAAACTCAAAAGGGGAGGGAAAGTAGGGGTCCAAATCTCTCCCACAGTAGGAAATGTGACCCAAACAGACGAAAAAAACGACGTTTTCTACAAAGACAGGGACGGAACCTAGGACGTCCGAACAGACTGAAACGTCGGAGGGCCTAAGTCGAGTCGAACCACAGTCGACTTGTTCCCAACAATCAACAGAAACCGGTGTCACAAAAGAAAAAGAATCGACCCAAGACACTTCTCCAAACAAGACCGAAGACACTCAAGAAGGCAAGACAGAGACACAAGACAAAACCTTGCCCAAAACAAGCGTCGACGGTAAGACTGGAGAAGACCCGTGGAAAGCGAATCAGTTAATATTGGCTTTACTCAAAACGAAAGAAAAGCCAAAAATATTACCTGATTCTGAAGCCCACTTTCCACTGCGATTAAGGATAAACGAACCCCCAGACGAGGACAAAGGGTTTACGATTCGAGTTTTTACAAAAGCTCGAATCGGACACACCAATAACGTTCAAGCCTTAATCGACAGTGGAGCTTCTCGCACCGTAATGGGAGAAATCGGCTTGGGGATCGCCAGCCAGTTCCAAGCTACGCTGTACGAAGTTTCCAATAAAAACGTCGTAACAGCTGATGGATCTGTCAGGCCGATCCAAGCCGTATGTATGTTACCCATTGAGGTAGACGGTGTTTCCCGAATGATGAAAATCCATATAGTCCCGGGAATGGGAGAACAAGTCTTTTTTGGCATGGACTTCATTCATACTTTTGGGGTAATACACAATGGGCGAGATAGAACATGGTATTTTGCGGATTACCCGGACGTAATCCACTCATATACCGAAGAAGGAATAGAGACAAAGGGACAGACAAACGCACAAGACTCTATTTCACTCTGCGGACTAACACAACTGACAGACCAAGAACGAGAACAGTTAAATACCTTAGTCCAAAGAATAATTAAACCCATTCCAGATAGTTTGCCCTCGACGAATCAAACTTCACACAAAATCGATGTCCGAGGAAATCCTCCAGTAAAACAGCGGTATTATAGGGTCTCCCCACGAGTCGTACAAGCAATGCATGAAGAAGCAAAAAGACTCTGGAAGGAGGGGATAATAGAACCGTCAGATAGTAGTTGGTCAAGTCCGGTAGTAATGGCTCGGAAGACAGACGGAACTTACAGATTTTGCATAGACTACCGGAGATTAAACAAACTAACACGGGTTAGTGCGTACCCCCTCCCCAAAATGGACATGATCCTCGAGAAGTTACGATCCGCGAAATATATAACGACAATTGATCTGAAATGGGGTTATCACCAAATACCGATGGATAAGGACAGTAAACTATACACTGCCTTTACAATTCCTGAAATGGGACTGTTCCAGTTTACCAGGATGCCATTTGGTTTGTCGGGAGCACCCGCGACTTTCCAAAGGCTGATAGACTCGCTTATCCGCGATATGGAACCTCACGTCTACGCATACCTGGATGACATAGTAATTGTCAACGAAACATTCGAGGAACACCTCGAATGGGTTGAAAAAGTCATCCATGTATTGCAGGACGCGGGACTCACCATAAATCCCTTAAAATCAGAATTCGGTAGGAAACAAGTTCGGTATCTCGGATTTCTGGTTAACGAGAGAGGGTTAAAAATCGATCCGGAGAAAGTCGAGCCGATTAAGTCATACGCTGAACCCAAAAACGTAAAACAGTTGAGGCGGTTCTTAGGGATGATGTCGTGGTACCGCCATTTTATTCCACACCTCGCGACCATAGCTGAACCTCTCAACCGTCTACTAAGATCAAATACGAAATGGGGATGGGGAAATGAACAAAAGAAAGCTTTCGACGATCTTATCGATCAGATTACAACCGCCCCAATTCTCGCTTATCCAGATTTTGAGATCCCTTTCGATTTGCACACAGACGCAAGCGACTACGGATTAGGCGCCGTCCTTACGCAGAAGCAAGACGGCAAAGACCGAGTGATCGCTTACGCAAGTAGAACGATGACAAGCGCCGAAAGAAAGTACTCAGTCACGGAGAGAGAATGTCTCGCAGTGATTTGGGCGGTGAAAAAGAAATTTCGTCACTATCTAGAAGGCTTCCACTTTACGGTCATAACTGACCATAGCTCTCTGCGTTGGTTACATAACCTTCACAACCCAACGGGTCGACTGGCCAGATGGGCGCTGGACCTCCTCGAATACGACTTCGACGTAGTAGTACATCGCAAGGGAGCCGAGCATGTTGTTCCAGATGCTCTCTCGCGAATGTACGAAGAGGAGGAAGCAGTGCCCTTAGCCGCCATAGACCCCGTGGAAGATGAATGGTATAACAAACGCAGAGACGACGTAAGGGAAGCCCCAAAGAAATTCCATGGCTGGAAAGTGGCGGACAACATGCTATACCACTACCGCCCAAATCCACTGATCGACTCAGTACTTGAAGACCTCGACGCTTGGAAATTGGTAGTTCCAAAAGAACGTAGGCAAGAGATATTTGATGAGGTCCACCTCGATTCACAGGCGGCCCATCTAGGAATCGACAAAACATACCGGAGAGCCGCGATTCGTTATTACTGGCCGGGAATGTACAAAGACTTTACCGAATGGGTGCGAACGTGCGACACATGTCAGAAAATAAAAGTTAGTCAAAAAGCACCAGTAGGGCTCATGGGTCGTAGAATAGTACAGCAGCCATGGTCAGTCGTAGCAACCGACGTAATGGGTCCGTGGCCGAAAACAGCGCTAGGCTTTGAATATCTCGTAATTTTTGAAGATCTATTCACGAAATGGATAGAACTAGCGCCGATGAGAAAAGCCAACGCTGAGTCAATCATAAAAGTTTTTGAGGACAATATCTTAGACCGTTGGGGAACACCGGAGGTCTTAGTGTCGGATAACGGCACAGAGTACGTCAACCAAGCGTTTCAAGGGTTGACGGAAGTCTACGGAATCCGACACTCATTCACCCCGGTGTACCACCCCCAATCGGACCCGGTAGAAAGAGTAAATAGAGTCCTCAAAACCATGATCTCCGCGTATATCGAGAAAAATCATCGAAAATGGGACGTGTATCTCAAGGATTTCAGGTTTGCCTATAATACGGCTGTGCATAGTAGCACTGGTGTGACTCCGGCATTCCTGAATCTCGGTAGAGAACCACGCCCATTTAACAATATGCGTAACCGCGTAAAAGACGAGGTCGAAATTCTTCCCCCCGACAGAGAAGAATGGAGACTTAGAATGATTCGACTGAAAGAACTTCAAGACTTAGTCACCCTACACCACGAAAACGCGTTCGACAAACAGAAAATCCATTACGACAAACGAAGACGACACGCGTTGTTCAAAGTAGGAGATAGGGTAATGAAAAAAGGAGAAGTCGTTTCAAATAAAGCGAAAGGTATCACGCGAAGCTTTGGTGGGAAAAATCAAGGTCCTTTTATTGTTACGAAAGTTATCGGTCCCTCCGTTTACGAGCTAGGTACTGAAAATGGGCAACTGATAGGTAGGTTCCCGATTAAACTCCTCATCCCATATCGTCAACCTAGGGAAGGGGAAGAAGTAGATGAGTAGGTTCCTCATCCAACACCTACCATCTCCCACCACCTAAAGAGCCGAATGCATGCCGATACAAAAATTATTATCAGAAAGGAGTCACAAATAATTGTTCATTCCACAGCCGAAGAAGAATGGTGCCTTGAGCGCCTCCAAAAACTTCGTCTTCTCAGAAGAAAACAGGAGGAAACGAAAAGAGAGATAGACGAACTGCTGGCCGAAGACCAAAGAAACACAAGAGACGACAGGAGAACAACAACAAGGGCTCCTCGATTCCCGGATTATCAATGGCCCGAAAACAGGCAGTATCAAGGACCAAGGAACGACCGACCAAGGCAGGATGAAAACGAATGGCAAAGGCAACTGTCCTCAACTCGAAGAGACGACTACAAGAACGCCAATGTGACAGAAACCACTCGAGAGACCCAGAGGGACAGTCCCTCTAACCCAAAAACAACAACCGACCATCAGGAAGCCCAGGGGGGAGAAATCCCAAAGTCACTTCCCCGCTGGGCTCGAAAGGAAATAGAACGTCTTCGTAAGTACGAAGAGGCGACAGAAGCTGGACGACGAGAGGCTCGAGAAGATAGAGAACGGAACCTCCAAAAACAACGAGAAACCGAACAGCGACAGCGAGCGGAGGAAGATCGTCGACGAGTGCAAGAGTCAAACAACCCAGTGCGGAAAATAGGATCTAACCCACAAACGGCGGCACTGGGTAACGAATTTCAACGAGAAGGTAGAGGAGCGAGACCAAAAGCCCCCGCCTTATCGAACTCAGAAAAGAAAAGAGCCAAGGCCGAACGAAAGGCTCGAATAGATCGGGAAGTTCAGGAGGCACTCCAACGACGACAAGAATTCTTAATTCGATGCGCCATCGAGAAGGGGAAGGAAGAAACAGGTCGAAAATTAGAAGAAGTCGCAGAAGCCCGAGCTCTGACAAGTGAACAAGACCAAACCAAACCCCAAAGGAAGGAGGTGACCGTAGCCCAAGTGTCGGAATTGATCGACAAAAAGAACTACTCTCCCACAAGCTCAAGCACCTCTAGCGAAAGCAGCAGCGCCTCAGACCCAACAGAGCAAGTAGACGAACTGGAGAAAGATTATTAACCGCCGCCAATTCGCCCCAAAGCCTGCAAACGTTGCGGAAAGAGAGGACATTGGGAGCGAATGTGCCCTAATAGAAATCCTTATTATTAAACGAAAAAGGGGGGGGAATAAGAGACTTCCCCTTCCTCTTATTTTTTTGTGTTTTCTTTGTCTTATTTTCTTTATAAGTTCAGATTAGCTTAGTTGGTAGTTGGGGAAAAATAAAATTTTTAGTTTTTTTTTGTGAAAAAGTTATTGTTTGTGTGATTCTTTTTCTTTGTTTGATTAATCCGTTCGGAAACAGAACTGATTAAATCTGATTAGCCAAAATTAGGCTTATAGTATCCCGAACATCAACAAAAATTAATATACAATTATTATTAGATTAATCATCGATCTCATCAGTCCAAAAAAAAAAAAAGGAAACTTGTTCAATTTGTGATGATATAAGTATTATTGAATAAAAGTTGGAGTTAAATAGAAGGGTGACTTAATTATCCTATGGAACAAACGATCCCATCCTTACTTAATATGTTATATTAATTACCGAAGTTAATTGACAAAAACTAAGAGTTATCTCGGATAAAACGTCCTAATTATTAACGGTAATTTCCTCCTAAGAATTAAGAATCGAAAGAATAAAGTGAGAGGAAGAACATTTCGGGGTAATATTGGGAGAACTTAGCGAACCGGGAAAGCAAGAGCCATTGTCAGTGACCAGGGGAAGGGTATTGGGGAGGATAAATATCTCGAAAAAGTTATTCGGAATCGCGAAATTAGATAAAAAGTGGGAAATATGTTTCGTTTAGGTCCGGGGGAGTTGTAACGTGGTTTTTCACAAAATCACGTTACTAAAAACAAACCTGGAATCTCGCCGAAACTATTTCCACAAATCAAGTAAATCTTCTATAATTATGGCTTCCACCAGGCTCTCATCTTTTATTAACAACGAAAATTTATAATTAACGTCACAATGTATTTTTTATAAATTTTGTATCACATTTGTAAATTGTCATCGATTGGAGAAATTGAGATAAGTTATGTTTCTTTTGATAATTCTATTGCTGATAATTTCTTTTTATTATAATTTGAGAATTATAAATAAATCACAGCACAGCATTTGAAACGACAATGGAATGGACCATGGAAGCTGTTCATTCATCTTAGTCTCCTGGAGAACAACGACGAGATCCAGGAGGTGTCAAAACAAATCAACAAGTAGCAGACGACAGATTGGAGTCGAGCGGAGTGAAGTTGGTATTGACGGAAGATAGTCGCTGATCGAAAAAGGGACCATCACACCATTCCTAAAGGCCCGTTTACATGAGAGGGGTGCACACATTGTTAACATGGTGTGCCACCCCCTCCCGAGATTAAAAGATTTGGAATGGAGGGTCGTCTAGCATCGTCTTCAGGGTGTACGAGACGTGCACTAGTCACCTCAGGCACGTCTTCCTGGAGAATTTGCGGATGCAGGACGGTGGATAGAGACTGCCAGCGCCGCGGCGGACATTGGTACTATGGAGTTTCCGCCGCGGGCCTCTTCTCCAAGCGAAGTGGGCCGTAATGTTCCAACCTCACCTGTCAACTATCTCGAGTCCAACAGTCTGGTCGAAGCCGCTAACAAAAACGTGTCGTTGTCTTTTGAAATAAAAATAAAAAGTAAAAATGAGTTTCCGAGACGAGGAGAGTCGTCGTCTGGAAGGTTCGTAGAGTTGGTTTTCACCCCCGGATCCCTTGTCGTCGACGGTGCTGTGCTGTGTCGCGTAAATAAAAGACTAAAATAGTAAGAGAATTAGTAGTGTAAACTTAGGTTAGATTTTGATTATTTTGATATTTTTCTATCGAGTTAAATAAATTTAGAATATGTTTGAAATGGTGAGATTTATTTAAAAGAAAAATTAAGTGACAAATCTCTCGCTCCTTTCTCCTTGAAACCCATGCTTTGAGAAAAGAGTCGAACACGAGGCCGAGCATTTTGAATCATCACCAAACCGGAAGCCACGAGGTCGTCGAAGTTCCGGTAGAACTATTTCTACCTGGCGCCGGGCGAGTTTCGCATTCAGAAAGGAACATCGCCGAAGGGGTTAATTCGCGGAACTAAGAGAATTCCGCGAATTATCGTGAGTGGTTGTTCCGGGGTGGAAAATCGTCAAGTTGTATCTTGGAAAATTTCTCAAGTTCGGCTTGGTCACGTGATCAGCTGACCAAGCCGACGCACTGGAAAATTCTAAGCATTACAGAATATGAAATTATAATTTTTTGTATTTTAAAAGTTATAAATAAAAAAAAGAAACTGGTTAAGGAAACTTCTCACCATGCAACGGATGGAGGGTTAAATACGGCAACCGAAATGTAAAGTTTTAAATGTTACATATGAAAGGTAGTATCCGAAATGTAAAATTTTTAATATAGAATATGAACTGTGGAATCAAGAATGTAAAATATGGAATCCGGATTATAGAGTGAGTAATCTGGAATCTGATTTTATATTTAAAATCAGCAACCCTAAACACTCTAAAGTGTACTTGGTTATTAAATTCCTTGACTAGAAGAACGTATGCTTTAAAGGATTAAAAACTATTTCTGCCTCTTCCTCACCATTAGTAAAAAATTATTATCTTTATTACTGTCTGAAATTGACCATTATTCCTCAATACTTGATCCGCAATGAAATACAATTAAATGTTTCAATGCACTAATGCTTTTTTAATTTTGCGAACTATTATCAAAAAAAAAACTCGTGTGGCACGCAATATGGTAAAATCGATGCTATAGAATTCCGACGCGCACGCTATGTTAATTTTCTCACCGTCAGACTTTGCACTCATAAGCTTTGAAAACTCTGTTTAACATTCGTTTAATGTGTTCAATAATTTATATTATCATGTTCCTTAATTACCGAATATGTTTGAAAAAAAGCAACTTTAAAAATTCATGGTTTATGACTGCAAAATTTACCAGGATCAGATATAAGTATAAAATCATTAGGATTATTTCACAAGATTATAAAAAGTTTTTCATGTACATTTTAATTCACAAACATTTCACTTAAAACTGACAGGGAAATTTTTTTTTACTGTTTTAAAAATTAAATCGCGTTTAATCCGGGGAAAAAAAAGTGGTAGTAAAAAAGAGACAAACTCCACGCGATTGATAATTTAATTTTGCCTATCATTCCCATTCATGGCACATGTGACTGAAAAAAATATTTTAACAAAGTTTTTATTTAAAAAAAAAATGTGAAAAAAGAGTCTTTTTCAGTTTGCATCTGGGAAATTGAATATTTTTTTTTAAATACATTAAAAGCAGGATCAACTATAAAAGTATTTTTTTTTTATTCATGTTTCGTTTGTGATGGGGATTTTGGTCTATAAACTTGTTACAACAACGTTGTTTTATCGGAAAACAGAATTTCAACTTCCTTATATGTGAGGGTGAGTTTGATGATAATAATTTTGGGTTTCGAAGTTATTATTACTCATCAGACCTTTACATGATTAATTTTCTGATAGACAATTTTCATATATATCGAATTTATTTAAAGTGGAAGGACAAAAAAATTTTTTTTTCTGATACCTTTTTGTCTTTTAATTTTTTGAGAGTTAATTGAAAGAAGGATTCACATGTTGGTACGAAAACCATGTTAATTAGAAGCAAGTAGTACTTGAGGTAAAATGCAGCAATCAAGCAGTCCAACAACCGCATCTACATCGCTATTTTCCACCACGAGAAAGAGAAATTGAAATGTCTGCAGGCAATGTTTCTCCAAGACTGTTTTCTTGAAATGAGAATGGGGACAGAAAAAAAATTTCCAAATTGTAAACATTGGAACTGACATATGAATTGTAATTTTAAATTTTGATTAATTTAAAATTTATTTTTATTTACCGTATTTTTCACAAGCATTCGAATGCTGGAGAAACTGAATGAAAAATAAAAGAAGTTTTCTTAAAAAATTATTTATTTTTATCAAACTGAATGAAGTGGGAAATTCTGGAAATTGCAGTTCGTGTTTCCTCGTGCATACTCGTGACGCGACGAATTTTCTCGAATAGTTCACGAAGCTACACGAAGCGTATAAACATTCGCCATTTGCAAATTAATTTACAGCTCGTATGAATCTTATTGAAAACTGTATTGGTAAAGTTATCAATTAGTTTACAAAAATATTCAACATTTTCTCTAATGATAATTCTTTCTTTGTCTGTATTATTTTTGTTCTTTAGAAAAATAGAGAAAGTGGAAAATAAAATTATTTTTACCAGAAAATATTTTGTACACATTTTTAAAGTAACCTAATTACTTTTACTTTATCATAAAGAAAGTTAAAGTTAGAGACTATGAAAGTGTGTTACACTCACATTATGACTAAAATATTTCTTTTGAAAAAGAAAAAAGGGTTTTTCTAAATTAAAACAAATTTAGTTTCGAGTTAAAATGTTAAGACTATTATTTATACTGAAAGTTTCAAGAAAATGTGTAAAGTTTTTTATTTACAATTAAGTAGAATTTTTTTCAAAATACAAAAACTGCATTTTAAAAGACGTTACGTTTAAAATCTCGTCTTTACTCAGATTTTCGAAAATTTTCAACTTTGGAAAAAATATATAATTGAAGAAATGATAAGTTTACCTTCAGTAGAGTAGAATATTTCTTTTGAAATCTGGAGGTTGATTAGGTAATTTCACTTTCCATTTACTCTAGATTCACTTTCACTTCACTTTCATTCAGAATTTATATTTACTCCACTGTCACTTTCACTCAAATTTATATTCTCTCCATTTTCACTTTACTTCTACTCCACTTTCACTCAAAATTTATTTCCATTCCATTTTCAATTTACTTTCACTCCATTTTCAATTTACTTTCAAATTTACTCCAAATTTATTTTCACTCAATTTTCACTCCACTATTACTCTCACTCGAAAAATGTTTTTAATACATTTTGACTTCACTTTCTCTTTCGCTTTCACTTCACATTCAATCTAAATTTATTTTCACTCCACTGTCACTCAAAATTTATTTTCTTTTCATTTTCACTTTACTTTCACTCCACTTTCACTCAAAATTTATTTTCACTCCATTTTCACTTCACTTTCTTATTTACTCAAAATTTATTTTCTCTTCAATTTCATTTCACTTTTACTCAAAATATTTTTTACTCCTTTTTCACTTTACATTAAGTCCACTTTCACTTTTACTCAAAATTTAGTTTTACTTCACATTTTCGTTGGTTAACGTTGTGGACTTTAACTTCATATTGGAGAAAAAGGATAATGAAATAAAATTTGTGTGGAGGTGAAAGTAGTTTGAAAGTGAAGTAAAAGTGGAGTGAAAGTAAATTGAAAATGGAATGGAAATAAATTTTGAGTGGAAGTAAAATCAAATTGAAGTGTAAATAAATTTTGAGTCGAAGTGAAAGTAAAGTGAAAGTGAAGAGAAAATTGAGTGAAAATAAAATTTTTGTGAAAGTGAAAGTGGAGTGAAAGTGAAGTAAAATTACATAATCGATATAGAAAAAATATAGAACATTTAATGTTTAGGAATTAATTTTTAAAACACGAATTGTAATAAATACTCATCAATATTGCGAAATTTAGTGAAACGTAGTTTGAGTCGTCTCCAAACCATAATTGCAACTCATGATGACTCTCAGAAGTAATTGTGGGTGATTTACCATATCGCTTAGGTGAACGCCATTATCTTAATCTCCCCTAGGTTTTTTCTCTTTTTAAATGATTCTCCACATGCAAATTGCGCAAATTGAACGATTTTCATAGAACTTCTAAAGATTCCGTTAGAAAACGTTTAAAAACGATAAATTTTGTCACTTACTGCAGATTCTGTCATAATTATTGGAATTTGTAGTAAATCTCCAGAGGGTACTTTCCGTGAAATATTTTCAAGTGATGCGCCTTTACTAAGTGCAGTACAGTTCATTAAATTTTTACCAAATCAATATGAAAAAATTTTTACAACAAATTTTCGAAAGTCTTTCAAAAATCAATTTCATTGAGTGTTTAATGAATTTAAGGCAATGCGAGTTTATATAGTAAAATTCTGTGCGGAAATTATTATCAAAATTTCGAGGTAATCTCCAGGGAGCACTTTCCGAGAAATGTTTCCAAATGGGTTGGAAATTTTAAATAATGTTAGCCCCTTAAGAGACGAGAAAAGAAAGCCACATAAATATAGTGAATTCGTGCGAGAAGTCTGTTTAATTGTAAGGGAGAACGAGTAGAGACTGACTGTGAAATACAGAGAACATGAATGTGGACAAGTAAAGAGAGTGACAAATGCATGAGGAATACACGATGCTTTTCCACGGATTTTAGGTAATGTTGGTGTGGAAGGTTTTCATTTTTTTTCACTACCTACTCATAATTCTTTTCAAGACAGGAACAAAAATCTGACACACATTTGTATCTGTAATAGCTAATGCATATTGTTAGTTAGTGCTGTCAAGATTACTTTTAAAATGAAATAAACATATTTTTAAAATTGTGTTTATTGAAGGATTTTAATAAATTCGTCAAATATTGAATTGCCTTTGAGTTTGATTTTAGAAAATTGGAAATCATTCAGAATGTACAATTACAATTTGATCATTTATTTACTCACTTTAGAAGATTCTACGAAACATAAATTTTGAAAATTAATTACGTATCTTTATCCCGGATCCAACTTTCATTTCAGGGGTGTACCTTCTGGATTGCGAATTCCCTATTTCGGAAACCATATTCCGGAGCTCGAATTTTACCTTCGTTTTCCAATTTCATATTCTTGATTCCTTATTCCGAATACCATACTCCACATTTCGGATTCTAGCTTTCGATTCCATGTTCTATATTTCAAATTCCACATTCTAGATTCATAGTCCCACTATCCAGATCCTACATTCCAGATAACTTATTCCGAATTCCACATTCTATATTCCAAAATCCGAATTCCACCTTCCGGATTCTTTATTTTTATTTCGACAGCCATATTCTGGATTCAACTTTCCTATTTTAGATTCAAAATTCATACTCTGATCCTGTTGATGATGTAATATTCATTTTAAATTTGACATCTTCCGAATTCCGTATTCAATGTTTCAGATTTCACATTCCAGATACCATATTTCACAATTAGGATTCTATCTTCTATATTCCGCAAAACTGAAATGCTGAAACGAAATCATGAATTTTTAATGCGGAAACTGGGTTCATTAAGCGGAAACGAACTTCGAAATGCAGATTCTGAAATATGGAAACGAAATTCTGAATGTAGGACCCGAAATATAATATATGTAATTTATTTACATATAATATATGTAATGTATTTATTGATATTAAATTTGTGACGCGATCTGAAGAAAGGGACCTTAGAAGCAAATCAGTTTAAGGTTCTGTTAGTGCTACTTTTTTGTTGATTAAAAGTTTCCTTTTACTTTTTGCAAATTAAAATCAGTATTTATTAAATATTTCAGTTATAATGAAAACCTAAACATTAATGATTAACATTAACAGTTGATCATTTTTTTGTATTTTCATTTCGAAAATTGCAAACATAACCTATAATTTTTTGCTTCTAAGGTCCCTTTCTTCAGATCGCGTCACATTTATAAATTAATAATTATTAAATAAATGTTAAAAATATGTAATTTATATAGAATTAGAATTTGAATTCTACATTACAAAATCCATAAATAACAATACCGTTTCCACATTCCGCATTTTGCATTCTTCAAACCATATAACGAATTCAATTTCCGCATTCCTAACCCCAAATTCTTGATTATGAATTATGGGTTTCGTTTTGACATTCCGAGACTATTTTCAAATTCGAATTACCGAAATGTGAAATACGATATTCGGAATCGGAAATCTAAGATTAAATTCCGAAATGTGGAGTAAAAAACCTGAAATGTTAAGTCCAGGTAGATAATTACGTAACTTATATTCCAGATTTAAAATTCCACATTTCGGATTCCACATTACCGATTACACATTTCAAATTCCACATTTCTAATTCCATATTCCATATTATCCCTATTTCACATTCTTGATTCCACATTTCATATTTTTTAATTCGAAATGTCACATTCCGGCTTCCATATTTCATATT
The DNA here is from genome assembly GCA_032873175.1 of Leptopilina drosophilae. Lineage (NCBI taxonomy): Eukaryota > Metazoa > Arthropoda > Insecta > Hymenoptera > Figitidae > Leptopilina > Leptopilina drosophilae. The sequence goes on along the minus strand of CM065486.1, from coordinate 33,464,220 downwards.
CCACATTTCAAATTTCACACTTTGAATTCCACATTCCAGGTGATACATATCGGATTTTATATTTCAGATTCCAATTTTCAAACTCCATGTTCTATATTCCGGATTACATAATCTATATTCGAGATTTCATATTTTGTTTTTCAAATTATTTATACACTCTAGATTCCACAATTCCCAATTCTATATGTTTGATTAAACATTCAAGATTCACAATTCCAAATATCAGATTTCGTATTTTTCCACATTCTGAATTTCGCGTTTCAAATTCCACATCCCACGTCGAAAAATTCCGTTGAAGCATCCCCCTTGGAATTTTCGTGGGATTTCTGTGGAGATTCCATGGAAATTCTTCAAATTTTTAATTTTATTATTATTTTAATATTTCTATGTTTCATAATAAACTTTATAGAATACTTTTATTCTTTGTTTATTAATAATAAAACAAAAATAATTTTTTAAGGTTTGGATTCCAAAAAACCGATGTCACAACTTAAGTAAAATAAAAAAAATAAATTTATAAACTAATGTAAGTAGTTAATTATTAATCATAAATTATATTTATTTAATTGAAAACATTATTCTTTTGGTTTATTATTTATCAGCAAAGAATATAAATATACTACAAAGTTTATTATGAAACATAGAAATCTTAAAATGTGACGCGCTCCGAAGAAAGGTACCTAAGAAGCAAACGAATTATAGGTTAGGGTCGTGTTAGATTTCTCTTGATTAAAAGTTTATTTTTAATTATTTGAATTTGAAACCAATTTTTATTGAATATTTTGAATATAATGAAGAATTTAAGATCAATAATTTTTCTTTAATAATTGATTTTCTTTGTTTATTTTTACTTGAAAAATTAAAAACATAACCTCAAATTTTTTGCTTCTTAGGTACCTTTCTTCAAAGCGCGTCACAAATAATATTAAAATTAAAAATTTGAAGAATTTCCATTTAATCTTTACAGAATTTCCACGGAAATTCCAGGGGGTTACTTCCACGGAATTTTTCGATGTAGGATACTATATTAGCAGTTCCATATTCTTCTTTTTACTTTTAGTTTTCGTATTAGTTTTGAATGTCAGATTTGAAATGTGGAATTTGACATGTTGAATCTAGAATGTGCAATTTTGAACGTAGAATATAAAATGTGGAATCAAGAATATGAAATATGGAATCCGGAATTTGGAATTTGAAATGCGGAATCCGAAATGTGAAATTTTAAATGTTGAATATGAAATATGGAATCCACAATGTGAAATTTTAAATATCGAATCTAGAATGTGAAGTTTTGAATATAAGTAGAATATTAAATTTGAAATCAAAAATGTAACATGTGGAATTCTGTTTATGGAGTTAGAAATGTAGAATATAAAATGTGGAATCAAGAATATAAAATATGGAATCCGTAATGTAGAATTTGAAATGTAGAATCGGGAATATGAAAAAAGTTGAATGTGGAATATGAAATAAGGAAGTGTAATATCGAATTAGAAATGTGGAGTATAATATGAAATCTGGAATTTTAAGTGTGGAATCCGGAATAAGATACAAAACTAACCACATTCCCAAGAGAATTGTTTGGAATTTCAATACTAACGTTCGTTCGCCGGAAAGCGTTAAATTTACAAACTGTTTTTGTTCCTGCAAGAAAATATTTCGGAATGTGTGTTTTGTAAAACACAATGAGAAATATAACGTAAAGTGTCCTCTGATAATTCTGTCGATTTCTAAATCAATTTTAAGAAAATTCCTCCTGCGGAAATCATTGATTCAAAAAGAAAAACTGTCCAAAATCGAATAGAACATTGTTGACATAAAATATATTTCAAATTCTAGAATCCATAACGATCACTTAATAGGAATTAATTTGATATAGAAGTCCACAGATTGAAATAGGTAAAAGAACATTAATTAAAATGACTGCAAAAGTGTTTTCGCATTTGATAAAGTTCTCTTATTTTTATACAAATAGTCACTATTGATTCTCTGATAATTTCAGGCTCAGGCATATTCTACAATTTAACTAAGAGGATTTATGCTTCACGGGATACCGTGTTGACTTTGCAGCCAGCTGACTTCTTAGTTAAACTGATAAGGAACGTAGAGCGAACAATTGAAAACGTAACCGCCCTTTGAAAAGTTGCTTTGTCACAGCTTGCCCGCCCGCATTTCAACTTCTGTCTGATGTTTACAAATATAATCGAGACTCACTACAAACTTTGAAATCTATACGTTTACACAAAAATATACATTCCAATACAAATTCAACTCGAAAGTTTGTTCACGTTCAAGTTTAATAATATGTTCTGAGAAGAACTTGAAAATTATTTTATTCTCTTTTAAAATTTCAAAAACTGTTAGACTATTCTGTCGCAGTAAAATATGTTGTTCATTTTTCAAAAAAAAAACTTTTTCAACTAGAGTGTAATGAAAAAGTATTTTTCACTTTTCCCTCTAAAAGTTTAGTTGATATTATTTGCAGCATTTTAAAAAAATGAATTTTCATCTTTTTCATTAGCATTAAAGTAATTGTAATAAAAAATTATTAAGTAACTCATTCATTTTAATCTTTTGATAAAATCGCACGTCGACATTTAAGCCAGTGGCGCATGAACATTTATTTATCATTCCGTTGCTTTGAGATTATTTTGTTCTATGTGCTTTAAGCTCCTGTGCATAGAGAAATAGAGATAAACGAAGCTCGAAGCATTTAACGTAGCTTTCGTAATGCAAACAAAGCGCCATTCGTCTCCGCAGGTTTTGTCTGCGCACATTTTTCGTGTGCGGCCAAAATATTGAAGCGGACATTAAAATGCAACGACGTGAAACTGTGAAGCGTTTAGTCGCTTGAGGCAATGGCATAGAAGTAAACGTATTTTCATTTCTACAAATATTCAGAAATTTTGTTTGTATTCAACAACAAATGGAATTCATGATAAATATCATAAACAGTAGGCTGAAGAAAAATTCCTCTCTCTCTCTCTCTCTCTCTCTCTCTCTCTCGTATAAAATATAAAGTGTATTAATTAATTTTCTCCATTCCATTTTCAGTAATTTATTGGAAACTAAATTACAGAGGAGAAAATACCTTATTATTTTCAACCTGGGTCAGATATATTTAAAACCAAAGTAATTGAACTCTATAATAATCGATTGGAACATACCAGTAAATCTTCCTTCCATTTGTTCCTTCATTACAGTTGCATATTTCTCCAATTCTAAATATCATTTCACGGTAATTTTCACTAGTTGATTGATTTTTTTATCACCATCAAGAGCCGATCATTAAGTTAGCACATTTTTTTTACATGAAAACTCTTTAAGAGGAAGAATTAAGTACACCACTATTACTCATACTCTTGATATGAAAAGTTATTTCCAATTTTTAGTGCACCCATTGCATCAAAATAAGAACGACCAGAGTAATGGAAGCCAGTACGCTAAAAGCATATAAAATCCAATTCTAGGAGCTATACTGATTTTTGTCATTGATGGAATAAGTACTTGAGAATTGTGAAAAAGTTGAATTGGTAATTTCGTTCGAAATTTATGAACTGATAAAATTCATCTAAATAAATTTGTCCTAATTTGTCAAGGAATTGTACAAAAGTGTTCAAATCGTTCAAGGCGAGTTTAACAAATTTTGTCATTTCGATTTATCTAGATCGAGAAAGATTGAAATCTTTGGAAAAGCTAATGTCGTCTAGAAGAGATAGTTTTGGTTTTAATTAGACTAATTCGAATAACAATTATAGAACAAAATTGCTCGTTACGAATTAATTCCAAAATCACTACTTTTTGTCTAATCAAGAAATTAAAGTAATTTTGAATTAACTTTTTATTCTATTTGGGAAAAATTTCGAAATTAATTCTTCAGGATTCCAGGACTAATTAATAAGATTTCTCCCGGATTTACAGTTCTAATTCCTTCTGTCAAGTGATCTATCATAAAACTGATGAAATCATGGGGAGATAATTTCGGACTTAATAAGACTAATCCGGATGATAAGAATTTAACAATTTGAAAATTTGTCTATGATGGGAATTAACTCAAAATTCACTAGTTCAAATTTAATGAATTGATTTGATTGAAGTATTTTCAAATTTACTAATCATTGGAAAGAATCAATTCGAGAAATATCTCTAATTTTTATTTACTTCCATCATAAATATGGTAGAATCACGAGGAAATAATTTCGAACTTAATTTTGCTAATCCGGATAACAATTAAAAGATTTTACTGTAATCAATTAATTCCGGGATCACTAGTTCATTTTCATTTATAAATTGGAATTCCACCAATAATAATTAAATTCTATTTAGAACTTTCAATTCCATTTGACATGGGAAATATGATGGAATCAAGAGGAGATAATTTCGAACCTAATTATGCTAGTCTGGATAACAATTTAACGATTTTAACGTATAATGCATTAATTCCGACTTTACTAGTTTGCTTAATGATGAGATTTCATCAAGACTAAATTCAGATTTACTAATTATCCATTTTGAGAATAATTCCCAAATTGATTCATCGGAATGTGACCACTAATGAAATAGATTTCTCCAGAATTTACATCTCCCTTTGATTCCGTTGGAAATCTGTCGATAATCTTCTGCAAACGCTGGGAAATAACTTTGGTTTTGATTAGACTAATCCGGATGACAAGAATTTGACAATTAATCTACGTTGAGAATTAATTCTGCCTTCACCAATTTGTAATTGATTAAAAGATATCAACAAAGTATTTTCTGATTAACTAATTGTCTATTTCGAAAAAATCTTCAGATTGATTCATCGGAATTCCACCACTAATTGAATGAATTTGGATTTACGGATTTATTTAATTCCACCGGAAATATGCCAAAAATTTTTTGAATCAAGAGGAAATAATTTTGATCAGTGAACTAGTCCGGTTAACAATAATTAATCAAATTTCACGTTATGAATTAATTTCGAATTCACTTTGAATCTAATTAAGGGCTGATTTCACTAAACTAAATTAAAAGTTAATCAATGATTAAAACCAATTTACAACTTGTGATTGGTTGATTGAGGATTTAATCATTGATAAACTTTTAATCGTCATTGGTGAAACTGTCCCTAAGAGATTTTATCAATAGTAATTTTGAATTAACTAAGTATCCATTATGAGAAAAATTTCCAAATATATTCATCGAAATTCCATCAGTAATTAAATAGATTTCTCAAAAATTTGCAGTTCCTTTTGATTCCATTAGTAATTTGAGGAAAAATTTGTGGAATCAGAAGGAAATAACTTTGGTCTTAATTGGACTAATCCGGATGAAAAGAATTTCACTATATGACAATTTATCTACTTTGAGAATTAACTTCGAATTCATTAGTTTCAATCTAATTATATGATTTGGCTAAAGTATTTTCCGATTAACTAATTTATCCTCTTTTCCAAAATTTTCAGGAATTAGTAATAGGATTTCCATCAGTAACTATTCATTGGATATTTTTCGAATTTCCAAATTAATTTGATGTCATTGAAAATATGGTGAATTCACGAAGAGACTACTTCGAACTTAATTAGACTAATTCGGATAACAACAATTTTACTGTTATGGATTAATTCCAAATTCATCAGTTTGTGTTCCATTTGAATTCATCGAAAATCTGCCAAAAACTTTGTGGAATCAGAGGGAAATTAACTTTTGTCTTAATTAGACTAATCAAGTTGGCAAGAATTTGACAATTTGCCAATTTATCTGTTTTGCACTAATTCAAAATTCAAATGGCACATTTGCGTCTAATTATTTATTTTGGGAAAATTTTCCAGAAACACCCTTCAGTCTCTCATTGGATTTCTTCTCCATTTGATTCCATATATAATCTGTCAACAATTTAATGGAATGCTAAAGAGATAATTGCACACTTATTTAGACTAATCTGGTTGACAAGAATGTAATTATAAACCAAACTGTTTAGAATTAATTTACGATTTGGCAGTTGGCGTCTAATTTATTAATCTAATCACTACTTTAATTAGAACTAAAAAATTCGATTAAAATCATTAATCATTTTCCTTCTTATGCCAATAGAATTAATTGCTAACTTAATCGAATTAGTGATTCATGATACAAAGCGTACCTGAATGTTTTAAATTAATTATGAATTTCGAGTTTCAAAGATGGAATTAATTATTATCAGACGTATTTCAAATATTTGTAACGTGACGAGGTACGGAATTTACGATTTATATTAAGAAGGAGTTTTCCTCTGTTAATTTTATGAATGTTGTTAATTTATAATTTCGAAATAATAATAGTAGTGAAAAATTTAATTAAATTGTATATATATATATTTGAATCTTTATTAGTTAATGACCCATTCTCAATTAATTAATTATTCCATAAATTAAATTAAGTTTGTCTTGGGAATATAATTATCACAGTAAAATTATTTATTAACGAAGTAAGACGAAAAGAAACCTTCTGCTGAAAATCATATAATGACAATTATTATATACTTAAATTAATCTGATTCTGCTAATTGCTAATTGCTCTTAACTCTTTGCTATTTCAACATCTATAGTTTCAGTGTCCAATAGTCTCTTTCCGCTATATTCCATCCAGTACAATATTTCTTCCGAACCTTCTCTATATAATTTTTGGACTTCAAACGGATTATCTGAAAAAGATTTCTGGCATTTTATAACATCCGTCTCAATAGAAGCTTCAATGGGATTTCTATGACAGTTCCTCATAGGATTTCAAAGCTTTTTTAGAAAATTCTATTTACTCATTTGGGTAAGATTCATTCGGATCTTTCCTTCAAATTTCAGGTAAAGTTTCCTTGAGATTTTGGAGACAGTTTACCATGATATTCTATTATCAGTTATTATTGGAATTCCAGTGGAAGTTTACATTAAGATATCGGAAAAGCTTCCTTTAGTTCTCCTGGAAATCGGGTGAAAATTCCCTTGGGATTTTACTGGAAATTGTAATTATGGTGATAGTTCCTTTTAGATTTCTATGAAGCTTTTCTTGTGATTTCGGTGAAGGTTCTTCTTGGGATTCCTACGAAACTTATCCTTAAATTGTAACAGATCTTTTATTAATATGCGAATTAATTTGTATCGACCGTTCAATGATTCCACAACACAAAAAACCAAAAATATATCTTAGAGGAGGTTCCGCTTCAGACCCAAAACCAACGGATACAAACGATGGCGAGACAAGACGATAAAAATAAATAACACAAAGAATTCACTAATCATTGGCCTATTTATTAAACACAAAAACTTGATTTAATACACCATATTCACGACTCTAACGATAACCCTAAGGTTTCCAAAACGGTGAAATCCCCGAGTAAAATTTAGTCCTATCCGGAAAATGGCCCACGAGCAACTGAAAGAGGATTGTCACGTTGACCGGCTTCTTCCTTCTTTTGACCTCTCTTTCTAATCCTGATAAGGGCCCGCATATGACCCTCTCGCTCACTCCAATGGACAGCGACAACCTGTAAAGAAAACTCGGGAAGGACCGCGGAGATTCGGGACTTTTCGCAACCTCGCATGCGTAATTCATTTTCCTAGAGATCTCCAAAGAGAATCAATCCCTTGACTAAATGAAAATTCAATATTCCTAATGACAGGAACCACAAGATTTAAGTAACGAAATGCTTCGTTATAAAATATTGATAAAATTTCCCTTAAAATTGCAGAGGATGCCATCCTTAGGACTTTGGGTATAAATTTCATTAGATTCCAATGAAAGTTTATCCTGTAATTCCCGTAAAGCTTTTCCTGGAATCTAGTTAAAGCTTCCCTTGCAATTCACTGGAAGTTTCACTTCAAACTTTTCTTCCATGGATTCCAGTGAATCTTCTTTCGAAATTTTGATAAAACAAAAAGTTTCAAAAAGTGTTACAAGATGATTAGAATCACTTCTTTTTTTATTGGTTACCAGGATTTCCAATTATATTCAGAAAGAAAAGGGATGGGAAGGTAATTTAATTATAAGAACAACTTAATTACTAATAGAAAATGTATTTGAGACTTACAATTACCAAAGATGTTTCACAACAAAGCAATCCTGATAGGAAAATGATATCGAGACACTGAGGACAAGAAATGCACGTAACTGTGAAATCAAACTACTAGCGGAACGAATCAGTTGTAACGAGGGTATTCCAACAAGTGTCGCCGTCCCCCTTGCTTTAGCGATTGAACCCTCGGAAACCTTCTGTCACGATACAATTTATAATTAATCATATTAAAGTTTATTTAAATATTTTTTTATTCCACATACACCAAATATTCCGAGAATCACTTGCTAATTGACTAAGCCAATTGAAATTCGTGATAATTTCTATGAAATACACTTCGTTGCAAACGGAAAACTCATTTAAACTAACAAAATTCGTACCATAAATCATTCATGACATTTAGATTCCAAACAGCAAGTATTTGCTATTTCAACCCAGAGAGTTTTCATAATAACATTATCAATATAGTCATGAAACTAAAAGCTTTACAGTTGTGCCTATTTATTAAAATGCATCAGTACCAATAATTAATTTAAGCTCAATAAACATTTCAAAAACTAATAACTACAATGAAATAGATAGACGGAGATATATTTAAAAAAAACTTTCTTGCTATTGACATATGAAAATATAATTTCAACACGCACAAAATATATCATTAGCGTAGAATAATTTAATAAATATATTTTCCAACACCATTGCAAATGACATTTGTCAAATAACACGCTAAAGTACGCTCATCAAAAGTATAACTCGATTTGCTGATGTTATAAGTTGGATCATCTCGCCTGAGCCGCTTTTCCGTTTGCCACGTCACTGCACACATTTAAAACGAGAATTGAGAAGCAAAAAAGACTTCGCACCAGCGGACCTGAAACTCAAGCGTAGAACGCATTTCGAATTCTGAGCAGAATCGTGGATAACGTTAGTACGGATCAGTGGTATCTGTAACCATGAAGCGCTTTTATTGAATCTCACTTTCTTGTACAATACGACTTTTCAGTTGCTATAGCTTGCTCAAGATACGTGAAAAATAACCTAAGTGTATAATTTAGAGACTCTGAGAGTTTACTTTCTATTGATGTTATTTATTGAAACTTTCAGAAATAAGAGATAATAACTCGTTTCTCTAACTTAATATACAATTATTTATTATTTATTATATTCATTATTGAATTTATCTATTATTCAAAATTGCGAATTTAGTTATTATTTATCATGTCTGAAAAAAGTTGCATTGAAAATGAATTTTAAATTATCACGTCTCAACTCTTTTTTGCTAACTTGAATAATAGATAAAAAATAATAATTGTATATAATCAACTAACATAATATCGAGCATTTTTGATAAGCACTTCAGAAAAATTGGCATCGAATACCAGACATAAATGGGACAGATGTACGCAATAAAATATTTAAATTTATCGTCAATAATTGCAATTCTGCGCACATTTATTTTAGAATATTGTAGTCTAAACTTTTTTACTCTTTATTCCTGGCTTTCTGTTCTGCTTCTTGTTGTAAAAATAAAATTGGGTTATAATTATTTTAAATATTGACTTCTTGTATCCTTTGTAACGAAGTAAATCGTTACTTATAATAGATTTCTAGCGACCGAGAGTTTTTGTCAATTTGCTATAGTGAGGGCGAGTTCTGTCTTCGTTTGATTTAGTGTTCTGTCGCAGTTTTTCTATTTTTGGTATAGTGTCGTTGTCAAAGCCTAGTGTCCGTCTCTCGCAGAGATCAGTGAAGAATGATTGTGCGCATGATTGATTTGACGTAGGTGGTCAGATGACGAGTAGCGACCCTGTCCCTTTTTCTTACAGGTGTCTAATTGATTGGAAGGAGAAGGATGCATGGGAAATTTGCGAGGATTAGACGGAGAAGTTTTCCAAAAATTGAATGCAGGGTTCCTGGAAGTCGTTGAACGAAAATTCATTCATTATTCGCAAGCGAGTACTTCGAGCCGGTCGAGTTTTCCTAATCTTTCATTTTCATTTATTGATTTTATTTCTTAATTTTTGTAATTATATTTTTATATTTTATTTTGTTTTTAAAAATTGTTTTTAAATAAATTGTTTTAAATTGTGAATTTCTGGTCTTTTTTTTATTTTAATTGTGAGATTAATTTCGTTGGAGAATTAAGAAACCGTTGGAGAAAGGACGCCGTTGGTAGCTTGGTTTTGTTCTACAACGAAGGTTTGAATTTTCGTATTTCTGGAGATCGATGCATCGTCGATTGCGTTCTCAGCAGTTCCTCCTTTTGAATTCGTTTTGTGTTTAATTGAATTTTTGTATTTAATCGAGTTTTGTTGATTTTATTAGTTAATTTGATTTTTGAGAAATTGTTATTTTAATATTGAGTTTGAGACCTAGAGTTGAGTAGAAAAAATAAGTAACGAGATACGATACATTAATTAATTTTATAAATTTAGTTTATTTGTTAATTGATAAAAGTCCCGTTATACCTTTAATTTAACTAATCCCGCGTTTCGTTTTTTACTGAAAATGAAGATTTTTACAAAATAATAGCAGTTTTTAAATCAATTATCAACAAACAATAAATACATTCAAGTAATTGTAATTCACAAATTTTTAATAACAAATTATAAACAATTAATTTATCATAAAATGGAAATAAATAATTATTTAAATCGAATATAATGTTAAAAATTACGATAAAATTAAAATTCAAAAACGTACGTATATTTAAAAATTATAAACAATCAAACTACGCTATAAAAATTAATGTAAAATTACATACAACCCTCAAGGACTCAGCCTCTTTATGAGGGTTGGTTTAAGAAGAGCCAATCCCGAAACGACAGAATCAAATCTTTTAACTTTTTACCATTTTCTCTTCTCCATTTTCTATTTAAAAAACTACTCTGATAATTAGACGGCCTCTTTTTCCATCTCTCTAAAAATATTTTCCAAAATCCTGGAAACACCCAAAAATCTTAGTGGGGACAATACTTTAAAAACAGTATTCTCACAAGACATGTCAGTTAGTTTTTAAGTCTTCGAAACGTCAGTTCTCAATTCAAAAGTCAGTTCATAAATAAAAAGTGAGTTTACAATTAAAAATTCAGTTCAAAAATAAAAAGTGAGTTTACAATTAAAAAGTCAGTTCACAAATCTGTTTCAATCAAAATATTTTACAAGTCAAATCAGTTCTCTATTTTAAAAAGTTAAAAAGTATTTTTCCAACAAAATATAAACAAGTTAATTCGGAATACAATTTAAAAAGTTTTTAAAAGTTTCGAACCAGTGTTATTCAAATTCAAGAAGATTGAAAAAACAAATACTTAAGTTCGATTCCTAATTCAAAGAATTATTAAATTGATCCACATATAAAAACATCGAATTGTTTTAACTAATTGTAAAGGTCGATCCACAATCCCTAATAAGGCAAATTACTTCACGTTTGAGGAAAAAACAACTTTTAATATTTTGAATAAAAAAGTGAGTAACAACTTAAAATTACCTCATTATTCATTTTTTTCTAAACCTTCATTATATTTTGCACTTTAACGGGGCAATTACCTTAATTCAAAACATTCAACAAAATGAGACTCGAATGATCACGAACTATTGGACGGGAGTCTAGGTTCAAAATAAAAACAAATTATTTGTTAAATATAAAAATTATTTAATAAATAATAATTAAAATAATTATGTCTCGTCCATTGGACGTAACATACCAAATGACTAGTAAAATTGGAGTGAAGGACAATTTTTCTGCAGTGTTAAGTAAATTCTGTTTTCTGAAATAAATGTAGCCATTATTCTTAAGTCACAATATTAAATATTCATTGGGGGGTGAGGATATTCCGAGGACAAAGCTGTCATCATCCTCGTATACGTCGATAAAGAGAATATTGTCATCATCACAGGGTTGTCCTTATGACAATTTCTGGAGTCACCCTCTTTCACTAATTACCAGAAGTCCCGTACACAACATACATTCGATTAATGCTGACCTTTCAAAAAGGGCAGGAGACTCGGTCGTTCTAATGACTCATCCCCCAAAGAACAATTCAATGCAATTAGCTGATGACTTTGTTTACAAACTAAATACACAATTAATAGTAATATTAAAAACCACAAAAGTTTTTCTACTAAACCCAGACCCATTAGGACATAATTTACGAAACCCTGGAAAAATTATCGAAATCATGTTTGCAAATAATATTAAGTTTTACTGTTAGAAACGACCCTTTTCGAGGATCTATTGTGTATATGTGGCCGTGAAAACTAGTTTGGGGGTTGATTATGTAATTTCACTTCACTTTCACACAAAATTTATTTTTACTCCATTTTCACTTTACTTTCACTCAAAATATTTTTCACTCCATTTTCACTTCTCTAAAACTCTACATTAACTTTTATTCATAATTTTATATTCACTCAACAATCACTTTCACTCAAAATTTATTTTCACATTAATTTTACTTCACTTTAACTCGAAATTTTTTTACACCCCATTTTTAAGTGAAAGTGAAGTGAAAGTGGAGTGAAAAGAATTTTGAGTGAAAGTGGAGTAAAGTGAAGTGAAAATAAGTTATCAGTGAAAGTGAAGTGAAAGTTGAGTGATAGGGAAATTATGTAATCGACTCCATGCACTCCATTCTCACATTTAGTCAAAATTGATTTTCACTCAATTTTCATTCCACTTTCACTTTCACTCAAAAATTTATTTTTACTTCACTGTCAGGCTACTTTCACTACTACACAAATTTTATTTCATTATTCTCCTCCAATACGAAGTTAAAGTCCATAACGTTGACCAACGAGAAGATGCAGTGAAAATTAAAATAATTTTGAATGAATGTGAAAGTAAAGTGAAAATAAAGTAAGAATAAGTTTTGGGTCAATTTGAAGTAAAAATGTAGTGAAAATATATTTTGAGGGAAAGTAACAGTGGAGTGAAAGTAGAGTGAAAATAATTTCACAAGTAAAAAGTAATTATAATAATTATTATTATTATAATTATAATTTGGTTTGCAAAAATTATTCAAATGCCCAGACACTACTAAACTAGTTAAAGGGCAAACAAATAATTACTCTTCTAGTGTTAATACAATCACAGTATCTCTATTAATAAAAGTCCTTTGTTTACGATCGCATTGTGATAATATCTCAAAAAACTTCTAGAAGTAAGTTTACATAATTTTGAATGCAAGACTTGTTGAATCTTCATACGGAGAAAATTTACTCAGTCAGCTTCATCGAAAAGTTCAGTGAAAGTTGGTTAAAGTTTCATCTCGACGATAGCTAATATTATTTCATCAATTTACAACTCTATTTTTTAAAAAGGAAATCCGACTTTTCAAATGTAACATTTTAATTAAAAATAAATTTTTTCTTCAATTTACCTAATTTACCTTATTTTCTCTCGTCTTTAGTAATTCAGAACAAAATTTTCAATATTATTCGACTATTTATAACAGATAAAAGGGTTTATAAATACTTCACAAAGTACATCACAGCATGTGCAAAAATTTTAAAAGTAAATTTAATCTTCACGCATGTAATTCAAAATTTTTTCCGAGAAGCAACAATTTCTTTAAAATTTGCATTTTTTATTATGTCATATTTTTCGATACAATGAATTTAAAACTCGGCTACAGAATCGTGTTCAGCATATTATTAGACTAAACTTGGGGTAATCTTCTTTTTTATTCTAATGAATTATTGACTTTACTATCTTAATTTGAAACACTTGCAGTTTTGGTAAAAAAACTAAAAAATACAGAAAAAAATTGTAATATTTATAACAGAAACCAATTTTGATAAATAAATGTTTAGTAATAATTTAATTAAAATTAAATTAATTGAAAATAAAATTCAATTTCAATTAAAATAAAAACATATTTTTCAACAGGGCAAATATTTTGTTATCTAATATTTCATAATAATTTATCGATTCTTTGTAATTCAATAAAAAGAAATTTCATGTAATTACGATATAAGTTGTTTGAAAAACAATTTTCTGTTGAATTCAATTGGCATAATTGTATTGCCTCCTGCTTGTCTTGTATAAAGTCTTGAGGAAAAAAAAGAATTGATAGCACTCTTATATTAAAATATTTCTTTATCTTCTTTAATGGTGCAATTTCCATTCACAGTTTACTAAATTCTAATGATATTCCATTTGCTAACAATGAGCTATTCTTTAAAATTTACTGCTTCTACTCTATTCTACTTTTAATCAACCTTCTGGATTAAACATGCAGTTGTGAATTTTTTATAATTAAAGCAATATAATTATTCGCCTGTAATTTTAAACAGTATAACTCATTTTAAACATGATTATATATGCCAAGAAGTCTGACCTAATCAGCAGGAGAATGAATGCATAAAGGCAAAATTAGCAATAAGGAAATTAAAAAATCTTCTTGAATTTGCAAAAAATTGTTTAATATCATTCTTTTTTCAATTTAAAAACCTTTGCGAAAAGTAATTTAACAATTTTAATGAATGTTTTTATGATTTTTTAATGATTCACAAACTTTGCTAATGGCAATTTGATTAAATTTATGTAAATTTAATAATAAAGTGAAAAATATTTTACTTTCGTAATGAAAATTATAATATATTTCTCCACATATTTTGCAAATTTTCAATATGTTGTTATGTCTTACCTTATTATTATATTCCCTATTTTTTCTCGATTTAACTTTAATTTAGAAAAATTAAAGTTGGGACGAGGTTGGATAAATGACAAGAAATAATTATATTTGAACACAATATATTTGAAAAAGATCGAAATTATGCAAACATGGAATGAACACAAGCTTTCTCGTAAATTATCTTCTTTCAATGGGTATTATGTTTCTTTCAGCTTTTGTCACAACTCGAACGATGTTTTCTAACACCAAATTAGACTTCAAGATGAGTTGAATTAGAATTTTCACGTAAAGATCAGGACAACTACTTTACTGGGGACGAGACCACTTTATACGAAGAGAACCACTTGTGAAGATTAGAATTATTAGACTGTAGTTCAGGTGACTAATACTGACAATTACGTTTTTAAGACTGTAGTCCGGGTGACTACTTTTGATGACTTCCAATTTTAGACTGAATTTTAGATGATAGTGTGGCCCTTTTTATACTAGACCCCTTTGGTCTTTTAGCATGCTCTCTTTGGAAAAGGTTTTCTAGCATAAAGTCTTTGAAAAGTATTGTTGTAGACACTTGTGTTGACTCAGTTTTTAGATCGCACGTGTTCATATCCTGTTAGTCATGTTTTTACAATTTTCGTTATTTAATATTATATTTTTAATATTGTTTGTTAATTATTTGTAGTTATTACAATTTGTTATTAACTTGTTATTACAATTTGTTATTATTGTTTACATTAATATAACTTGTTATTAATTATTATTTGTTACATTTTATTACTATCTTGTTGTTTTTTGTTACATTTGTTATTGTTGTTACAATTAATTATTATTATTTTGTTATTATTGTTACAATTAATTATTATTATTTATTGTTACAAATTGTTATTATCTTGTTATTATTATTTATTATTGATGTTACATTTATTACTACTTGTTATTGTTGCTTATTATTATTATTTTGTTATTATTGTTACAATATTTAACATTATCTTGTTATTATAAATTCTTATTCGTTGTAATACATTATTATTGTTTAATTTTAATTATTATTTTATTATTGTTATTAATGCTATTTTCATTAATTAATAATTATAAATAAGTTGTTAATAATATGTTAATAACAATTATTTGTTGTTATTCCATTATTATTACTATTATTATTATTATTGAAAATGACGTTACGATGACGTAACAATGTCATTAAACGAGTTATTTTTCATTAAACTCTTTTTAACATTACTTTATTCTTCTATGTAATAATTTTACTTTCTTTAATTTAAAATTATTTTAATTTCTTGAAAAAAAATTCATTTCACTTGTCAGTTTATGTTCTTGTTCCAAGGAGTGTAAAAAATTTTTCGCAAAAAATATTGGAGACATTAACATCGACGATCAATATTAGTGAAATAAATTAAGTTCGTTTTCCGTAATTGTAAAGCTTATCCAATCTTCAGTTGCATTTGAGCTGAAGTATTTCTTGTCTATGGATTTGGTACTTAAATTAATTACTAATTAAGTAATTAGTGATTAATTCTAACCGCATCACAGTGAGAAACATTACAAAAAGTTAGATAAAAACTAAAAAGTAAATTTTTAAATAGAAAAGGTTTTTAACTTTGACTATAATTCGTTTTTAGCTCTTTGATACTTTAGAAATTATTAACTAAGTTTGAAAATATTTTCCAAAAAGCAGGATTTGTAGGAGGATAATATTTCATCTTCCAGGAAAATTCCTTTTGCATAATTCATGACAATTTCAATTATTTAAAAAACATGATTCTAAAAGTGGGCGAACTCGCTGAATTTTATCAGAATTCTGGTAGATAATCTTTGAGAAAATTAATAAAATTTAAATTATAAAATTTTCATTACTTTTAGATAAAAGTGAAGAACAATTTGTGGCAAACGTTGAACATCAGTCAAATTATAATGAGAATGTCTACAATTTAACACTACAAAATTTTTGAGAAAGATTTGTTTTCGTCTAAGCAAGTTATCTCCACTCAGTGAATGAGTAATAATTTGACATTAGTTTTCGAAAGATTCCTGAAACTTCAACTCTTGCAGAACTTAATATTTCTAGCTTGAAAATATAGTGAAAGATAAAGATAAAAAATCATTATTAAGCTGTATAATTTTCAAAATGAGTCAATTTTTTAACAGATTTAATAAAATTCTGTGTTGTAAGAAAACAATATTGGAAATAATTAACTAATTATCCAAACGTAGACTATTGGATGTTCTGTCATAAATCTCGTGTCAAAACTATTTTCACCCCATATCGATTGCTTCAATGAAATAATCCTGAAAGCTTGTGGGTATGGATTAGTTAGATAACTTTGATTGGCGTGCTAAATTTTTGAAAAATTATTGCAAGACTTTAAAGTGTTTATTAGAAGTTAAAATTTTATTTGAAATTGTTTAAAAAAATTGAAATGGAAACTCTGATAATAAATATATTTCTGTTGCTAGCAAATAATAATTTTTTAATAATTTTTTAGAGAATAATCATTTTTTTAAAATTCGAAAACTGTCGAAAGGAAAAATAAGAAAGCATTACTATTTAAAAGAAGGAAGGAAATGGGGTATTAAGAAAGAAACATTATACTCACTTTCACTGCATTTAAGTTCGAAGAATGTATTTAAAATTTTCAATGTTAATTGTAACTTACAACATGACTAGTAAGATTCGACTCAAAGCCAATTTTCCACGTCCTAGAGATTAATTACTTAACTTTTTTCGTTTCCTCGTTTAATAATACGATTCCACATTCCGATTCCACTTTCGGGTTCCAGTTTCACTATTCCGACTACTCCTTCCGAATACACTTACAATATTCAATTTTGCGATTTACACATTCAATTTTACGATTTCAGTTTCAATTTTGCAATTCCATATTTAATTATCTGGTTCCACTTATAATTTCCCGCTTCTACATTCCAATTTCCTTTTCAATATTTCGATTCCACATTCCGAATCCATTTTTAATAGTCCGATTTTACATTCTGATTCTACTTACAATATTCCAATTCCATTTTCAATTTCGAGATTTAACTTTCAATTTTAAAATTCCATTTTTAATTTTCCGATTCCATTTTTAATTTTCCATTTCCACATTTAATATTACAATTCCGAATATTGAAAGTGAAATCGGAATGTGCAATCGGAAAAATTTACGTAATCAACCACCTGGTGCTCCTGAATATACGGAAATTACTTTTAAATACATTTGCAACACAAAACACTTCCCCTGATGACGTCGTATTACTTAATAATTGTCCCTTATTCGTTATTATTTAGTCTATTTTTAATTCTCCATTATTTTTATTTCCCTAAAATATTTATTATTATTTATTAGTAATTTCTTTTTTCATTTTCTTTCGATAAAATTTGTATTAATTATTCCTTATTAAATTATTTTCGTTATCAAATAATTTATTATATGTTATTAATAAATAAACTTCTTTCATAAAATTGTAGCAGTAAAGTTGGTAATAAATTTGTCAACTTTCCTTCACTGTCATTCTGAGGAGAAAATTATGATTCAAATAATAAATAAGTTAACATTAATATAATGAACTGTTGGACGGTCCATTACTGTGATAGCAGAAATCCCCAAACTCGTTGGAATTGAGGTGGAAGAAGAACTAGATTCGCCGTATAATGGCGAAATGTTTCGTGCAAAATTAATCCTCATAAGGGAGAAATGTGCGAATATAAATTTTAAGAAGAAAAATAACCTAAAATTCACAAATTTAAATTTAATTTATTTTATAAAAAGTGTTATATTCTGCTGTAATTGTAATAATCTGAAATAAAGCACTCTCCTTTACTTTTTTTCGAAGAGCAATTCTTGAACCAAATTTTTTTTTAGTCAATTTGTTTGTTCAAATAGTTGACATTTTATCGCTACTTTTTTGTATAAGTGAAAACTCATCATCAGAAGAATATAATGAAAAAAGTCAACTTTCCACACACATACACATCGTTAAAGACATTTGAAAATAACATTTTCAGAGTTACCTATATGGCCCAGTATCGGGCAAACGAGACTATATATGGTTTACATTGACGCTTCTCCCTTCGAAATCTATTCAATTTACTTTTCCCAGCGTGGAATCCATTTCACCGTTCTGTGAAAAAGCGACAAACGCGAAGCACAAGAACTTGGAAAACCTGGAATGGAACTCCTTGACGCTTAAAACTCCCAAGAAGTAGTTCTTTTGTAACTTTGGTTTCTTTTCTGACGCGAATAATTTAACGAGGTTTACTAGTGACTGAATCCTTTTGTATTACACTTAGATTTGAAATTTTATTCGAAATATATGTGAAATGTAAAAATAAAACTGAAAATTAATTCTAGCTCAAAATTCAATTAGTGCATTATTTAACAGATAGTAGCAACACAAAAAGGTAGGGCACATGAATAAAACCTGACAAAAACACAAGATTTATTAAAAATTTTGTTGATATTTCTCACCAATGGTTTTTGGTTCACTACGAATCTAAAGTAGATTGTCGAAATTCAAGATGGCGGATCCAATATGGCGGACAAATTATAAAAGGTTACTCGAATGTTTATGAAACCTGATGTCAAGGGTCCCTGATAACGTATCATACCAATTGTCTATTTTATCGAAACAAATAAGCCATTTAGTTTTGTGACGTCCCCCATAAATTTTGATAGTTAATACCTTAAGAATTATTTGACTGTTATAATTTATAAATATTAAATAGAAATTCTTTTAATAGAATATAAAGAAAACTAACCTCAATTAAATTCATTTATAAGTTCTGTATTTCTGTCTTTTTCTACAAACCATTCTGATTTTGTAATAAAATTAAGTGTCTAAATTATATTGCTGTCTAACTTTCATCTAAATCTATTTCTTGTCACATTCTCTATATTATATCAATTTGAATCGTTTCTGAATTAGTGGACGCAAGTCTAGACTCGAAAATAATTAAAGAAAAGAATATTATTTAATATTCATAAAGATAATACCAAAGTTACATTTCCGACGTAACAGGTTTTACGAAAAAGATAAATAATTATTTTTCCAGAAAAAAACTATTTGACATTCTTAAAAGATATACATAAAAGGTGAATATTCACTTGCACAAAACTTTTTCTTAAAGAAATGTAATAATTAATTAACCATAATGGTTTTATGACCCTTTCCCCTTACGCAATTAGAGGGATTATAAAGTAAAGTTTACGTCATACTCAGATGTGTCTCTCACTTCATTAAATTAATTAACTACAGCAACTAACCAACAATTACAATGCATAAAGTTTCTAAACATTACATAATGTTTTTAAATTAATTAATTATACAAGAATTTCTGTTGCTATTAGAGATTGAAAATTTGTTTTTATTTATTTTTTTTCACAATAGTAATACACGTAAACACGCAATAATACTAACTTGCCCAATTCTGCAAAAATGAGAACACCTAATGTTACTATTTGGCGGAAGCAAGATACTCAAACGAGAATGTGTTCTTTCTCTTTAGGTGGCTTGCTTCCTGTATTTTTTTCTCATTTTCTATAATGTAAAAAAGAGTTGCTCCCGCAGAGTATTTGTAAAAAATTTAGAACTGCTGGATGGAAAGGAAATGAAAGCAAAGATAGCCAAATTTCAATTTTCTTACCACACAATAAACGTGAAAATATTCATTCCATTTACTATAGATATTATGCGGTTGCCGGAGAGCTCACTGTAATACCTTATCTAATAAGTGCTCGACGTCATTCTAAATTTTAACAGAAAATGCTTTTACACGTTAAGAAAATAAACCGTTAGAAAAGCTGGAAATTAGTGCAGTTAGAAAGTAATAAATATTAAAAAATTATTTCCTTTTTAATAAATGAATTGAAATAATGTTTAAATGTTACTAAAAATCTTCTCATTATGTACAATTATATATTTAATTATCGAAGAAATTAATTCTTAGTTAGAAGTAATTAAATCTATAAACCTATATTTCTCATTTTGCAACGTTTCTATAAATTTGATCAATTATAACTATCATTTGTCCTTACGGTGAAATGATTTTTAATGTGTGTTTTAGAAAGCTCTTGATGTCTACTATTCAGAAATATACTGAAAATAATGATAAGAGTGAGACGTCTGGGACCAAGAATCGTCCTTATTGACCCTCTTCATACTTAATTTCTCTCAAACTGGAAAAACAAATTAATTATATTATACAACGGGGAAAAGATGACAAGAGGGAGATTCAAAAGTTTGCAGTTATTTTAATGTAAAATTAGAACTGAATTTTGACATTAGGTGACTTATTAGTGTTCTCAATATTTACAGACAAATTTGTCCTATTGTGACGTTAAGCACAAAAATAACGTTCTAACATATAGTAAATATATTTATGAATTCTCTGGAATTTTATTCGAAAAATTTGTTGGAAATCTGTTGAAAATCTTTTGTTCAGTGACTACAGTTACGTCTCAAGAAGTGAAACTAAACATAATCATAATTTACATATTTAATTCGGCCGGCATCGGTGATTTAACCTGATTTATTCACAGAGCAGAAAGCTCTGATATTAAGGGACAGGTTTTAAGAAAGAGTAACTGTTAAATTGAAGTTAAATTACTAGAGTATTTATTTGAATCTTTTACAATTATAATCAGAGAGAAAAAGTAAATCTAGATGTCTTCAAGAAGACTTTTAAAATTATTCTTAGAATCGCAGACCCAACAAGCGAATAGGTATTCGCTTTAGAGTGAGGTAGAAGAAATGACGTGGTCTAACGGAAATAGAGAATGCAATATTTTCCCTTTGAATTGTTTTTGGGCCAGCCGAAGCTAACGGTCTGGAGACCAGGTGTCGAATGTTAAATAGGTGTTCATCCCTCAGCTTAGGAGTGACCGAATTATTTATATGAAGTCGATGTCGATATACTGCAGTCCTTAGAAAATTAGAAATGTGTCTCGTAGTAGAAATATTCTTCTTGAATGAATTTGACTTAGTTAACTTGGCCGCGGTTGCCGAACTGATACGAAGAAGATATACGAGGGTAGAACACGACATGTTAACTTGGTGTAGATTTCTGGACTGACACGAAGAACGCAGGTTTGATAATTCGAGGGTTAATTCTCAACTAGTAAAGTTGACGGCGTTTCCTGGACTACTGAATTTGGCGAGGGTGGTACCTTTTATACCTTGGCTTCCAATAGAAAGAAATGATAATACCACCCACCATATATCGTAAAACTCGTTGAGGTGTCTGACAATTGGATCTATTTGTTTGGGTCAGAAGAAAAAAGGAGGATTCTCATTCCAATATTACAAATATAAAAACAAATATATCGTGATGACGTGGCACTACCAATTACAGAAAAATGAATGTAGGCGTTTTCTTCAGAATGCTTTTGGATCGAAGAAGAGACTGGATGACAGTACACAACTAGTTAACTTGGTGGCGTTTTCTAGACTGACAAATTTGGTGAAGTTGGGACGTTTTATATAGTTCCTTGCAAGGGGATATTATAAGACCACCGACTTTAATTCCTTCCAGGATCAATTTTTTGTTTTTTACTTTTTTTTACGCGTGGGCTAAGTCTGTATACTGAGCAGGTGAATAACCCTATACGAGGATGACGAAATGCTGATCAGCAGATTTGGTTTCTGCTATTCATGCTTACATATTAATGCCTACATTGCCTATCTGGTTAATCCGCGAATGCACCCATGTCTACCAATCCATTCATGTTGGAATAACTCAAGTATGAACCTTGAATACAAACGATAAAGAAATTAGATTGCATTATCCAGAAAGAAGAGGTACAGTACAGGCTACATGATGTCTCTAGAAGCCAAAAAGCTGAGGTTTGTAATCTTAGGTTCAAACTGGGACGGATGAAACTCGCTGGTGTCGTCATGAACCAGGAAGAAACGGTTCAACTTGTGCATTCTTTAAAACCTTTTTGAGAGTACCTTGGTCTATTAGAACTATAATGGAATGGCGATCTATATTCTCTTCAGCGTATCAGTAAGCTAGGTACGTCGAGGAAGATTATTAGGTATTATTATTATTAGGTAAAGGAAGACATTCTTATGTTATTCTTTCTGGAAATTGGAAGAAAGTACGCGGTGAAATTTGAAAAAAGATATAAAGTCCGTAAGTAGAAAAAGTGAAAGTCCTGGCTAATACTAGATTATGAATGGACTATTTCGCACCTAGACCACCACTGGAAAAAACTTGCGGACTGCGTGCATGAAGTGCGGGAAAGTCAATCATAAATATGCAGACTGCAAAAGCAGTCCTAACTATTTCCTATACAAAGAGAACTCTGGCAAAAACATAAGTATAATTCACGTCGCTAGCAGTGGAGGATGCGGAGTCTTCAGGTCAGCCCTCGAGGAAGCCAAGAGCTCTTTCGCAAAAACGAAGAACAAACTGACCAAAATAAGGGATCTCCGAAAACGATTTTTTCTTCAGACTGCAAAGGTGTTAAATGAATTCTAAAATAATTATAAATTACCAAATTAGTCACTTATTTAAATCATGATATTAGTTACATTTTTAATCGTTTTGAATCAAGTAACATTAATGAATATTAATTTTAAGTTAATTATTGCAAAATAGATTTATTGATTTTTACTCTACAATTTGCTTAGATTTTTGAATTGCAATTTTATCATAATTTTAAAGGATACATTTTTATTTTTCACTTAATTAATTTAGAGACGTTTAGAAATAATTTTATACGTTACATATAACAGTACACTTTAAAATAAATTTTAACATTTTTATATTTTCATTTTTCTTCAACATTGAGCATTTATAGTTTTGTGGTATACCATGCGACTAGCCGTGGTAAGTGCATCAGATGCGTAATAATTAAGGCTGCCAACACCATATGTTACCTTATTCTAGCAGTATCTAACTATAAGTTTGAGGTGAAGCCTGAAATTTGGTTGGCTTCTACCAGTCACATGATTGAATATCTCTTCAAAAATAATTTATAACTTTTAGAAATAATTCTTTTTCATATTAAATTTACACTGCTTATTATTGATTAAACAAATAATTATTAGAAGAGAAAACGACTCAAGTCTTTTATCAATATAGGATTATTGGAAAATCATTGGAAACTTATCAACCCTAATGATATATTAATGAGTTTTCTATTATTGTCATTTTCGAAAGGGTCTTTTTACTCAGATGTCAATTACCTATCAAGGGTCATTTAACTTTTATGCCAATATCATTTAACTAATATTTAATTTTAGGAATGCAGGAAGTATTTCCGCTTTGATCGATAATTCACATAATAGTTAACAATTTACAGAATAATTGTGGATGGGAAATTTCCAGGTTTGTAATTAATTAAATAATGCAAAATAATAACTATTCATATAATTAAAATGTTCGGAATTAGCTGAGAATTTGATGTGTCAGCAAACTTTCTTCTACGTGAGGGAAACTGGAAAGGATTTGGCACATTAATGAAAGTTTTACTTAAACATTTGACGTGAGTTGAGTGATAATTGAGACCGGGTAGTACTCGAATAGTCAAACACTTTGATGTTTAAGGAAATTATATTAGTAATCAGGAAGGGTGCATTGGAACAAGATGGTGCAGAGTAAAAGTAGAAGTTCTACTTTAACTTCTTTCTTATTAAGATGAGTGTCACTTTAAAATCTTTGTACATCTTGGAGA
Organism: Leptopilina drosophilae; assembly: GCA_032873175.1. Taxonomy (NCBI): domain Eukaryota; kingdom Metazoa; phylum Arthropoda; class Insecta; order Hymenoptera; family Figitidae; genus Leptopilina; species Leptopilina drosophilae. Next base: position 33,439,873 of record CM065486.1, on the reverse strand, counting down.
TAGAATTCTTTCTTGATTACAAAAGATTCCGTTTGAAACTGTAGTTTATAATTATCGAAATATATTGAATTAAATATTTTTTACGAAATTACGTATAATTAACGAATATTTAAGAGCATCAGAAAGACGAAAAATATTCTGTTTTCCTCCTGTCAAAACACTGGCAGCGATCAATTTGAATTAAAGACTGAAGTCATGGTAAATTGGCGTTCTGTTTTATCGGCCATTGATAATTGAAAAAACCTGTTAAATCAAGTAGTACTCTTGGGACTCACTATCAAAAAGAAGCGCAAGTGTAGGGACGCTGTCGTTGTTAAAAAGTCGACCATTTAATCACATTGTCGCTCTGATCGTTGTAGACACATCACGTCATAAAAATTCAATTAAAAATTTCGTAAAACCAAAAATAGTGAAATAACCAGACGAGAAGCAATAATGGTTAAAAGAAACATGTTTTGATTAAATAAATTGGTGTTTGTTCATGCAGAGTTTATTCTAAAAATTTAATAATTTTGAATACATTCTGCGAAATTAAATTCAATGAAGTTTTATATAATGTGTTAATCTCCTAACAATGAACAACCTATTCTTCGCAGTTTATTAAAAAAATTCCTAATAATTTCTAAATGTGGTAAGCAATTGTGATATCATTTAATAAATCTTTGGGATATTTTTTATTAAACTAAATAATAAAAATAAGAAAAGCATTATAAATCATAAAGAGGCAAGTTCTAAACTTACCCTCTATTTGCAATTTAATTATCTCTTCCAGCACTATAGAAAAATTTTCATCCCCGAAAGAATTTATTTTGTTAAATCTGTAGGTTCATTTTCTCCACTGTGGCCTTTTTCGCATAGTTGGGTATGTAACTTCTAAAATACTTTAAATGTCATAATATCCTTCCAGCCACGTATTCGAGACACTTTAAGCATGCAAATTATGAAAAAAAAACAATTTTTTCATTTTTATAAACGGCAAACTTTTCTTAGAAATATTTTCTCTTTCTACCGACAAAAATAGTTTGTTTAGAAAATATAAATTTTTTTTATTTTCTAAAAATGTATTATTTTCTTTACCGAACACTAAAAGGAAAAAAATGTTCAGGAAAATTTTGCAGTAAAATAATATTACAATAAAAAACATCATCTTAAGAGGAAAATTTATAGGGGTATCAATGTTCATAAGAATTTTTTTACAAAATCGATTTTTTTAGGCTAGTGAAAGCTTTAAAAATGTTGATTCTAACATCAAGTTAAAAAAAATTTCTGAGGCTTTCAATATCAATACACATTCTGTACACTATATTCAAACTCAATTTTTAAACTTTTTGCATTTTTCGTTCCAGTCTACTAACACGCCTTAACGACTACGACCAACGCGTATTGAAGGCTTTTAAAAATTATTGAAATATATGAAGTGTGACTAGCATAAAAATAAAGTGTTGTAAATTTTACATTTTTCTAAAAATATTAAGACAATTTTGTTGTTTAAAAATTTGTTTTTTCGTATTCAAAAAAAGCCACTTTTAATAAAAAAAAATTGTAACTCGCAATTAGCTTTTTTTTAAATTTGTCATATTTTTATTATCTTTTGCCTTTATATTATTTTACAGATAAATATTCACAACTTTTTTTCTCTATTTTATATTTTGCATTTGAACTATTTAGTTTGTAAAATTTTCTAAAAGTGTTGGAAAATTTTTTCGAATTAGATTAAAGTTTCATATCGAACAAATTGACTACCTTTGTTGAATAAAGCTTCTTTTTGCGTCAAAAAAGCTTTTTTCTATTGAATCAGAAATATATCGAAATTTAGAGTTGATTTTTTCCTATTTTGCCGGAATATATTGACAGCAATGAAAAGAAGTGTTACTTGTTCTTGAATAAAATAGATATTTAGTATTTAAAATTAAAATGATAAACTCTTCATTCTGCTCTAAAATTTATGAAAATAAATTAAAAGAAGTTTTTGATGCTCCTCATATTCGAGCGATGTTTAAAGATTAAATATTTATTTCTTGTACGAATAAATTAAAAAAGCAACTTGGCCAAGTTTACAGGCAGCTGCACAAAATCTTCTTGAATCAATTTCAAAATTATATTTCCTTTACTCTCATCTGGATAATTTTCTTGATAATCTGTTCAGTGATAAGCATGATAAACGTTTTCACTGAGACCTAAAGATGATGGAAATTCACTATCAGGAAAAATAATATTATAGCGGAATTCTATTGGATGCTTAAAACAAAGTATAAACGAAATTTTCTACATCGATGATTCGAATAAAAAAGAAATTAAGTCATTTGATTTAAAATTCTTTAAATAATTGCTAAAATCCCCAAGGCTAATTTTTAATAAAACTTTGTCAACTTTTAAAAAATTTTATTTTACAATTTATCTGTTATTTTAATTTTATAAAAATCTAACCTCAGGTTTATAATCGGCTCCTTTAAGAATCCTGATATACATTAATTTTCATTCAGTTAGTACGCTTTTTGAATATATGATTTTTCTGAAAAACGGATTTTAATAAAGTTTATGAAAAGGTTTATCGCATTGCTAATTTCAAATCTCGTCTGTGTTTAGAAATTCAAAATGGCGGATCCAATATGGCGGACGAAATTTTTTTAAAAATTGGATTTCTATGAATCTTGATAACCAAGGGTACTTAGGGTGGATAATTTTAAATATACACAAGAATATAAATATTGAACGTTAATAATTTTATTGATCTTACGGTTTTAAAAAATTTAAATGGCGGATCCAATATGGCGGACGAAATGAAAAAAAATTTTTTTTTGGGAAACTTAATATCTAATTGTGCTTGGGGTGAAAATTTTAAATATACACCAGAATAGAAATATAATACTGCATGCTAATCTCATTGATCTCTCGGTTTTTTGAAATTCAAAATGGCGGATTAAATATGGCGGACCAAATTTAGAAAAATTGGTTTCCTATGTAACTTAGTAACTAAGGGTACTTGGGGTGGACAATTTTAAATATACACCAGGGGGTCAATTATGTAATTTCACTCCACTTTCACTCAAAATTTATTTTCACTTCACTTTCACTCCACTTTCATCCTCAATTTTTTTTCACTCTATTTTGACTCCACTTTCACTTTTACACATTTATTTTCACTCAATTTTCACTTCACTTTCACTGCACTTTTAGTCAAACTATTTTTTCCATCCACTTCAAAAGTGAAGTGAATATTAAGTGAAAATAAATTTTGAGTAAAAGTTTAAATGGAATGAAAGTATAGAGAAAATAAATTGAAAATTAACTTTGAGTAGAATCAACATGAAGTGAAAAAAATAGTGACTGAAAGTGGAGTGAAAATGGAATGAAAGTAAATTTTGAGTGTTAGTGAAAATTAATTGTAAAATAATTTTAAGTGAATGTGAAAGTGAAGTGAATATTGAATGAAAATAAATTTTGAGTGAATGTGAAAGAGTAGTTATAATTGAGTGAAAATAAATTTTGAGTGAAAGTGAAGTGAAAATAGAATGAAAATAAAATGAAAATTGAGTAAATGTGAAATTGGATTGAAAGTGGAGTAGAAATGTAGTAGAAATAAATTTTGAGTGAAATTGGAGTGTAAGTGAAGTGAAAAAAGGAGGGAAAATAAATTTTGATTAAAAGTAAAAATGAAAGTGGAGTGAAATTACATAATCAAACTCCAGAATAGAATAAATATATTTACTTTTCATTATCCGTTAAGTAAATTTTACCTAAAATTTAATTTATTCTGAATTGTTAACTTTTTTTAAAATCTGTGTTTTCATTACCAAGTGGCGCGTGCCTCTTGAGGTGATTTATAGTCGGCGGCTTGTCGCTGCTTGGTAATTCGTAACCGTTAGTTCATGGCTTGCACTTGAACCTTCACACCGTAAAGATGAATCTTTTAAGGAAAAGAGCATATCGTTTTTTCTTTATAAAGACACTTTTTACTAAGCGAAAATTGAAAATTATTTTAAAGTGCACTGTAAGCAACTGCATGAAAAATTTAGCTTTTAAAATTGATTCTCAAATAGTGTCGATCATTTAACAGTTTCACGTCACGTCATTTTAATTATAAATAAAAATAATAATTATCAAATAACATAAACATTTTTTATTTAAATTACAGTTTTCAAATGAATAAATATTTCTCGACTATTTTTCCAAAGACAAAAAAAGTCAAATTTATTCTATTTCTTCAATTTCGTAATATTTTCTATCCTCATTCCCGACATAATGTGAATATTACATCTTTGTTCTTTCGATCGATAAATTTAATTTCAAAGTTTGCTTTTAATCTTTTACTTCGCTCGTCTCGATTTTAAGTAAAACTATCGTAAAAATTATAAAATTAATTAATTGTTAAAGTAGTGGGAAAATTTTAAGTTCGCACATTTCTTTTATTCATCGAACGATATGAATTATGTATATATTCTTTTTTATTCGATTTCTCTCCCTTGTAAAATTACTATTACTACTAAAGTTTAAGATTGGAATTTTAAATATTTTAAATTAGTATAAACTATCGGGCAAATTTATTAAATAATCGATTTTTATTAAAAATATAGAGAAAGTTTGGAAATGTAAAATTTTCAAATAGAAATATTATGTTGGGAAATATAAGGAGAATAGAAAATTGATTTCCAAAAATGTCAATTGAATTCTTCTTTGAGAAAGAAAAAGAACTTAAAGACGATCAGCATGAACAGTGCAGTAGTTTGTATTCACTTCACGTTGAGCCTCTGCAGGCTTTGCCTTTCTAAGATATAGAAGGTAAATGTCCCATTTCACAGGATTCACTGCGCGGAAGTGTTTCGAAAGCGTGTGCCTATCCTTGTTCTAAAAACAAAAACCTTTTCGAGCCGTCGCTTTCGCCTTGAAAACGGGAGCCGGGTTTCTCACGTGAATAAATCGCGCAACCCCCTTTCCAAGGGCTTTGTTCCGTTCGCCTAAGAAAATTATATTCATGGAAGGTATGCATTTTCATTTCAATCGGTATGGATTAGTCTTTGGTATGCAAATATCGCCAGTGGGATTTACCGAAATTCTAAAATATGCGACTGAGTGCATTATGGGCAAAAAAAAAATACGAGCCAAGTGGCGATTTACAGTTTGAAAATAATTTTCCCAAATCGAAGAATATTCTATTATCCTAAATGTGATATTTTCTGTTCAAGTAATAATTATGTGCAATTTTAATTTCTCCGACAGAATAAACTTCATTAAAAATAAAACTATTTTACTCACTTTATAACTCGTTAGTAAAATTTAAAGATGTTTCTCGAAATATAAAATGGGATTGTTTTAAATACACAACTCTAAAAATTGATGTTTTATTTCGGGCAGAATTTCAGATAATTAGACAAATGAATATGACAGTTTCGAAGATGTAATATTAGCAGTATGAAATTAAGATCCATGTAGGTAAAATTAAAAAAAGATATTTTCAAAAGGATGTGAAGCGATGATTTAAAACAGTTAACTTTAGATTCTTCTACAGAAGAAAAGAAAAAATTGCTGTGACACTGTTTGATAAAATAATAAATTTAATTTAAAACGCCAGACAATTTTACTAAATTGATATACACTGTGTTATGTCAAAACTGAAAAGTTTTTTAATATCCTTATGTTCATCGTTTTAATTTTTTTTAGAATTGAATCTAATTAGGGACGAGGATAAATTAATGAACTTACTGCATGTTGTGATAAAATTTTGATTTAAAAACGAACCAAGAAAAAAAGGGTTCACAATTATACATTGAATATAACCAATTTCGAATCTAATTTAATAACTTTCAGGTTTGACTTATATCCAATTTAACTAATTTCCAATTTTGCCTTTCGTACAATCTAACCAATTGGCAATTTTGCCTTTTGAACAATTTAAACAATTTCCATTTTTCCTTTTATCTAATTTACTCAATTTTTTAGTTTGACTTATATCCAAAATAATCAATTTCCAATTTTGCCTTTTATCCAATTCAACCAATTTTTAAGCTTTTTATCGAATATAACTAATTTCCAACTTTGCTTTTATTTAAGTTAATTATTTACTCATTTTGGCTTTGATCAAATTTTCCCAATTTTATCTTTCATCCAATATAGCCAATTTCAAACATTGCCTTTTATCTAATTTAACCAATTTTAAAGATTGACTAATGTCCAATTTAACCAATTTCCAATTTTGTCCATTGTATAATCTAACCAATTTCCAATTTTGTCTTTTGATTAATTTAAACAATTTGCACTTTTTGTTTTGTCTATAATTTAAACAATTTTCAAGTTTTTTTATCAAATATAACCAATTTCAAACTTTGCCTTTTATTTAATTTAATTAATTTTCCAATTTGACTTTGTAGATTGTACCAATTGTTGTACTAATAATTTAACCAATGTCCAATTTTGATGTTTATCCAATTCAATCAATTTTCAAGTTCAAATTTTATACAATTTAACCAATTTCCAATTTTGTCTTTTATATAATTTAACCAATTTTCAAGTTTAAATTTTATCCAATACACAAAAAAAAATTCCTAGTAGATTTGACTACTTTTTAATTACACTCTGCTTAGAATTCAATAAGTCCCCAAAGATATTAAAAAACTTGTGTTAACTATCTAAAAGTAGTGAAAATAATTAAAAATATATTTGATACAATCAGATTTTCCAGTTTTTGTAATTTAATTGCATTACTTAGTTAACGGAATTTTAAATTTTTTACTACATAAGAAAGAGTAAAATTATGTATACAAGCAGTGTTAGATTATGTCAAAAATAATTATTTTAACTACTTTTCACATAACTACCAAAAGTAGTTGAATTTTTTAAATAAATTTTTTTCAATGTAGTATTTAAAACATACTACTTGGAAATAAATATTTATCTCTTGATTTTTGTCGCCATATTGGATCCGCTATTTTGAATTTCTTTAATATAACATTATATTTAAAATCAGCGACTACAAAACCCAAAAATTTGCACTAGCACAGAAAAAATTAAACTTATTTTTGTTGCAACTCACAATGAGCTTATATTACAGTACTGGTCAAAATTTTCAGTCCATCAATTTTTAAGAAAATGAAAAACATTTTTTAACATAAAATTTAGGAAAACTAAAATTTCTTTTGGTACAAGTTTTGTAAGAAGATTAAATTTTTAATAGAATAAGACCTTTTAGAAGACATTTGGACAGTATTTTATTTAGAAATTTATATAAATTGGCATTTTTAATGTTTTACAAAAATTTAAATAACTTTTAAAGTAATGAACGTTTTTTAATGATCTTAAGCTTATTTTAAAGGTCACTTTCTATAGAATAAGAATGACCTATAAAATTAACTTGTAATTTTTTCTATATATAAGCAGGGCGTTAAAGTTAGACAAAAAAAATTCAAAAAATTTGAAATAATCTTATTCATAGAAAAATAATTTTTAAATTTCAAACATATTTTTTTATTACATTTTCTTGAAAAATTTACACTATATTATTTTTTATATATTTTTTCGAATATTTTTTAGTATATGAAAATTATTTTGAATTTTTTTGTCTCACTTTGACGTCTTGCTTATTCGAAGAAAAAAAATTACAGTTTAATGTCTATAACTGATTCTTATTCTGTAGAAAATGACCTTCAAAATAAGTTTAAAATCATTTAAAAACGTTTATTACTTCAGAAGCTATTCAAATTTTTGTAAAACATTAAAAATGGGAATTCTTATAAATTTCGAAATAACCTATTATCCAAATGACTTGTAAAAGCTTTTATCATCTTACAAAACTGATACTGATTAAAATTTTAGTTTTCACAAATTTTATGTTAAAAATTCTTTTCAATTCCTTAAAAATGGTTGGATTGCTGCATCATCTATATCCATTCAGTGGTTTTAGTCGACCGTTCTATCAGACAGGTCAGACAGACGCGCAGGAGTTTAAGTCAACGTTTGACCCTACGTATCATCATAACTGCAGAGATGTCTCCCAATTCTAGTGATATACGAATCCCACTAATTTCCAAATTATAGCTTTTCTATATAAGAAAATTAAAAAAAACTTCATTTTAATAATAATATTACTATTACTTATTATTATTATTATATATTTATAATAATAATTTTAATAATAATTTTAATAATAATTTTAATAATAATATTTAATTGATAGTTGAATTTAATGTTATACTTTTTTCTTTTCCAGCGACTATTTCGTGGCCAAGGCAAGAACAACCCTGTCCAATTACAGGCGATTTTTGCATGAACGGTGGTACCTGCTTATTTTTCGAGACCGTCGGTGAACCAGCCTGCAGGTAAGTTTATTTTTCACTTTTCCGGCAAAGATTATAAAAAATTTATTTATTTGTCAATTTTTCCAGCTACGATATTAACTAATTATTATATTTTCCCTCCATTTATTAAATTTGTAAATTAATTATTAATTTCACAACTTTTCAAACAGAGATTCAGTAAAAGTTTTAAAATTGTACATGTCATTTCGATGGAATTTATCTAACGGATAACTGAAATTTTACGCAAATTTTTTATGATCGAGCATAACTGAATAAAATGAATCTGCACTTTGAAATTATATAATTGACCACCGGAGATTCGTTTTAGAGAACTTCCCGTCCAGGTTACTGAATGACCTGGATTCCGATCATCAATTTCAAGTTACGAGCACTCCTGGAATAGTTCGGAAAAAAAATCGAATACATAATTTAATATTCCATTGAACAAATTTTTTTAAATACTTATTAAAATATAAAAATGCACTTAAGTTCAGATAAATTACGAACATGATGAGAGATTTACAAATTTCAAAATGGCCGAGTGAAAATTTTTAATTTAGTAGAGTTTTATAAAACTTGGTTTTTTAGGGCTCTTGGGGTCACTGATTCCGAATCTGATGTTAGATTTTTAAAATTCAAAATGGGCTCGCTGATTACGAAGGTTATGTTCTATTTTCAAAATTCAAAATGGCGGATCCAATATGGCGGACTGGAAATTTTGAATTTAACGGATTTTTATAAAACTCGGTACCTAGGGGTTTTTGGGGTCACTGATAACGAATCTGATGCTAGATTTTCAAAATTCAAAATGGAAGATCCAATATGGCGGGTTGAAAAATTTTGATTTTAACGGATTTTTATAAAACTCGATATCTAGGGGTTTATGGGGTCGCTGATGACCAACCTTTTGTTATATTTTCAAAATTCAAAATGGCGGATCCAATATGGCGGGTTGAAAATTTTGAATTTAACGGATTTTTATAAAACTCGGTACCTAGGGGTTTTTGGGGTCGCTGTTTACAAATTTTATGTTATATTTTCAAAATCCAAAAAGAAAGAAAAAATAATTACCTGCTTACTGATAAATTATATTTATAAATATTTATTTATAAATAATTAAAATTCTTATTTATTCTGTAAATTATAGTCGCACATCTACATGCATTACACGAAATAAGAGGAATTGGTATATTTTTAAATATTTATTTTCCAAACAACATTTTCTGTTTAAAAACAAATCACAGATGGATAATATTCTTGAGTGGCATTTACCTCTCATGAGGATTTCACTACTTTTACGTTGAGTTCCACATATATATTATATTTCAGAATTTCATTTTGAGAATGGTCGATTTTTTATCGCTATAAACATCTAACAAGAAAAACAAAAGAAAACTAAAGAAAGTTTCATTCGCAAGGCAAAACTTATTTAGCTAGAATCTTTTTATTAACCGGATATCTGATATTGCTGATGGAATCTTTTCGGTTATAGTACGATGAAACGGTTATCGCTATGAGACTTTCAAACCTTATGACTCTTTAATAAACTTTTTTGTTGAAAATTATTTTTTCTGATCACGAAAGCGGAAAATATTTCAATATTGTAAAATAATCCCACAGATTAATACACTTAATAAACTTGAAAATAATCGTCTATTCAAAAAAAAAAAAGGAAAAAAATTTTAAAAAATAAAAAAAAAGTTTTCCATACAGGAAAAGTACTGGCACACCAATGAATATCAGGCTTCATCTAGACTGATTTTGAAGCCGGAAATCCCAATAGACAGGAAAATTCGTGCATTTTGATATGGAAGTCCGTGTAGCCGGAAACTCGTTAAACAAATTTGGCAGCCGACTCGATCCGGTGATCCGAGGAATAAAAGTACCCAAGGGATGTGCCAGTCAGGTTAGGCACGAATTGATCTAAAAAGGTAGATGGAGTATCGACTGACCGATGCAACTTCCTCTCAGTTGACAAGGGTTTATTGGCTTTATCAAAGAATCAGGTCGTTTAACAAAAAAAAAAGATGTAAAAAAAAAGAAAAAAAAATTACACATATGCGACACATCTTGATCTCTGCCCGCCTTACCTACTCTTTCTCTCCTCACATAGACACAAGTGCTCTACGAAACTTTATAAAAACCTTGGCTGCCAGCCATGACTCTCCTGCAACTTCAAATGAAGAATAGACATAAAGATAGCGCAAGCTTAATAATTTAAAATGTTTCATAATTTTATCCTTTGATATTAAAATTTTTTGTTCTTTATCTGATTATTAAAATAAAAAGCAGAGGAACTTAGTAAACTAGTTGAAACATACAACAATATTTTTTTCAACTTTATTGTACTTTTTCTTCTTAGTTTATAAAAATTAAATTTTAACAACGAATAACCATATTAGAAAACGGATTTTCTGCTTCACTTTTGTATTAAAAAAAAATATATAAATATACTCGTTAATTTCAAACTCATAAATTCAGTAAATTTAATCATAACGAACCAAAAAATATTTTTGTTTTTTCATACACACAAAATTGTGATTTATATCAAGTTTTTAAACAAACTAATATCATCTTAATTTTTCCAACATGCAACAGATAAAATTTTACAAAAAAATGTTTCACATAATTTTGAATTCCGTTATTACAAAATTGAAAATACACATTGTATTAACCAAATTTCAATTGTATCAACTATCAACAATTAGTGCACAGCTGCCTTTTCAATCACTTATTTTTAAATACAATTAAAAACTTTAAAAATAATAGAATGTAAAAATTTTTAATACAAATTTATTTCATAAAAATAAAATATTGATTGGAAAATATAGTTTTAATATTACTATCATTATAGTAATTATACTCTGACATATAGGGAATTTAAAAAAAACTCGAGAATTTTTATTAAAAGTACAGAAGAAAAACTAAATTCTTATAATTCACAAGAAAAATCGAAATTTTTGTGTCTTTTTTGTTTCACTTATATAATATGTAAAATTACAGTGAATTCTAATAATAAACCTTTAATTTTTCCAATTTTTAACAAAAATTTGTTTCTCAATTACTTAAATCTAGAACAATATATCATGAAATAAATTAAATAATTATAAATA